>CAJOBZ010000005.1:8745000-8837500 GCA_905332375.1 Pieris macdunnoughi | reverse complement strand
AAATGTAATAAATCTTTGAATAAATATGCTAAAACCAATTAGCTCTACACAAGATATACAGATAGCTTTTTATATGATAGCATTGAATCAATATTCAAATGTAATTCAAAACCAAAACCTCTATAATTCCACCAATGCGGATCGCATTAGAATAACAGCTGTATTTCAATAGGATTTGTCTGCTAATTGCATTTTGTGGGCTTCTTATGTGGTTAACTCTTGCGTATTAGTTTGTTTCAAAACACAAAGTTGTAAAGACAGCACAAATAAGTAATAATATACGAGGAGGAAAGAAGGTGTATAGTTCCTCCAATCGAAAGGAAGGAATATTCACCAGTCTAACTGACTGGCCGGCCCGAGATCCTAATGACTGAGAACGAGAAATTTTATATTTCCTTAGTGGTCGAAATAACTTCGTTAGCGCGTTTCAGGGCAGGACTTCAGAACTGTGACTGTAAGTGTCGCTACTTTATAAAGTATGTACCTGATTAAGCCTGAAGCCTTTTTGTTCAATAACAATTTTTGTTTGTTAATTATAATAAATTCGTGGATCTTTCGTAGTTTTTCAAGATACCAGAACTGTAACGTCGATTTTTGGATAATTCAGGCCCGTATCCACATAATGTTTTCCTTCAACATACGAGTAAGGGGTAGAGAAACTCAAATAAAAACAACGGTGGCCGGAATTCGAACACATGACCACAAAGTTGATAAAGTAAATTTTTAACCAATTAATAAAAAAATGGAAAACAATGGAAAATACTGCTTGACATAAGACTCAATGTAAAAAAAGCTTTAAAACTCAAGTACTTAAAAATGTAAAGTAATCGGAGTCTTAACTCCAAATCCCAATAAATACAAGTTAATACCAACAAAAAATAACAATTTCCTTCGCAATTTTCTCTACAACAGCGAAATGCGAAACGCAATAAAGGTAATAAAAACTAAGGAATTGTTAAAAGGTACTCCCTTAAATTGGCTCTTTTTACAGTGAGGATAAGATGTTTTTTTTAAATACATGTTATCTTTAATGTGTTTGATGGCATCAGATGTAGCTTTATTTATATAGTTTCAGGAAATTAGACTTAGAGCATATTTAGGGTGCATAAGTATGTTACAGATCAGTGTTGGCCTAGTGGTTTCAGCGAGCAACTCTCATCCCTGAGATCGTAGGTTCGATCCCGGGCTGTGCACCGATGGACTTTCTTTCTATGTGCGATTTTAACATTCGCTCGAACGGTGAAGGAAAACATCATGAGGCAACCATCATGTCTTAGACCCTAAAAGTCGTCGGCGTGTGTCAGGCACTGGAGGCTGATTTGCCTATTTGATTTAAAACAGATTCAGAAATCTGAGGCGAGGTTGTAGCGCCGCTGATTATTATTATTAAGTACATCTTACAAGGAAATTTGTCTCGGCCAGTCAAGCGCTTTCTTCCGCAGATTAAGTGATGATAACGAAAGATATTCATTGCGCTACAAAACGGCGCATTACCATTTATTCAAACATTATGATTTCTCTACTTGAGATACTTCGTATACATCATTGTTTATAAGCTTAAACAAAATTTTCCATATTTTGTTTCCTATTTGTTAATAGTCGTTGCAATTCGTTGAGCGTAAGTATAATCATATTTACAGAACTTCAATGGAAACAAAGTCGGTTATATTATAGTTATTGCGTTGTTCGCCCAACCAACGATATGCAAATGGTTAGGGATTCAATTTCCGCTACCAGCAATGATTGGTAACGATTAGTTTCCGCGGATGTGCGTGAAGGGAATTGGCAGCTTTGCGTTATAAACGACACAGGAATTTAAAATTTAAAAACGTTTCATAAAATGTATGTCATTTAAACAGTAACATTTTAATGATATAGATTCACCACAACATAAGAAAGATAAGAGTAAAGTCAAGGTAAATTCGAGAATGTTAGTGTCGTAGTCATAACAGAAACTGTTTTTTAAATGGGGTTTAGTTAAAAATTACGAATTGTTAAAAATGCCATTATGTTGTAAACCCTTACAACGTAAGTTCCCTTGTTCTCTATATAAGTTGAATTATTAAAAGGGATCTATTTATATGATTACGTAAGCTATTTAATAACATTTTAAGTAATTATTGATCAAAAACAATTTTTAAAGTTGAAGTTGTCCAATGAAAGTTATACAAATTTTATGATCTTTAGTAAAAAAATATAGAATATATAAATATACCCATGATGTTGAAAAACATTTTTATAAAATGGACATCTATAAATATTTTACAGAACAAAAGCAAACTTACTTAGGCAAAGTAATTAGCAATAAATTAATACTTTTAGCGCTCAGAGTGCTAACGTAATTCTAAGAGGTATAAAAGCTATGCTTCAGAAATAGACCAGTGCACTGGTAGTGGATATTTCTCCTATTTATCTCCTATGATATATATATATATATAAGAATATATATATATATTTAAGTCTATATATATATATATCACAACTAGGCGGAAGAAATAATTTGCTTACAGTATCAATTGTAGTTATATATATTTTTGTTTTGTGTTATAATTTTAATACGTGTGTAGTGAAATTGTCAATACATAATCGTGCTTATAGGTTTAGCTAAAGTTCAGTTTGGATCAATTTCGTACCGAATGCTGAATAATTTTGATAATATGATATCTAATAATATTTTTATCATTTAAAAATTCTTATTTTACTTTTAAATATAAAATATGTTCTCTAATGTAATCGTTTGGGCAGCTTTTTCCCATATTTTATTTTTCATAAAGGGAAAAAAGGTTGTCCTTTATTTTTTTATCGAAGCTACGGTTTATATAAATATCTTACCCTCTGTTATTTTATTTATACTGTCTAAAATGAAAAAAAAAACTCTAGTGTGTTTAAATCTTAAGACAACCTCGACTTTGGAATATTAAAATCCGAGTTTTTAAGAATTCGTTTTTCGTAGTCCCCATAGCTAATTAGCTAATCTTTGAAAGTTTCAGGCTTTAAAGTAATTAAAAATCCATATAACGAACCAATTTATTACATGATTTAAACGCATACTTATCGTAATGTAACAAGTACCTATGTTGGATTATAAATTATTAAACTTTACATTTAATTCATAAAACATATATTCTCAAATAGCGAAGCTTATAACTATACAGTCGGTAAATTGATTTCCACATATTTGGGGCATAATAAGTACAAGGGTATTTACACGGTACATTATGTTATTATTATATTTTAAATATTGTTATTGGACTTACGAAATCCGAAATGACAAAATGGAAAGTGTTGCCATAATCGTGGTAGAGCGAGTTTTTAATTAAACGGCTACCTCGAGCGGATCATTAATCCAATGTTTTGAGCTGAGAAGGGCTCCGGACCTCGGTACAAAAGTATTAATTAATAAGAATCGCTCAAACGATCAATTTTATTTGCTATTCGCTTTGTACAGATTTGTTTGTATAATTGCTTCTTGTTGATAGATAAAACAAATAGGGGCGACAAATAACCCCACGGTTCATGCTTTATGTAACCATTTTTGTCTTGTGAATATAATTGTATGGTAACAAATTGTTTATAGCGAGCTGATTGAGTATTCTACTTTAATATTGAGCTTATGTACCGTGCGATGTTGCGGTTGAGAGACACCGAAATTCCATACAAAACGTCGGGATCGGTATTGCTAGTAGAAGTGAGAGTTATTACCTGAAAATGCATAGAGTAGGTATATCGTATGCGAAGAAAGACGGTGAAATTGTGATTCATTTTATTGCTGTACTCAAAATAACTCAAAATAACTTTATTCATATAGGTAACCAAGTACACTTATGAACGTCAACAGAAAAGATGTTAATTTGATTCTAAATTTAAATTTACTACCAGTTCGCAAGTGAAGGGCATACAGCGGGCAAGGTAGCTTTATAGTAGGTAGAGAATAGCTACAAGCTTTCATCTACTACTTCTTTATGGCCTGCCTGCTGCCAGTGACATAGCACGCGTTTTTACACATATGCGAAATGTGTATCTTATATATAGGTATAAATTGCTCATACGTATTCAAGTGAATATAATTTAAAAAAATACAAATATATTCCTTCCGCCATGATGAGGGGTGCTTGCTTCCCGCAATTAGATGCGGCTCGTTAGGCAGATATCAAGGACTAATGAGCCGCATATACAGATTACTGCCATAGGACTGAAAAAATATCCTGTATATATTGTGTACGAAATGTATGTATTTATTTAATTATGAGGCGATTTTTGACAGCAATTAACAAGTTTATGCAATAGGTTCAAGTGTAACGTAAGCAGATTTACTGAAATTTATCCCCCCCTTCTTGTCAGCAAAAGTTAGCAAAGCTCTCAAAAAGTACACAAACGTATAAATTTTTTGTAGTCCTCGAAAATGCATTTCGTTTTCAAGCATAGACAACGTGTGGGTCATATGTGTAAAAAGTAAATAAATACTGGTGACCTAAACACTAAACAGACGTAATAAGAAAATCAAAGACAAACACAACTCCGTATAGTGATTACGTAATACTTGAACGGCCCCATAGTTATATTATTTATCTATGCGTATATTATGTCGCCTAATTGTAGCTTTTTAGTTTGTTTTACTACATGGTTTTTTTTATATATTTAGATAACAGAGAGCTTATTACTGTTACTGTAAACCCACATTTTTTTATAAATGTATTTAACCGAAAAAGTATTACGATTTAAAATTAAACGAGATTCCCCATATTTTTATATCTGGCAATATAAAAGTCACAGATTACGTAAAATAAAAAGTATAAACGTCAAACGGCCTTAAAAGGTCGGAGCGAAATTGCAGTTGAATTTCGTTCGGATATATTTTCTGTAATGAGTTCTGTATTACGATTTTTGGGAAGTAATTGACTCGATTCGGTCTCGGCGTCCCGGTTTTTATTTTCTAGTCGTTGACTGAACGTGAAAGAGCTCTAATTAAAGGGTGAGGTGAAATCAAATTCGAAGCCAACGCGGTTGAGTTTATTGTGCAATCATATTTTATTTAATGAATGAGCTGATTAAACAAAAGCAGGTATTTTCACGTAGTGCGTCTACTGTTTTTACTACGTCTGTTCAATAAAAGTTCAACTGTGCAGGCGTTAGGGAAATAGTAAAGGTAAAGTAACAGCAACGTAGGTATCATGATATTGTGACTTTGTTGTTTTCAAATACTTTTATGATTTTGAGGAAACTAGCTTTCCTCGTCCTGTCTCCAGCAGTCAAGGGATGGTCAAGAATGCATCGCAAAATTGGTCCTGAGATAAAAATTATAATTTTATTTCTATAAACAATCAAAAGGTTTACATTAGTTCATCTATTTCGTAGAGACTAGCTTTATTTATATAGTAGGAAACATTCAAGGTTTCGTCAATACCAATTGGCCGTTTCGCACCTACATTTTCTTCGCCATCTTTATATTTATTTTAAGTGTTAATTTCGTTTATTGGTTAAAATAGGTTTAAATTGGGAACGGGCCTTCTGTAACACCAACAAAGTTCTATTTACTGAGCTTAGCATAGCATAATAAATATAAATTGTCCCAAGTTAGTACAGCGAGACAAGCAACAAAAATCTTGGCGATTAAAAAGAGTGGCGGAAAGTTTATTGCCAGTTCTTCTCTTCCGTTCTACGCCCTAGATTTGAGATCTGGCAGTAGGTAAATATAAAATTGGAAGCATTTAATATGTATTTCGTTTAAGACGTTTGTGTTACCTCTATGAAGAAACGATTTTGCCTTTGACTTTGATTATTTTCATATAAAACAACTTTCAACTGCGCTCAAAAATGGCTCATTCACTTGTAAATCACGAAATCATCGAAGAAAGACCAACTTTTAATTTGACGTAAAAATTCAAATTCGACTGCCGACTTTAATTCATAGATTTTAAGTGATGTCAGATGACATTAACAAAAAGCCTCTAATTTTTGGCCGTAGTTAATTTGAGTGACGAATTTTAGTTCTAAATATAACAAAATATCTTTTGTTCCGGTTATTGTTTATCACAATCCCAGTCACAATCCCAGTCTTTGCTAACTCTTAGGGCATTCTTACGTTGAAATAAGTACAAAATATGGTTCTATTGATCCGTGATTCAGGAAATAATTCAAACGGTCCGTAGCGCAATTGAAACAGTTGTATTTTAAATTGAATATGCAAGCAACGCTATACGAGATATAAAATAAATAATAGTTCTACAAACTAAACAAACTGAACTAAAGAACTATTGTTTATTAAAACTTAACTGAACTAAAGAACTCTTGTTTATTGAAGTATAAGTTAGGGCTACAAATGCAATGAGTAATGACTGAGTACAATACTAGCTCGTAACGCTTGTACGTTATCTCTAAGCCTCAATGCTTGAAAGAAAACGTAGACAGATTAGTAATGTTCCATCTGCTACTTAAAACAACATTATATACATCCATAAAGGTAATGAAAACATATAGCTATAATATCGTATCGTACTACGACCGTCAACAATGACGGTTACGACGCTACGGACGGTAAGTCAATAATGACGCACTTTATACAGAGACTATTAAAATTTGTTCTTTTGCTTCTTTATTGCTTATAGGAAACGATATAATAATGTTTTTATGGTGCAAATTACGATACAGACCAAATGTCATAAAAATAAACTTTCTGCAGTTTTCTATTCTAGACTTTCGAATATTATTATTATTTTTTTAGCATTCCTATTTTCATAAGTTTAGTGTTATTTTATAAGATTGAATAATGTTAATGAGAACCTGTACAGTATTTATATAGTAGTTACATTTAACTTCATTTAGTAATTATTTTACTGTTCAAAATCGCAAACTCGGTAAAGAAGTGGTGTCGTTTCGAGCAATTAGTGAGACTTAAAACATTTGCAATTCAACTTACTTTTTATATTCACCACCTAAATTTAAATTTTAATAAAAATTAAAAGTTATAACCATTAAAATAAAAAAATGGAATTTAGTTTTTGCCAATATTTAATAAACTATTAATATTTAAGAAATTTCAAATAAAGATTCTGAAAGAGGAGGAAATTTCAATAAAAATTAGCTCCAATTATTCATTATTTATAACTTTAATTTAACAAAATAGTTTTAATTTTTAGGATTCGCCTGCTCAAAAGCACTACGCACATTAATTAATTTATTTAAGGTATTAATATTTTTTTAAATTTGAAAAAATTATGGTGTGTTCTGAAACTATAATTAATTTATTCCCGTTGAAATTTTACTTAAAGTTAATTTTTTAACAAGTTAAATAATTGTTAACTAACGAAATTTTCTCGAACGACCGTCTTAATTGTAAGTGAAAAAAATGTTTTAATAATGGTCGTAAAAATATTTGCTTCGTAGAGCCTTTCTTACATACATACTTAAAAGATGTCCATAAAAGTTAAAGAAATATTTATACTTTGTTTTAAAATTTTTTTACTTAAACAAAAACTTAAAAATCCAATAATGTTGTTAAAAAATTTTTTTTTTATATCATATTATCGTTTTTATATTAATACAAGATATTTATTGATTTGCAAAAAAAAATTCCCCCATTTGTTGATAATTTTTTTAAAAAATTATTAAATCAATTGTTTTAAAAAAAAATTTCATAACTTTATTACATTACAAATATTATGATTGTTTAAAAAAAAAAATTCCTTAATAACATATTTTAATTGTTTATAATGTTTTTTTATATTTCTATTGTTTAAATAATTATTAAGAAATTTTTTTCTAAAAATCATAATTCACAATCCTCTATAAAGTAACAGAAAAAAATTTTTTTAATCAACAATTCTATTGTTTATTAACTTACCAATTTGTTATAAACAAATGTTCAACTTTTTATATTTTTTTCTAAAACTTCTAAAATTAACAAAAACAACCTTATAACAAAATATAGAAAAACATTTTTTTAAATTTTTTGATTATCATGAATATTACTTTTATTAAAAAAATTTTTTTTTTTTATAGATTTTTATATATGTTCGTTTTTTTAATTTTGAAGTTTTAGAAAAAAATATAAAAAGTTGAACATTTGTTTATAACAAATTGTAAGTTAATAAACAATAGAATTGTTGATTAAAAAAAAATTTTTTTGTTACTTTATAGAGGACTGTCAATTATGATTTTTAGAAAAAAAATTTCTTAACTAATTATTTAAACAATAGAAATATAAAAAACATTATAAACAATTAAAATATGTTATTAAGGAATTTTTTTAAACATCATAATATTTGTAATGTAATAAAGTTTGAAAATTTTTTTAAAACAATTGATTTAATCAATTTTTTAAAAAAATTATCAACAATGGGGAAATTTTTTTGCAAATCAATAAATATCTTTATTAATATAAAACGATAATATGATGATTTAAAAAAAAAATTTTTTAACAACATTACTTGATTTTTAAGTTTTTGTTTAAGTAAAAATTGTTATAAACAAAGTATAAATATTTCTTTAACTTTTATGGCACGATCTTGTTAAGTATGTATGTAAGAAAGGCTCTACGAAGCGAAATATTTTTACGACCATTATTAAAACATTTTTTTCACTTACAATTAAGACGGTCGTTCGAGAAAATTTCGTTAGTTAACAATTATTTAACTTTTGAAAAATTAACTTTAAGTAAAATTTCCAACGGGAATAAATTAATTATAGTGTTCAGAACACACCATAATTTTTTCAAATTTAAAAAAATATTCAATACCTTAAATAAATTAATTAAGTGCCGTAGTCGCTTTTGACGCCACGCGCGAATCCTAAAAATGTCACCACAGACCTATTTTCAGCGTTAAATTAAAGTTATAAATAATGGAGATAGAGTTCCGGGAGCTAGAGTTTTTTATTGAAATTTCCTCCTCTTTCCGAATCTTTATTTGAAATTTCTTAAATATTAATAGTTTATTAAATATTGGTAAAAACTAAATTCCATTTTTTTTCATCTTTAATGGTCTATAACTTTTGCAATTTTTTATGTGCTAATACACGCTTTTAGCACATTTTTCTAGGCGTCATTCCTTCAAATGAGCTTATCGCACATAATTTTAAGAGCAGTATCTCTATTTTGTTCCATTTTCAACTTGTCGACTAGACTAAATGCCTTAGCTGTTTCGATTTTAGATTTGATTGAGTCACTGATTTTAGAGTAATAAATAATTGTTATACGATAAATACATTTTGGTTTTTATGTGAAAACGGTGATGTAATCAATTTCTCACATCGAAACCTAATGAAAATGAAGTATTCAAAAGTTATTTTCATAAATAAAAAGAAATACTTTGTTTTATTTTAAATTAAGCAAATTTTGATAAACTTATAACTATCATACGTCACCTTTGAAACTATTATGAATAGAAATAGAAATTTTAAAAGATATAGGTCACGGTCATTCACTAATGAAATTTTAGGGCAACTAACAGAGAAAAGACCTGTGTTTAATGCGAAGAGTTTAGTCTCATTAAGAATCTCTATGAATGCTCGAATTACTCTATTTTGTTAAATGTGTTAAGGGTGCTTGTCTCGCTTGACACATTTTAGCATTTTACATTCAACCATTCAGAGTCTATTTTTATTCCAAAAAGGCTTCGCTTCACTTTTAGTACTCAAATTGTCATGACCAGACACATCCACGTTTTTTTACATAAAATGGCAGTATTGAACTTTGTTGTGAGATTTATATAGATATATTTAATTCAAAAGAAAATGAAATAGGACGTAAAAAAGATGCATCCTTTTCTCAGTCTTAATGGAATGATCCTCGACCAGTCTGACTTGCCGCCCCGAAGGCCTCAGTGATTTTTTTCTAGAAATGGAATCTCGCTGTTGGCCAAAAGGCTTTAAGGGCCTTTACAGCTCAGCTCGGGCAGGTTTAGCTCGGCCGGAATGGGATTTTTCCCGCGACTAGCGCAAGGCCGTATCTTGCGAGACTCGGACCTCGGCTTGGGCCGTTGCGGGGTGGTCTATCACTTTAAGGGCAGAATGGAAGCTCACTGGAGTGAGCGAATTACGAAGTAAGGGACCGCGCCTTACCCGGTGAATGCGGTTTTATACCCTTGTCTGATTTTGCTTTGCCGCGTGGGCGGCTTTTAATATGTCGTTGGCTACGGTGATTGGATCAGTCCGTTGGGACTTGTCGGGGCCACCTACAGGCCTTTTTTATCGGGAAGGGTCTTCAATGTCGAGCTTGTATGTACATAAGTATATATCCTTAGCGGTCGGAATAACTTTGTTAGCGCGTTTCAAGGTGTGTCGTCATCGCAATGATTGTAGCCGATTATAGGAGTCGCTGCAATGTTTCAGTACTCGACAGACTCAATACATGGCGAATAATTTGGGCATGAGAATGTATAGGTACGTAAACAGAATTACCGCGTGACAGCGATTAGACCATAATTTTGGACAATAAATAAAATGGACGAAATATTCTACAATTTGAAATTTATTATATTTAAGGAAAACTATGATACGTTACATGTGGAAAGTATCAACATTTATTTCTGAAGAAGGCAGATGGTAGTCTTACGTCCAATACTGTTAGCAGATTTATCAAAAGTATGAAGGAGTATAACGATGACGGTCAAACCCATTACTTCAGTACCAATGCGAAACGTTTTCCTCACTTCAAATAAGCGCTTACATTTTCCATATTCATGACAGATACGTACTATCGTTAAATTGGACGTACCGAGGACCTACTAAAGATCAGTATACTCACATACGGTATTACTCGATAGTTTTACTCGAAGTCGAGTAAAAATCAACGTGCGTGCTTTATTAACACATATAGACAGTGTGAGTGTTTATGGAATGTCAAGTCCAAAGATTACTCCCACAAAAATAAGAGAAATGAATGTTATGATAAATTACTAGCTGTGCTTAACATTTTTTCTTTTCATTTTCTTATAAAGCACTGTGAGACTTGCTAAATACAGCCACCGTCTCCTTTGTTGCACAGACATCCTTTGGCTCGAACGGTTCGGTGAATACTGAACGGCGCGGCGCGATCCTCACTCGATAGATCAATGCTCAATGACGAAAGCCCATGCCATGGGTTTTACTCGAGAGTTTAGCTCGATCGAGTAATACCGTATGTGAGTACTGACCTTTACACTTAGACTTTAGACATCTACACAGCGAAATATAAATTTAATCATGTTTCCATAGTTCAATAAAAAATACCGCATTTATTAGATGCAGTATGTCTTTTTATTTCTTGTTTTTATATATGAATTAAGAAAGTTTTATGAATGCTTAGTGATGTAATAGCGTATTATCCGAAGTACAGATGGTATGCAATCTGTCGATTCACTTTACAGGCAACAGAAATTTCATGTTAAAATAATCTAGTTCTCAGTAATTAAAAAAAAAATCCTACACATTGATGATGTGTTTTCAAAAGATATGTCAAATGCGGCCCTGTTTGGTTGACATATAGCGTACCAGAGTACGTTTTGTTATGAGAGATCATTGACTTTGCTTTGTGACAAATATCTTGTATATTTCATAAAGGAATAGAGATCAAAGCTTGCTCTTTTATTCGCTTTGGCATACTTAGATACGATTTAGTTCGAAGTGGTTTTTTGTTCAAGGGGATATTTGTATATTTCCTGTACACGATCTAAGCCATAACATAATTTATTTATCGAAAAATAAATACTTAAATGATTTTGTATTTATTTATACTAGATAGCATACAAAGGTTATAGCTAAGAAGTAAGATGACCTTTACAATGAAATTAATATGTTTTATCAGCATGGAATTTCATTAAAATTCTCGTAGCAAGTGAATATTTTTCTCAAATCTAACGTGGAGAAATACGCAAACAATATTGATATGAATGTATGCCAAAAATTAATACATAATCTCTAACAGAGTCTGGTTTATGAAAGAGGACAAGGAAAAAGCGCGGCAAATAAAAAAAAAATTAGTTTGATATATTTTGAGGATTAAACTTACTTGATACTTTATTTTATTTTATAATTTTTTACATTTATAGTAACTAGTATTTCTATGAAATTAAATACTATACGTATTTAGTCTTTCAATATTGATACTTAAAATGACTAGCATTGCATGGAAAACTAAATGTATTATAAAACACGACTTTATTCGGAATAATAAAAATCTGAATCCAAAAACTCAATAAAACAATGTTTAAGCTATATTATACCTGATAACAATTCGGGGAAAAAAATATATAATAGAAATAAAAATGAAGTATCAAGACAATAAATCATACTAACCTAAGAAATTCAATGGCATTCTGTGTTGCCACCCGAAAGTTTTCAAATAATTAAATTATCTTCTTTCATTAGCCAGACTCTAAGAGCATTAGATACACATGTCACGTCACTGTTGAACCAGAAGGGATTAATATAAACTAAACAATTACGCATTTTAACGAGTTGCAAGGCGGCAAAGCCTTCCTTTGATGTAATTCCCTTTGTGTTAGTAATGGAGTCACGCGTCGGCTTAAATATCTCGATTTTGACTCGACGCGAGGTATCAAGTTTTATCGATTCTAGATAAAGGCACGTGTGTGCCTGTTTAAAATAAATAAATAGATTATGTGTATTTGTACAGCCGGCTATTCTGTCATACAATTTACAAATTAACAGCGCGCTCTTATAAAGAGGTGATTTCACATTTAAGTATTCATATAGATACAATAACCGACGTAGGCGCAACTAGATAGTGTATATTTGAAACTAACATTAAAAATTCGACTAGGTATGCTTACAGATCTATGTTCAAACCAAGTCACTAATCATTGAATTTAGTAAGAAAAAAAAATCTGTGGCGCTACAACCTCTTTAGTTCTTGGCCTCAGATTTCTGAATCTATTTCATGATCATTTTTAAATCTAATAGGCAAGTAGGTGATCAGCCTCCAGTGCCTGACACACGCCGTCGACTTTTTGGGTCTAAGACATGTCGGTTTCCTCACTATGTTTTCCTTCACCGTTCGAGCAAATGTTAAATGTGCATATAGAAAGAAAGTCCATTGGTGCACAGCCGGGGATCGAACCTACGACCGCAGGTATGAGAGTCGCACGCTGAAGCCACTAGGCCAACACCGTTCTAGTAGTTAGTAAGTCCTAATCTAAAAGTTAAATAGATTTTCTAAACGATTAAATGCCTAGGTCCTTCGAGTTGTACAAATTGTGTTAGCAACTAAGACACGAGCGATTAAATCTTTCAGCGTAAATAACAAGCCCATGGCCGGGAGTACTTGATTGTAAACCTGATACAATTTATCACAGGCTGATACAGTGAAATACTGAGCATTGAGGATCGGATGGTAACGCCATAAATCCAGCTATGAGCGGAGGTCAGATGAGTTGACACGACAATTTTACCGGTTTGATTTATTCAACGGCTATTGGATTTTTTTAGACCTCCATTTAGTGTTGATAGAATTAATCTCATATCATATTTATATTTATTTATAACTATTCTTGTAAGAAAACTGAAATCACAATCGAAATAAATAAATTAAGAAACAGATGGTGTTTACGGTCTTATGTAAACTGTAACCAAACATTTTTCTCTGCTGGAATTAGCGTATCGAATTCAAGATTTTGTAGGTAAATTTTCTCAACTGTCTATTTATAAAATCTCTATGATGTTAGAACATTTAGCGAACCACGTGTTTAAATTTAAAAGTCATGGGGTATATCATGAGTATTATCAAAACGACCCTGTTGAGAATTTACAGTTTTCCATATGGCCGGTAAGAGCTAGTGGTAGGTTTTTAGAATGTTGCTACAACTTCATTGTGCACGAATGACATTATTAAGGAGACACAGACAAGAAGAGAAACAAATCTGTCTTATATTCTGTATTAATTTAGTTAATATCGTAACATCAATATCTAAATAACAAAAGAAGGCTACCAAACTTACTACTTACCCAACTACAGAGAAGGGTTAACTCGATATGTAAAGTAATATGTACGGTGTCAATAAAAGCATTTACATAGAAATATTTTAATGGTAAGATGAGAGCGGAATATATTTTCCCTTTTTCTTATAATCGACGTAAGGTGGAGTTCCCCTTTGATAAAGGAAAGATAAAATCTCCGCTGTGTAAGCAAAATTTTTTCAGAAACAGTGGAAATTGTTGGGTTTCCTATTACGCAGTAATGACTTGCGTCTTAGCGATATTATTTGTTAGATTTGGAGATAAACAAATATTGTATTTGCTCTTTATTTGCATAGGCATTTTTTTTTAAGACATGATAATGCATAGAATAAATGACAGGGTAAAATTAACTGCCAGATCAAGACATCTTGATGCATGAAGACAGGTGAGTCATGAAATTAAATTTGACATTTAAAATTTATACATACTATTAATTGTGCAACGAAACTCAATCTAACGTCCATTTATACTATTATTACCTATCTTCCTAAAATTAAAATATGTTCATGTAATGTAAATTGTCGATTTGTATTACAATAATAAGAAAAACCATAATAAAATAAAATATAATATAATACAGATATCCTATCACACACAGGCTTTATAAGAACTTGGCATGGCCAACAATAGAGCTATTGATTTGTAGAATATTAATCAGTGCTGGGTGATGATAGATCGTGTGTCAGACTCGTTACTGAATTAATCTTACATTTGACATTGCTTTGTATCGTATATATTTGGTAAAGTTTTCCCTAGTAAGAAGAAATTCTAATGATTAAAGACGGAAGGATTATATTAAAGGTACGAATGATAAAGAATAGTATAAAAAGTTTTCTAAACAAAAATCACCTATCAGAACTTCAGTAACACTGAACGTTGTATTTCAACGTAATAATAATAACTAGACAATAACTAATAACACTATAACAAGATAACTAGTATAATAACCTTACGTGGGTATTTGAATGCATTCTCTTAGCAATTAAATAAACAGTAAAAACAAATACATATATGTTATTTTATGTACTTGTGAAATTCTACGGGTAGAAAGTATTTACATTCGGCCTTTTAGAGTTCGGTTCAAAGATACTTTATTTCTCAATGAATTACATTCACTTAGTGAGAAATTTTCGAGGTTAGTAATGTACATCGATTTAAACCTATTTAAAATAACGCTATATAAAATAAAAAATTTTAGTTGTTAAGAATATGAACAATATTTTTTTACAAAAGTGCAGGTAGGTCGCATCGATGTTACAACACGCATGGTGTGACTAATGAATAGTAATCATTTCTTAGACGCTCGTTCACAGATTTAAATAAACGGTAGAAGTAGATTTTTTTTTGTTTTGTAAATACATATTTTTGATATTAATTTTAATTAAAATCATTTATATTGAACTTTTAAGATTTTTATAGACATATATGTGTGGATTTTTCTTAAATTTGTAAATACTTATATTTAATTTCTTTGAAACTGGAAGGCAATTTATTAAATATTTGTGCGCCTTGATACATTATTTTCTTAGGCAAAATTTTAGAAAATTGTAATAGTAAATTGTGTCGTATTTACGTACACACGTTTAAGCAGATAGTAAGGCTATCTGGCGGAAGGAGCTCAGTGTCGCATGCACAAAATTTACGATAAATCACCTGAGGAAGGAAAACATTGTGAGGCGTTTCGGAAATCTTTGCAATTTATCGCTGCAGTTTTGGTAACGTCTTAAAACGTGCTGCAAAGTGATAAGATTTGACTTTACGTAAACCATATCATACAATATTGTCAATTGAATACAAAATGATTATATCATAGATTTGCAAAACTTTTTATTACTAAACAATTAATGTAGATTTTAACGATATGGTTTAAAATGCATGTATTCTACTACAACATAAAAAGAGTTACAAATCAACACGTAGAAAACACGATATTAAATATTTTCAGTAATTATGCTTTTAAGGGTAATTTCCCTAAGGTCAGATCCGGAGATATTAAGTGAACACTGGTTTGTAATACACAGAGTATTCGATACAAATATATTGCTTATATTAATATTTCGTACATTTTACTACATTAATTATTTGATTTTCAATGAATTAATTTTCTTTATGAATAATTACTTACAAACAATTACAATACGTTAAGACGGGTTCGAGTGATTGGAACAAAATATTTAACAACAAAACAGCATTTCTTTTTGTTTGTCTGTATAGACTCGTCAAAATTAAAGTAATTTATTGCATAAATTATTATTGAATATACTTGATCAAAATACCTCATTTTCTGACACGAATTGCCTCACTGATATTTAATACTTATCGAGAATTAAGTATTAAATGTTGAAAATTTACTATGGAAGTAAATGTCCAGTACTGTTAAAGGTGAAATTTTTTAATAACACGGTTTTCAGGTTAAAGTTATTGTGTGGTTTACTATATAACTAATACGATATCCCGCTATACCTCTCAAAACTTCCGAGTTCAGTAAATAGACCCTTTGTCAAGGAACTTCTGTTTCAGAAACTTATAATGATTTGTTCCAAAATTCGGTATTGGAAGAAATAATATCAATTGTGCTTTATACATATAATTCAGTTTGTCTGGCCATCAAGAGGTTAAAGTTTCTAGGTTCTAATTAGTAGTGTAGTGGGCCTACTGGAACTGCTGAAGTCAAACTTCTTTAGGCGCCTGAGGGTAAATTTTTACGGAAACGTCACGAAGATGTGCAGCGTTTTTGTTGAAGAAAAGAAAGAGAGCGATTGAGACCGATTGAGAGAGAGAGAGAAATAAGGGCAAATTATCTTATAGAAATTCTATTTTTAAAATTCAAATTTCGTAAAGAAAATTTATGAAATTATATTAGTATTTTATGCAAAATAATTTATTGAAATCTCAAATGACGAATTGTAAATTAAAATGCCACGTTTTTTAGTATCAAAGAAATAAATTTAAAAAATTAAATTTATAATTTGTATTAAATTTCGACACTAAATATTTTAGTGATAATTAAATTCATTAAATTCCTAACATATCTTCCTTTTTCCCTCCCTCTAAGTCTCGGAAATTTAAAGTTTTAGATTTGTATAAATATGAACAAGACTTAAAAATTAGTTTGCCAAAGAAGTTTCACTTCTGACATGACACTTTTTTTTCAACAGATTTTCATGTTAAACATAACCACCGGCCATAAATACAGCTGTTGCGGCCCATTCTGTTTAATGACCTACAAATCCTGTTATCTAGTATATTTGGAAGATTTATCGTTCAACCTCCTAATTATGTCTCGCGGGTAAACCGTAAAATACACTTTAACCTCTGAAAACTTTTAAAATTTCGTGTTTACGCATAATTGCCATCCATTATTCGCTCGTAAATGCTCCAATTTAATTTATTATCGTATGAATGAACGTAATCACTTATTGTTTATATTTGTGTATATGTTTTTTCAATTTTTATAGTTTCATTGTCACATGAGAGTTGGCGCATTCTCCTTGAAATCACTAGAGTAACAAAGGTAATGCAAAAGAAAGGAAATTAATAGGGTACAAGAGAACTAAACCTTGACTTAGTCAAGATGGTTTATGTAGTAAGTAAAGAAACTAAAATAAAACGTACTAGCTATGATAAATAAAGATGGATTTTTTTTGAAAGTCTATTTTGTTTCACAAGTTTTAGTCTTAGAGCATGTACAACAGTGACTGTAATTGACTTAATCTAAACTTTATAGCTTGCGATTGAAGGTGGATGTCAATATATTAAAAAAAAAAGTGTGGCACTCGGCGACTGCCGCGGTACAGCTATTGCATAGCTTTTTTATCAACTTATGCAGTTATAATTATTTATTTATGCAGTATTTGTTTTTCTTTGATATTATTTCAATCTACCACTCTACCAGACTCAGACTAAAACACTTATATAGTCTGTTTCACTCTAACGCGTATTTGCCACACCTATATTATGTCATCGTGTGTTAGGTTTTTTTCGTTACGGAATTTCTTGATTCGGTCGCCGCGTTAAAACCTCGCGATAAAATCTATGCAATAGCTTAATAGTGTTAGTCCGGTGGTTTAGCGCGACTCTCAACCCCGAGATCATGTTCTATTCCTGTGCACTCGTACGGAAAACACAAATCTGTGGACATGTTTCAGGCGTTAATCAGTTTGCATATAATCCAAGAATATGAACGAAACAGATACATAAATCTAAGGCCTGTAGCTGAAGTTATAGCGTCACTGGTATTCTTTATCTGTTTTCAAGACTACTGAAAATACACACACAAAGTAATTAGCATAACAAAATGCTAACATACACGGCCCAGTAATTGCTCGAAGGAGCTGCACAAGACAGCCCCAGTTATTAATGACAAGCCTACCCTATTTACAAGTCATTAACCAGCTTCCAAGGAATGTTTGTAAGCAAATATTGCGCGGGAGTATGATTTATCTATTGAGAGCTAGTTACAATTAGATTTGCTGCGCTGATTGTACAATAATATCACTTTGTTTTGACTTCGCTAGATTGTTTGTTTATGAAACAGGTTGTATTATTGAAGCGCTCGGTGTAAAATTGTTTTGTTACCATATAAGGTTTTCGTATCGTATAATTTTAATGTTGTTTCACTATTTTAATTTAAAGCTTAATAGTGTTCCCATGCTAATAAAGTGATAGTTAAGAAGAATAAAAAATAATAGCAACAAAAAAAAATATAATCCTGGTTTAGAATTTTGGTAGAAATAAAAAGTTTTATGTCGCCTTGAATTGGCTTCGTTTTTATTCTTATTCTTCCCTCAACGATAATGTTGTACTTGATGTTGATTTAAAATAAAATACATAATTGTGATTTGATAAAAGGATTTATCGATTGCTATATCGGCTAATAACTACCAATGGTGCATGGGAACTATAGACAAAGAGACAGCTTGAGTGTTAAATCTCTTAGGTACCGACACTCTCTACGTCTATTATAATTAGTAGAAATCTATTGGCCGGGCTTGAGTCAGCCGTGACCAATTTGTGGTTTGGGCCGGCCTTACTCTAATTAGTTAGGCCTGTGAAGATTCATATCGGGTGAACTTGTCGACTTTAATTAGAAGAGAATGGGTTTATAATCCCAAATCCATGTACAAAACAATAAACAAAATGTTTATTTATTTATTTACACTTCGTTGCCTTATACAAAAACATACATATCAAACAACAAAAAAAAGCCGGTTACGTAAGTTATTAGGCAACCGGCGGCGTTATCGCTAACAAGCGAATTAAAAAAATTATAATTTAAATGACATAATATAATGTTTATTGACAATTATTGCCAAGTTGAACTTTCTAATCAATAGTCATCAGGCATGCATCGCATACTTGATTTGTCAAATCCTCAATTACGAGGACTAGTTGCTGCTAACTGATCCACGTAATATCAGGATATTTTTATCAAATTGATGGAACAATATACCTTGTTAGCACCATCTTAATTTTCTCGAAATAACTAAATTTCCTCCTCACCAGTAACAAGGCCATATTTCACGGAGCTTTTAACAGAGTGTGAAATTAATTTTCTAGTATGGTAACACTTTGTAAGCAGGTGCATTGTTGGATGATTCTCTTCTTTAATAAGATTTATGATTAAGCGTGGTTGGTTCGTATAATATGAAAGTAAAATTTCAAGATTTAGATTTTAGAAAAGAGCAAGCAATATTTCTTTCATAAAATCTGTGTTGGTTTCTTTGGCGCAAAGAAGTGTATTAAAATAATAACCTCGATCTATTGTTGTGTTATATTAGCAAAGAATAAAATATTGTTAATTAAAACTACAATGAGTCTGGCGAGACTCTTGTGGTCGAAGTAGGTTGACAACTTTTGTTTTATTCTAAGGACACATTAAACATTATACTAATACATTTTATGCGTATAGATTTTGGATAAAACTTACTTTGGTACCTTGGTAGTAAAATGTATATCGTTCGTAGTTTTTTTTTTTTGCTTTCTAAATAAGTCATTAGATAATATCGCTCACTTCGTAAGGTGCACTTTTGTAACCCGAGTCTCTGTGATTGATGTGCAAAAGAATCGTGATTGAGAAATTATTAGTGCACGATTACAATAATGTCTCATATCATTAACAAATACAGATCTGAATTAGCCGTGTATCATACTTAAAATTTCCCTAAAAAGCAAAGCAAGAAAATTAAGTACTGCAACAAATTTAAGTTGTATTTTAGAGAAGATATCGCGCGGGGATGTCGTAAATTATTAAAGAAAGACGATTATTTTCACGAAACTTAGGTAGTTTAAAGTTTGACAGGCAGCGGCGCGTGAAGGGGTAAGAAATCTTTAGGCTCTTATTTCATGGCCTCTCTACACGGCTTTACATTTATATTATCACTGTGCTACTATAACTCACTTTCTCTTGAGTATTTCATTTAAAATATAAATTTTATCAGTGTCTAAATCTTGATAGCATTCATTACTAAAATAGTAAATAAAATATATACAAAGTAGATACAGTTTTATTTCTTTCATTTTGAGATCCAATTAAACATTATTGATCGTTCAATCCAGCAACTATATCTACACTACTATTATTTTATTTTTCCAATATTTTATCATTTATATGTTTTTTACATCAATTAAATTACTTCACTTATATTTTACATCTATATTTATATACATCAGAATACATAATTTTTTCCTCCTATCTATTTATTTAGGTACTACTACATCTTCTAATACTACTCACACAATTAACCAAACATTAGATAATACAGGTTGTTATAGCAAAATAACTATCAAGTAGCTTTATTATTGAGCACCACAAACTTGCTCATCATATTTATCGTAATTTTCAAGAAGACATGCTCGCAAATTATAATATTGTAGCAACAATTTTTTTTTTCATTGCATTTGTCGGTAGTTAACCGCATATAAATATTTCGTCAGTGTAGGTGTTGTTTTACGCATCCACATACATTTGTTTGGGGTTCTCATTTGTTTATTTATATTCATTTAAGGGTTGGATTTAGAATAACGTCGCCCGAATGATGATACTGATTATGTAGGTGATCTGGACCTTATTAGAACACCTACATTGCTGCCGGAGTTGCTATTAAAAAAAGATTTAAAATTTTTGTGATGTATTGAAATTCGTAAAAAACCTACATTTTCTACTTTTCTATTGGTTACTAGAGATGTGACATTCTCTTTAAAAAATAGTTTTTCTATTAATCGATTGTTTTTTTAGCATAAAAAATCGATGATAAAAATAATAGTTTTTTTGAATATTTATAGTCAGTTTTACCCCTAGAGTGTTATTTTAAACCGTACAGGAAGACCCCCCACCCTACAAGTACAGGCATTTGCAAGCCCAGGGCTAAGCTGGCGACCAAAAACCGAAGTTGGCTGAGGCTTGAATAAAATGCCTGTATGTTGGTACGCAAGGGTGGAGGGGCTGCATTTCCTACCAGTCAAAAACAATTATTATCTAGTTCGGTTAGGTTAGGTTAGTATAGTTCAAAAATTTTGAAATAATCGACAGATTATTATTAAAAAAGGTTACTATTTGTATCTAATTTTATATTTTTTTGCTGATCTCATTATGTCGTACAATTTAAATAATTAGGTGATTATGACCAATAAAATGCTGTTTTATTTAGAAAAACTGCTGTAAGTAATATACAAATAGAAGCTATATTTAAAGAAAAAAGAGTTAATAGGTATAATGTGCATTAGTATTATTAGCTGTGCATTGGTAAAAAAGCTTTGCTTTAAGATAAATAGCCGTACGCCGCGAACATAAATTTTAGTTTATTTAGTAATATTTTGAGTTGAGTATTTTGCTGTGCAATCAGTAATTTTGATGGGAATTCGGATTATTATAGCATACAAAAGTATTTTTTTTTGATTTGCGTTTAAATACTACCCTTATTTTATTAGGTTATAAATAATTGATTATGTCATTTAATAATTAAAATCACAATCACGGCTGACCTTCTTTCCACAAAAGACCTAAATATCAAAGAAAACATCCACGACAATAAAGGCGAGGATAATTTAATATTTTTTGCGAAAAAAGAAATAAGCCTTTGTTCTTGGAAGCACGCTCCGTTAAGTTTTTTATCTAGTGATAATGCTATTGTAAAGTATTTGTGGCTTAACGTCTGTATATTACGGTAATACCTCTATTGTCAATACACGCGAATAATCCTGACCTTTGAAAATGTTTTATTTTTATATAAATTTGCAATATGACAGATAAAAAAACATATTTTTTCGTTTTTTTGTGACAGATTGAAAGACCTGCGGTACGGCGTAGCTCCTATACTATATCATTCTACGGGAAGTATTCTACACATTCCTACGAAGTGTCGCACTTGAGCCATTCAGGGGGCTTAGCCAAGACGCCTAGTGTATATAGAAAGTCGAAAACTAAATTTGTATGAAAATAACAGTTTGTTTTGACAGTACCGCTATTTCGGTAGCCTAAGCCCAAAAGGCGTGAGACGGGATAAAATAAGCGACGCCATGACGGTGCTATGAAAAGACACATTAACGCTCACGCTTTTTGGTAGTCAATTCATTAATTAATGTTTATATTTATGGTTAGTTTATATCGATATATACATATTGTATTTAATAATTAGAATATAAATAACACTTCTATTGTAAGCCTCACGATTGCCCTCAATATTTCCCGCGAAGACGCTAGCCAATCACAGAAACCGCTTGGTCTGTGATACTTTATAATAACAATATCCGGTGATTTTTCACAATAAATACGAGTTTGTTATAAATCAGGTAATTTAATAAATAGATGATTTGTATTATTAATTAATTTAATTATGTGTAAAATGGATAAAATTTATGTATATTTAATGTGGTTTTGTAAATAACAGTTCCTTTGACAAGCCACACGATTGGTTGATTTTTCTCGAGTAGTGACGCGGGAAAATGTCTGCGTTTTCTCGGGCGTTAATTGGTTAAGGGTGGAACAAACAAGCGCGGGGCTAGGTTCCGTCTGTAGGTTAGAGATTGTCTCAAAAATTGTTATCATACTAAATCTATTGTTCTCTTCTTTCAAACGAAATCCTGCATTTAACCTGCCTGGAACCTCTTCCAGGAACAATTTTGAATGGATTACAACAATACAAGGATAACTTAATAGATGCAGATAAATATGAAAATATCAAGAATCTATATACATATAACCTCTATAAGTCGAACATCAAGGGAGACGCCAAAAATTCGAGTTATAGAGTTTTCAACTTATGGAGGATTTCGACTTAGGCGGATTTTGATTCGACATAAAGAGTTTGAGGTTTATTCTTATAAATTTTGAGTAGTTTACGTTTCACAGCACTCATGTTGACTGTTGTACTAATTGATGTGTATTGCAGTAGAACCAAACTACTTCTGACTGACAGTATTTAAGTCGAAAACAAATGACTGGCTTAGCTAAATTTCAAAGGGAATCAAAATTGAACACCTGACACAAAGCAAGCAAACACGTGTTTCCATGAGTCATAAATTTATTATTGTATACTCCTAAAATGTTTTCTAAGAAACAATAGTGTACTCACATTGTCGGCAAGTTCTTAAAGTCGGTAACTTATTTTTGTTCAAGTTGTAAAGGTTGTAAAATAAAACGTTCCTATGTTCGAGATACAGAGGTCAAATTTAATTTTTCGAGTTATAGAGTGAAAATATGTACCAAAATCGCTTGGAGGGACTCGTTGATTATTTCGATTAACAGAGGGTCAAGATTTCAAGTAATGGAGTTTTTGGTGTTTTAAGGGAAGGGAACAAAACATTTTTTCGAGATTTGGAGGTTTTTGACTTATCGAGGTTCGACTTAACGAGGTTCTACTATATTAGTCTAAGTAAATATTTCTTTCTTTAACTACTTTAAGCTATAGTTTTCTGAAATTCGATGCCTTGGATATTTTTATTCATACGGTATGTAAATCTTTGAAATTATTCTTTATAAATCAGTTTCATAAATTTGATATTGTTCTCTATCAGTCATCAGTTTTATAAATTATATTTTCAAACTTTTAATTTTAAGGTTACCTACTGAATAAACCTTGGTACGATCTTACACAAGTTTTCTATTTGACATATATAATTAGACATCTAAAAGTATTAATAGAAACCACCAATGGACAAATTGTATTAAAGAATTAATACAATCGTTGAATTAATTAATATCCAGCACTATAAGAATTAATACATTTTAATTAATTTCACCAGAATATTGCAACAGCCCTGCGATTCTGTAACTCACTTTTCGAACTCACACAGCGGTTTTCGCATCGGCGGTCGCTCTCAAATCAGTCGTGAAGCAGTAATTTTATGATTTGGTATTCCGATAAACAATAAACTATAAGCTCCCACCTTTTCAAAATGCCAAATCATAAAATGACTGCTTCACGACTGATTTGAGAGCGACTGCCGATGCGAAAACCGTTGTGTGAGTTCGAAAAGTGAGTTACAGAATCGCAGGGCAGGCAAGAGGGTAATGTAAACAACTTTAATGGCTTTTCCTACTAAACAAGACAATGGTCAATTAATGCAGTAGCCAAAAATAAAACTATCACATACAATTTTTATTCAACCCTTAGTGAAACAGGTTTTGCATTCACATATTAACCACTAATTTCAAGCAAATCACTGATATAAACAAAATTTAATTGATATAAATATTAAGTAACACAATTTATTTGATATCTTAAATATATTAGAACTGAACAGTAGAATCAAAAGTTAACGGTCATAATTTCATACCAGACTAGCTTTCTATTTTATCTTTCTTATCTCTTTTTCCATTTCATTGAGTACTTGCTGTTTTACAATTTATTTACTCACTGTTTAAAAGTAGAAATAGATTTTTTAAACAATCAACTTTTATAAATAACTACTTAAACGAAATCGGATACGTGGGTATATAGTATCACTAATCAAAACTAGAGTTATTCGATGATATTAACTCAAATAATATTAATCTGCATTTAATTTGACATTGAAAATGTTTTAGCACAAATTTCAAACCTAACGCACTAATTTCATTTCATCAAACTCTAATTTCAGTGTTCATAATAGTCTGTTTTTTTACATTGTTTTTTTAATTCCTTGGATTTTATCAACTGCTTATTAATCTTCTTTACACTCTTTATTTACAAATCCGCAGTACTATTTCCATTGTTTCTTCAAAGCTAATATTTCTAAGTAACTAAATATGTTGCTTCTTCATTTTGCAGATTAGTTGTTGTGAGATTTTCGTCAAGGTTTCTCCTAAAGATAGAAAAGTATGAGTACTAATAAATTAAATATTTTAAACTACATACTTAAGTTTAAAAATATTTTATTTAGGTTTAGGTTTAAAGACTTTATTTCTCAAAAAAAGACAACAAATGTCACTTACATGAGAATAATACTCTAGATAACATAACATTGTAGTCGTTCTTAAAATAATCACAATAAAAATATAGCCGTATATGCAATAAATTTAAAAAAATAAAAGTAAACAAAGAAATATGAATTAAAAGTAAGTAATAAGTAAGTAATAAGAAATGAATTTAAAAGTAATTTTGTTTAACATATTCACTTAGCTTCGATTTGAATGAATTGATAGAAGTAATATTTTTTATATCTGTGGGTAGTTTATTATACAGCTGTGCGCCTTCGTAGGTAAACATTTTTTTGCCGTAGTTCGTACGTACTTTAGGTAATGCAAGAAAACTCGCTCGACGCATACTTCGTACACGTGGCGGTTTGGAGAATGCTAAACTAGTATGGAGAGAACTTGTTATAAATTTTTTTACAAGAATACATGTGTGATAAATATAAAGTTGTTTTAGATTCATTATGTTTGTGTCTCGATATATATTTATGGTAGGTGCAAGATAATTATAGTGGAACAGTATTTTTATAATTTTATTTTGTAATACTTGAATATTTATTAATTTAGTTTTAGCGGCGCTGCCCCATACTTCAATTAAATAAAGTAGATGTGGCTTGACCAACGAGTTGTAGATGGTGTAACGTACCTGACGTGGGATACACCGAGCAATGTGTCGAAGTGATCCCATAAGTGAACAGAGCTTAGATCTGGTGTTCTCAATTTGTGTATTCCACGTCAAACCGCTATCCATTCTAAGCCCGAGATATTTTTCTGTACTTTTTTCTTCTATGACCGTGTTATTTATTTTTAATGGATCATGAGGTAAAACTTTTTTATTTTTAGATTTAAATATAATGTAGCATGTTTTCGACGCGTTGACAGTGAGTAAATTATATTGAAACCAAGTGAAGAGTAGATTAAGGTCTTCTTGGGCTCTGCTGAAGATATCTTTGATTGAACTGCCAAAGTAAAATAAACACGTATCATCTGCATATAAAGTAAGGTGACCGTTTAATCCAATTTCATGCAAGTTATTTATATAAATAAGAAAGAGTAATGGACCCAAAATAGAACCCTGTGGAACGCCGTATTCGATAGGCAATGGTTTACTCTGAGTATTATCTATTTTAACTACCTGAAATCGATTTTTTAAATATGATTGAAAAATTTTGAGAGCTGTGCCTTTGATTCCAATGCATTCAAGCTTTTGTAGTAATAGTTTATGGCTTACAGTATCAAATGCTTTTTTTAAATCAATAAATACACCTAACGTAATGTTTTTATTATCTATGTTGGTCCTAATTTTAGTAATTAAGTCAATAGTTGCAGTTAAAGTATTACTTTTTGGTCTAAAACCATACTGTCGTTCAAATAAAAAATTTATAGACGTTAGATACTTTGTAAGACGGTTATATAATATCTTTTCAAGTATTTTACTTATTATGGGTAGCACCGAGATTGGTCTATAGTTTCCAGTATTAGTTTTAGATCCAGATTTAAAAATGGGAGTAACTTTAGCTATTTTTAGAGAGTCTGGGAATTCTCCAATTTCTAATAATTTGTTAAAACATTTAGATAGGTTTTTAGCAATATGATCTTTTATACATTTTATAGACTTTGTGCTAATACCGTCCAGGCCTGCACTACAATGTGTATCCAAATTATTTATTACTTTTAAAATTTCGTCACTACTACATGGTTCTAGTAACATCAAGTTTGTAGACTGTTTAGTTGAAGGTAAAGCTTTTGAAAAATTATCATGATAGGTTTTTGGTATTTCGTCAGCCAGAATTTTACCTATTCCAGTGAAGTATCGGTTAAATTCCTCACAAATATTGTTTTTATTAGTAATTTCGATAGAATTTATTATAATTTTCGAAGGCCCACAGCTAGTATTTGTTTTATTTTTTGCTAGGTCATTTACAAGGTTCCACATTTTTTTCGGATTATTTTTTTAATTTTATGAATTTTTGAAAGTAATAGGCATCTTTGGTATCCCTAATGCGTTTACAAACATAGTTTTTATAGTCTTCGAATTCTTGCTTCGTAGTTTCACAGTCACGCATGTTTTTTAATTTTATCCATAGTTTATTTCTTTGGTTTATTTCGCTGATTAAATCATTATTAATCCAATCCTTTTGAGGTTCATTAAGTATTTTCTTTTTGATTATTTTACAGTTGTTTACGTGATCTATAATAGAATTTTCCAGTATCTTGTAGTCATCATTATCTTCGTCAAGTCCAAGAGTTGTTGTTAATTTTCCCAATTTTTCGTAATCGATCGCTTGGTACTCGATAATGTCTTTCTTCAGAATCTTGACAGTTTTTAACTCTACATATATATGTTTATGGTCTGACATAGAAGATTCTATTAAAGCCATGTGAAAGTGATCTCTTATTAGGTTCGTTGTAGCGTGATCTAATATAGATTTTCGTGTTGTTGAATCCCTTGTGGAATACTTTTTAGATATTTTATTGAGTATTGTATATCCAATTTCGTTCATAAGTTCAATGTACTGCTTAGATTTAGTGTTTTTAGTTAATAAATCTGTATTGAAATCTCCAAAAACTATAGCTCTGCGTCTTCTCCGAAGCTGTTGAGTGTATGCTTCAAGGAATTGATTGTAGTTAGTATTACCAGGGTAATAGATGACACCTACTTCTATTTTATATCTTTTTAATTGTACCCAAAGATAATTATTTCCATCCTGGTAGATTGATTCTGACAAGTTGTGCTCAAGACTGTTATGAACATATATAGAAACTCCACCACCAATTGTATCTGTACGAAAATTGTAATAGTGTGTGTAATTTGGTAGTTTTAGTTCGCAAGCCTGTTTCTCATTTTTGATCCAGGTTTCAGTTAGTAATATTATGTGTATAGTTGTCGAGAACGATTTAAGCACGCATTGTAGTTCATCAAACTTTCCTTGTTTGCAAATACTTCGAGCATTTAGATAAAAGAATGACAGTCTGAAATTAGTTTTTTGTAAGTCGTTGTAGCTGTCGAGCAGTTGATATGTGTTTACATTCGGTATTGCTTCTTTAATTATCAGTTTTTTGATGAAGTTTTTGTTATTAATGGTGTTCCGTTTTTATATTTTATTGTTATGTCTGTTTCGCCATTACTTTGACGTTGGAGCAATTCTTCTTTTAAGTTTTTAGGGAATTTTTGCTGTGCTGGAGTTTGGTCTGAGAAAATTTGTATTGTTGAAGGCAGCTTACTTTTGTTTTGAAGAAGAAATTTGACTGTGTCTGAAGAGTTATAGAATACCTTAACTCGACGAATTTTCGTTGGATTATATTTGCCTAACCTAATAATTTTTATCGGTTTCGGAACATCTTCTGTAAGTGCTCGGAATATATTAAATATATCGGTTTCGTCTTTAAGCATATTTTCTCTTAAATTATTGGTATTTTGTTCTGGTAGCCCAACCATAATGATGTTTTTCTTTCTTTTATTTCGTTCGTTTACTTCTTGAATCAATTCTTCGCTAAACATTGGTTGGATAAGCTTTGAAGATGTCTGGGGTTCAGTAAGACTCATTTTATTCACACTGGTTTCTAAAGTATTGATTTTATTTTCTCCTAAAATAAGTTTCTTCTCTAATTGACTCATTTGTTTTTTAATTTCAGTATGTTCTTTGTTAATACTAGATGAAGATCCTTTTATTTCATTTATTTGAGATTTTATTTCCGAAATATTTTCATGAATTATTATTCTTGTTTGCTCATTTGATGATCTAATTTCCGTAATCTGTTTTTTTACCTCAGCAATACTGTTCTGCATTTTGTTCATGATTTGCTCATTTGATTCATTATTTTTCTCTAAGAGTGATATTATGTGGGACAATTCGGAACGTACAGACTTAATTTCGTTTAAACACTTGCATTCATGATCAAGTGGTTGTTTTCGTTTGCGATTTGTTATATAGTCCGCTTCCATACTACGCAACTTTGACAAGTCCGGTTGTGAACCGCCACTTGCATGTGTTGGTGAACGCAAAACACTCATTATAAAATATGTGCGTGTTGACTCGTTACTAAACTATACTTGCCTATTGGTGTAAGCAGGCTAAAAAATAGTTTCTGTTTCCTTCCCTCGAGGTGGTGAGGGGGGCCGCTGTGCACTACACTCGCGATTTTTTTGTCCTTGGTGTAATAAGCAAAACAGCACAAAAACAAAAAGCTAATTGTAAACCATTTGAGCCGTAGTAACCAGCTAATAAGTCCGAGTTCCAAACGACAATAAATAAATTAACTTAGCAATGACTCCGTGCACACGTCCACTCAGCAAAAGATTCGAACGACTACTCCTAATTTATTTATTTAAACTCTTAAATTTCTGAGAGAACCTGAAACAAAGCATAGTTAATTTCAACATGCAATTAAAATTAATATATTATGCCATTTAACAAATTGGCCAATATAAATGATATTGTAAAGTTTTAACTTACAACCTTAAACCTAATAAGGTTTAAAAAGTGAGATTAGGAATACATTTAATCCAGAGACAAGATGGCAGAAAAAGTTGCTATGCAAAAGCGGTAGTGTATGTAGAAAACTTTTCAGTAGTGATACGACTAGGCCCCCAAGAATGTTCGAATACTTCTTCAGCAGTATGAAACAGGAGCGGAATTAACGAATATGTTCTATATTAAAATGTAACAACGTCATTAGAACCGACTGGGGCGTGCCTAAGCAAATATTGGGGCAATCACGAGCAAGCACAACTCGTTAGCTCGGTTGTAAGATTGTATTTATTTTAATTAAAGGATAAGGGAGATGTGAGTTGATGAACTTTGTATTTTCATTCAGGAGTGAGGGTAGTCGTTAATTCGCAATCTCTTTGTGCTTCATCATTTTCGTGTTCTTAGGTTAGTACTGTTACAACAAGTACAGTACTTTTTGTAATTCTGTATTACGTACCTAAATTCAAGTAAGTAAAACCAGGGACGCAATTTTATAAACGGCCAGCACATCTGAAATAATAGTCATTTATAAACGGGAATGTAAAAGTTGAATATGAATTGAAATATTATTTAATGTTTACGGTGTTTTTACTTATTTAATAAAAGTACAACGTCTGTAGATAAATGCCAAAGATTAATTAAATTGTAAAATATTCGGAGAGCGAAAATTTACACTTCCAATCCGTTCAAGTAATTCAACACTTGTAAGCGAAGTCGTGATTACAAAGGCTAAAAGTCTGAAGTAACACCTTTCCTTTACGTCAACGACAATTGACTTTTAAATAGCATCGAAGAGTAATACTTCAATAAAGGAATTAGGAAATAAATTGAATTAGTTTCAAGTTTTTACGTCTAGAAAATTGGTTTCCTAAAAATTAACAGAATTATAGAATACTAATTCTGCTAAAGCTAATCATATATGTAGATTGTTATCATTAAAAAAATATTTGTTTATTAAAAATTTAGTTTTAGACCAGCACAACAGGTATATAATAATACATAACTTCAATCCGGTAAAAAAGTGTTTTCTTTAAATGTGTAAAAGTTATGTCAATAAAAGACAATACTAGATCCAATAGTGTTAGTAAATTACGCAGTGTTGGAGATGCTTCAGAGACCTAATATGTAGGTTAAACTTTACTATGGTTAGTACAATATTAGGTCCAATACATGTATCGGAGACAGTTTAAACAATTTAAAAAAAAAAATAAACTTTTACTCATTTTGATACTTAACTTAACATTTTCTAATCATCGATTAAGCATTCTCAGACCGAATACTTTTGATAACAATGGGAAATGTCATAAATGAAAAAAAATCAGATTTTGTGCAACACACAAAAGTTCCATATAGAATCGCGGACAAACTGTTTCCACGAAATTTCTTCTGAATTTTATACAAAAAATTTCGTTTCCATTCAAACAACTATTTCATGGAAAGAGCCATGAAAAATTAAATATCGAATATACTCAAATGTCTTGAACGGCACAGATCAATATTTTATTAATATCAAGATATGACAGTGGATACATGTATGTAATATACAACTTATAATACACCTTACAATTACACTACAACGGAATATTTACATACATTACAGTTCTCGATCTCTCCTGATATAAGTATCAGGACAGTTTATATATATAGGTTCTACTATAACTATCTAATCTATAGAAATCTACAACAACAATATATGCAACAATAATAACACGATCTACTACCTAATATCTACTTAGTCAAAGTTATATTAATATGCATTTGTGCCATATTTAGCTAAGTGTTTACCGTGCTAGCATTTAGCGGACAGCTGTCTGGTGTTTCTATCCCCACGTACAGTACAGTTATATTAAATGTTCCTATGGTAATAATATAAGTGCTTCTCAGGCTTGCGTATTATAAAGAGAGATTCAATATATAGAACATATTAAAATACAAAAGAAGTTGAGCGACAAAATTATATCCAAGATATTTTTATTCATTTCCAGAGCAACTATGTCTACAACTCAGTCTATGAATCTTGCAACAAACGTATATATGAAATAATCCCCAAAGGCCAGCAACTAGAACATAAAACGAGCAAAACTGTAAATCCTTTTTCATGTACCAAAATGCCACGATAACAGAATCTACTAATGAATTCGCTATGTATGGACATATTATATGAGTTTATTTTCATTCACTTAAGTAATTGCTAACCTCTGTTTAGCTTTTCGTTGTATAACATAACATTATTTATTGAATTCAAACTAACGTATTATTTCAACGAATTTTCTCTATTTAATTTGAAATTGCAAATAGTTTAAGATTTTATCTTCTATATTTACTGTTAACAGTTTTATGAGATGTGAATGCACGAAATGACTTTATTATTTCATGGTACTTTTAAGCGTAGTTTTATTGTGGAATTAAATTGTCAGGGGTAGTTGACTTGAGTTTAAAAATATTGAAACTATGAGGGCCATTTAGTCCTTGATATAGACCACAAAATTTACATGATTTTGACCATAATAATATGATAATGTTAACATACTTGTTCCCTTCTAACAAGCACTGACAAATTTCATTTTATAATTATTAAATTGATCTGTATGGTATGGTACGAAATGAAATAACTGCACGATACATATTATATACTATATTAATATATAACACAAACAATTGGGACAATAGATAAATATTGAATTTAAATAAAACTTTGAAAGCGCATGAAAGTTGGGGCGAATATATAAAAATTAAAAACCAATAACAAACCGAGAAACGAGAGCTGCAGAGCGGATATAAAATTAAAATATCCGGAAAGAATCAAACCGTTATCTGTAATAGAAATCTTGTAGATTTATCGGGCTTCGGGGGCTGTGGTTGTGGAATGAAATATAGACTGGACGCAAAACTGGCATGGCATATTTTATTTTTTTTAATGACAGCGGTTGTATTGGCGGGCTTTACTGGATTCCATTTTCAATCTCCTTTTGCTTCGCTTTTTCGTGTTCGTACTTTGTTATGAATGCATAATTAATTTTTGGCTGTAAATTCTATTTTTGAAATAATTTTAAAGCTCCAGGAAATATAATACAATTTAGGGTGGCTCGCTAAAATAAAACTTTGATTTTAATAAAATAATGACGGATAATCGTCACTTAAAGAGCAAAATTAAAACCATTTGAAATGCAAAACTATAGCTGGTGTTGGCTAATTTACACAATTAAAGTTTAAATTTTGTTATCTTTTTAAAAAAAAAAGTTTTAAACAAAATTTATTTTATTAACATAGATCGCTGTGTATCGCTTGCTGAACAAGAAAATATTTTTAAGTGTTTTCTTAGTCAGCTTCCATTATATTTTCCATGTTCGTTTATTCTTTTATATGCCTGGTACTGTAAAACTAAACATAAATATTTCCCCATTGTTGTCAAAGTTCTCACATTTCCCGCATTAAATTAGATATAAATTGTAAATAACATTATTAGCTAGTATAGGTTTAAAGACTTTATTTCTCAAAAAGACAAAAAATGTCACTTACATGAGAATAATACTCTAGATTAACATCACATTGTAGTCGTTCTTAAAATAATCACAATAAAATATAGCCGTACATGCAATAAACTTAAAAATAAAAGTAACCAAAGAAATATGAATTAAAAGTAATTATAAGAAATGAATTTAAAAGTAATTTTGTTTAACATATTCACTTAGCTTCGATTTGAATGAATTTATAGAAGTAATATTTTTTATATCTGTGGGTAGTTTATTATACAGCTGTGCGCCTTCGTAGGTAAACATTTTTTGCCGTAGTTCGTAGTAATGGTTATTACACGCTTTATATTAGCTTCACCTGTATGTATATATGTATGTATGTATGTATGTATGTATGTATGTATGTATGTATGTATGTATGTATGTATGTATGTATGTATGTATCTATGTATGTAACCGACTCCTTCGGACTCGATTTCGACCCACTTTAAACGGACATATATAATTCAAACTTTGTACACTTGTAAAGAATCAGCGACAATATAATAATTTCATAGGTTTATCTCGAAAATCCAATGAAATACTGGTATTATTGTGAAAGGGTTGCTCGATAGACGAAAAATATGGCACAGAGCGCCCCACGCTTTTTCACAATAATACCAGTATTTTTTGTTCATTACCATTTTCAGCCTAAATTAGGAATTATTTTTCACTTTTTAGTTTGATGTGGTTTAAAAGCGTGTTTTTTTAGTTTTTTTAACTATATTTATTTTAACAGGTAAAAAAGCAATTTACACCAACCCTTTAGCTTCTCGTTATAAAATCACATCACTCGTACATTTTCATACAGCAGGATAAAAAAGCTACCAAAACAAAAAAGTGTTATCGTAGAACGTGATGAAATGCCGAGTTATTTTCTCAAATATTCCTGAAGAGGATCGCTCATAATGTGTTTTTTCAGCGCTAAGTGGCAGACCTGTCTTAATGTTACCTGAATTAATTAGACGGTTAATTAAATTTCTTTTGCCGTCTGCATTCGCGGAAAACGTGTTTTTAATTATTTTAAAGTTGTTTTAATTAAATTACTAAATCATTTTCTGACTAGAGTTTTATTTAAATGTTTGTCTTTCTGGTGTCATGGCATTGGACCTCGCAATTGTCAGAATTAATATACGTTCTACATGAAGCATATACGTTTGATGTTTCAGCGTGAACATCATGCAGTGATATAACAAATGACCATTATGGCGCGTCTAAACGGGCCATGTTTTGCCTGCTTCAATTGATGGCTGCAACACTGTGGCCGGCAACATTGCAAACAAATAGCAGCCACACTATGCAATATTGCAGTAATGTCCCGGCCATATAGCCAAACATGTTTTGTATAGCCACATATGGCCGATGTAGCCCCGATGGGTGGCCGGACGATCGCTAGGCTGCATCGAATTCAACTACAATATTGCACAGCCAGTTCTCTTGTTGTTTCAGTCACTCTCTTTGTTATGGCATAGTGTATCCTTTTCTACGCGACATGACATTTGCTTTGAGTGAAGTGTGCGTGTTGCTTTATTCTGTGTTTTGTGATCAGCTGTATTTGACGTTAGATTAATACGTAATGGCGCGTCTAAACGGGCCATGTTTTGCTGCAATTGATGGCTGCAACACTGTGGCCGGCAACATTGCAAACAATAGCAGCCACACTATGCAATATTGCAGTTATGTCCCGGCCATATAGCCAAACATGTTTTGTATAGCCACATATGGCCGATGTTGCCCCGATGGGTGGCCGGACGATCGCTAGGCTATCGAATTCAACTGCAATATTGCACAGCCAGTTCTCTTGTTGTTTCAGTCACTCTCTTTGTTATGACATAGTGTATCCTTTTCTACGCGACATGACGTTTGCTTTGAGTGAAGTGTGCGTGTTGCTTTATTCTGTGTTTTGCGATCAGCTGTATTTGACGTTAGATTACTACGTAAAAATGACTACTTTTGACATTCTAGTTCTTGAATAATTTATTATCAAGACTTATTTCTAGACTCAAATTGTCTACAGTTTCACGCCTATTTAAGTAAGGTCGAATCCACAATCTCTTCTTTTTCTGTTTCTTTTTTAAAACAATATAAGCTGCTGCGAAAGTGTGATTTCGTCAGCCATTGTTGCCGGTTTGTGTAGCCCGTTTAGGAGTCTGCATCATAGGCCATACTATTGCAGACATATTGCAACATATTGCCCAGCCATAGATTGTTCGGCCATCAGCTGCATTAAAATATTTTTGTAATGGCCGGGCAATTGGTGGCCAACAGTGCAGCCATCAATTGCAGCAAAACATTGCCCGTTTAGACGCGCCATAAAAATGACTACTTTTGACATTCTAGTTCTTGAATAATTTATTATCAAGACTTATTTCTAGACTCAAATTGTCTACAGTTTCACGCCTATTTGAGTAATCGGAGCCCCCCCTAAATCATCTTCTTTTTATGTTTCTTTTTTAAAACAATATAAGCTGCTGCGAAAGTGTGATTTCGTCAGCCATTGTTGCCGGTTTTGTAGCCCGTTTAGGAGTCTGCATCATGGGCCATACTATTGCAATTGCTCACACATTGCCCTAGCCATAGGATGTTCGCAATAGCTATTAAAGCATATTTTTGTGATCCAATTTCCAACAGTGCAACATCAATTGCAGCAAACAGGCCCGTTTAGACGACCATTATAAAAACATAAGTAACATAATGCATTATTTTCACTCTTCTGTAGATAATTATTTAGAAATTACTTTCAGATATCCTTCTATTATAAATACCTACGTACTCGTAGGTACGTAGACCAATGCTAATCTCTACATAGCATAAAAAAAACTATGCTTTCTCTGTCCCTATATCCCTATGTATGCTTAAATCTTTAAAGCTACGCAACGGATTTTGATGTAGTTTTTTTAATAGATATAGTGATTGAGGAGAAAGGTTTATATGTATAATAACATCCATTAAATAGTGGAGTGATGTCGTAAATAATTACATTTTTTCCGCTTACATTGCAAACGCAGGCTGAACCCTACGAGATTTATCAAAATAATGTATTAAGTATTGTACACATTGATAAGGTCTACAGAAAACTCAGCGATGGTATATGTCTATCTCTTATGAATATCCCACAATAACATGTTTTTGTCATTTACTTTTTACGACAAATAATGGCTAATTTTCGAAGCGATTTTAACCAAATCAGCATTAATCCTTATCCAATGAAATACCTTAAATACATTGTTGATTTAATATAGATCTATATGGCCCTTTACGGCATATGATTTGAAGATAGCAGGAAATCTTCATGGTATAGGGAAAGGGGAATTGTTTTACTCCAAATTTAACGCATGCGGCCACGGGCTGTTATGAATAAATCAAAACTACTGGATCGATTTTAATCATTTTTTCAGTGAGTGACATAGGCTATATTAGGTGAAGACTTTTAAAACTCTGTACTTTGCCTATGTTAGATCTAACGTAGAGTACGCCTCGCAAGTATGGAACCCACAATATGCCGTTTATAGTAATCGTATAGAACTCATTCAAAAGAAATTTATCAGACAAATCCAATATAAAGATAAGACTTTCCTGGCTGACTACTTAACTAGATGTAACCATTTCCACATTCTTCCTCTCTCAGTTAGGCGTGAGATTGCAGATGCTACATATTTAATAAATTTAGCTACAGGTAAAGTTGACTGTCCTGAGCTACTAAGTAAGTTGTGTCTCCGTGTGCATAATAGGACGCTAAAAAATATGCACCTATTACCGAAAGTTAACACCAATTACAGAGGGAACAGCTTTATGGTTAGGGCGGCGAGTAAGTTTAATAGTCTAACTTGTGATATTGAATTATTCGCCTCAAGTGTGGTGTCGGCAAGGAGAGCTATGATATCTGAGCTCCTCAGTGGAATGAATGATGAACCATAAGTTTTTATAAGTGTACATAAGTTATACTAAACTGTTTAGCGTTACTTAACCAATTTTTACTTAGTTTATCACTTTCTTTGATATATATTTATTTAGTTGAAAAAAAATCATTTTATTGTTACCAATACAGTTAATATTATTAGTACTTAATTATTTGTAAAGATTTATTTAATGGCGTAAAAGAATATTGTATTTAGTAAGTAAGTTAGTAATAAGCTGCAAATCTTTCTCAATAAATAAAATAAAAAAAATATTATATTATATATTTTATACCCGTGCGAAGCCGGAGCGGGCCGTTATGTTTTTATATACAACGTTCACAGTTTTTCTGTAGTGTATTTAGTATCAGCATTGCACCCGTGCGAAGCCGGGGCGGGTATATAAATATAATAATTACTAGCGAGTAATTATTATATTTATAACTATTTTATAATCCTTAAGTTTTGAACAACGAATCACAAATCACAACTCTCAATTCTAACGTTCAGACAACATTGACATAAGGGATGATTCAACTTTATATCAAAACAATATAAATATTTAAATATACCGTAATACGAACCCAAATAAAATAAAATAATTTCAATTTCATTGGTAAAGTTCTTCAACAAGATTTTTCCATACCAAGAAACCAATTTACGTGATAACGTTCGGGGAAAATTGCTTTCTTGCCTTTTCTTGCTTATATATTGAATTTATTGCTTGATTCAAGTGGAGTGATATTTGTATCACAACTATTACAGTACTAATACATTTATTCTTGCACTTGATTGTACTGAGTATTATTATTAGATAGGTTCAGATTAGGGCACGAAAGAAACCAGCTAAAACAATATATTTAAATTACAGATGTGAATTTGTGTTTTATTAAAGCTAAAGTGTTTTATTGTTGGCTTTGCACGCCTTTTTATAATAATTTTATAAAGTAATTAATATTTCGAAGATAAATAAAGCCTATGCCTCTGAGGGATATTGTTTCAATGAATTTTGAAAGATTTCATTAAAATCATGCAAAAATACAAATCTTTTCCATCTACATATTTAAAAGAATTTCTATTTCCCTTGGTCACGGCATCACGCGTGAACGGCTGGACCGATTTCGCTAATTCTTTTTTTGTTGTGTTTGTTATTGTCAGGAGAAGATATGGTATTATATAGGGGTTAGGAATACTAACCCACCATACAATTGAAACTATTTTGATGTATCATTATGGCGTTTGACATAACATTAATAGAATGCGTGCTGCAAATATCGTCAAAGAGGATGTAAGAAAAATGAATATCGTTTAAAACAAACGCTTCGATCGGAGTTATTATATTGATAAAATACATATAAAATAATATAATCAATAAATTTATTTAAAAAAGGTAAAATATGTAATATGTACTATACTTATAACTAGATCAGCACACTACATCAATAAACTTTTAGAAAGGGAGACAAGAAGAAACCGTATGAGCTAATATGTAGGTATATAATATCTTTATATTCTGCTGAACGTGTGTATGTCATTGAACTCCTCTTAACCGGCTGGACCGATTTGAATTATTTTTTTTGTATGCGTTTGTGTGACGCCCTGGATGGTTTCGATTCACAAATTAGCCCAGCAGATGGCGCTGCAGTTCTTCTTCTAGCTTCTTTAGTGCATATAGGATTCTAATGGTGAAAAAACTTGTTGAAAAAACAAATTGCTCCATTATTTTTGGTGCCAAAGTTGAAAATGAAATGAAATGAAATGAAAACAATCTTTCCTCTTATTATATTCATAAATTAATTAAAAGATGTTACTTCTTTTGCAAGAGTGAAATACGTTATGAAAATCGTCCAAAGCAACGTACACTGCTTACATCAAACGCTATAGAAATTTAATCTAATATATAAAATTCTCGTGTCGCGGTGTTTGTGGTTAAACTCCTCCGAAACGGCTCGACCGATTCTCATGAAATTTTGTGTGCATATTGGGTACCTATGTCTGAGAAGCGGACAACATCTATTTTTCATCCCCCTAAATGTTAAGGGTAGTCCACCCCTAAATATTTTTTTTTATTTTTAGATATTTTTTCCTGTTTTAAAAAAATACATACAACCCCTAACTTTCACCCTTCTACGATCAACCCCTATTTTTTTATTATAAATGATATACATGGCAATACGACGTTTGCCCGGTCAGCTAGTGTATATACGTATATAGATTTATGCTACTAAAGTATTTCGTCATGGCAACTAGTATAACATTGTGATCTAACAAGATTATTGAATACTGTGTTTATCGGTCGTTAAATCGTTCTTACTACAGCTATTCGCGCCTATTATCAGAGGAAAAATTGCACTTAAGTCTTGTAAATATTTATACCATCAAGATGCTTTGTAATTTTAATTAATAATAATTACGGCTAAGAAAGTAGAGTCAATTTCAATTTCAAAAATTCTTTATTTTGTTTCACAAAAATTTATAGTGCTACATATCCAGTGTACATTAAGAGTGCGGTAGTATAACAAATGGGCTAACAAACAGGTGGGCTAACAAATTCTTAGGCTAAGATAGAAAAAATATTTCTTTTTTTGATAGAATTTGATTTGATTATTCAATATAGCCTTCGAGAGCAATACAACCATTATAGCGGTCATACTATTTCTTAATACAATTTTATGGTACTTTAGTCTCAAAATAGGCTTCAGTTTCGGCGATTACCTCTTCATCAGCGCAGAATTTCTGGCCAGCAAGCATTCTCTTGAGGTCTAAGAACAGAAATATGTCGCTGAGTGCCATATCTGGAGAATACAGTGAAATAAATTCGGATTTATTACGATTCAATAGCTACAAACACTGCTCAGAATCATCAATTGGTTTTTAATTTTGGTAGATAGTGAGCTCGGGCGGCACCTTCTTTGAACAGCGCTTTCGCATATCCAAATATTCATCCATTGGGGCGTCCACTGCGTGCATCGTCCTCGGTGCTCCTTTTGCAAATTACTTCTCAACGGTTGATTTTCCTGGAGAAGAGTCCGAATAATGTTTATTAAGCCAGGCAAATGCCAAAAAACAATGTTGTATTAACACAAGAAATATTGTTATCCATTTTTTTAAACAAACAAAAGTTACTTTACTCACAAACTAACAATCCGTTAGTTGTCAAGCTTATACACGTGTCTTTTGAAGGTTAGGGCCAACTCAAAATCATATTAATTTAATACTACTAGCGCCATCTATGTGTCCCCTTTCAAGTTTAAATACATGCGCGTGGTGAGTGCAAACATCAGCAGGAAATACCGGCGTCTTCCTAGAACCGTATTGAAATATCATTAACAAAGCAAATGTTATTTGTTATATACCATTATAATGCGTTAAACAAAGTCACAATACGGGACTATTTTACAATGAATAATGTAAACATTTTGAAACTATTGTTATCGAGTTCATACTCCTAAGCTTAACACCGACACACTACACGAATAAAAATCTTTCAAGTAGTATTAAAGACCAAAGGCATGGCATGAATCAGATATTTCCAGATAAGTAGATAAAAAATGTTCGAAGCGATCGTATCAAAGCAACACTAATGAAAATATTTTTTCCTCAAAAGAACCAGGAAATAGAGCAAAAAATGTTTTATCTCGAAATGTATGTAGGTAACTAAAGACTTTTCTTATTCTGAACATAAGCTAACATGCTTCGCTACCTAAAGGTATTTCTTGCTGGTTTACATAAGCAGTGGATATGTTTTCAACGGCTTTGCGCTGAGAAAATTCTGCCAGTAAACTTAAAGGCATAAAGCAACGAAAAGTGAGGCTATTTAATTCTTTTAGAGATTTTTAACCTTTGTGTTCGCTTGTGCTTGAATAATCTTTAGAGTTAGACTTTTCATATATTTCCTTATAACTACTAGGCATCGTTGAAATGTTTAAAACCTATTTTTTACTTAACCCAAAACGATTCATGTGTTTGTATGACGGGGAATTCTTGGGGCTTGTTAAAAAATATTAATTGCTTGTTAGAAAAAGTTAGTGTTATTTTGGTTTGAATAAACTATATACCCAAAAACTAGGTCAATAAAATTTTAAAAAATGTTTATTATAGAACATAAGATACAGGTATCACTTTTTCCACGTCATTAAATTTGAATTTGTTGGCATCCCTACTCATAGGCAAAGAAGACAGAGGGTGTAGGCCGAGAGAAAATAATAATAATATAATAAATAAAGTATTTATTATACACAATAATACTTAATTGATATAGTATAATAAAGCGTTGCGGAATTGAAAAAGTAAAAATCAGGTTTAAGTTACATAAGTATAGAAGCAATGCAGTACATATGTATACATCTTTTACATATAAAACCAACATCACCTGTGTTTCAAATAAAACTTACCAAATAAAATAAAAAAGAAAACAAATACGACCAAATAATAGAGGAAAGCGACCTTTCATATGATGGGAAGCCCGTTAACTCGAGGTATGTAGACAGTATTATTGTGACTAGAATATTTATCCTGGTGTTTTAAGAGCAACGCTCCTGTATTGACAATATAGACGTCGCAGTACGTGATCTGTGTAGACAAGGCATCTATTCAAATAACTGAAATTTATCTTAAAATTAGTTACTACAGTTTCGCATCAAATATAGTTGCATTAATCTATTAGAAAACTCGAGTCGAAAAAATAGAGTTGACACAAAAGGTGACTATAGGAAAGGGTAAAAAGTACGTAATTAGGTACTTAGTAAACATAATTACAAATAATTAATAACAACTTATTGAAGTCAAACTTCTTTATCGGCGTTAAAATATGACATATAGTATGTTTTTGACTTTGAAGTTTGACAACGGATTACATTTTCGACTTGAAATTTGCTAATCGCAGTTTGCAGCAATTAATTTGTAAATTGTATGCTAGGCAGTGTATCAAAATTTACTGTGTTTAAAGAAATAGTTTCTAATAAGGTCATAAAGAAGTTTCACTTCTTACGTGTGTACACCTAGTACACGCACACATTTTTTAAAAGTAAACTATGGTGGATGTGTCTTTGGGTATTAGAAAAGCATTAGTAGAAGTATAACTGAAATATTTATTGATTATTCATTTTAATCTAATACGCCTAGTCATAAACCAGAATTTCTAAAGATAAAAAAGCCTTATCCACCTTATCACGTTATATTATATTTCAAAGAAAAAGTAAACCGTCACATTTAGCATTTCGTTATATTCGTGTTTATCGTTAGTTTGGACGCAAAATGATACCGTTTAGATACATGCCGTATCGGATACGCCCCGCCCCCCCCGCACTAAGCGCTGATAACCTCTATCGTACGCGTAGTGTTGAGATCGTATCACGATACTTATATAGATATATACCGCGAATCCTTTCGGTTTTTCGCGATATCAAAGGGAACACAAATCAATGGGTGACATGGAGTGAAATTTTTGTATTTTCCCTGGTATACTGAAATTTTACTCGCATAAATGGTATCCACCATGTTTGTTTCGGTTTCTAAACACTTCCCGCGCCGTCTACATCTCTATTGATTTATTTTAATACAATGATAATATAACGGCTAGTACCCACTAGTATGTTACCGTTGGGAAAATACTGAACATTGCGAGAAGGAAAGGGGCATGAAAGAATCAAAGGAAGAAAACTTAAAGTTAAAGCATACTGAATTATAAGTATGGACGCGTTTTTTACAAGATACGCCTTAAATATACGACATGGACAAAATGGGCGCCCATATTTATGAATACAGATACTAGATCACGACTGATGTGATGTCAATATACTGGACCCGGCTTAATCGTTTCCTCAAGTTTCATAGCGAAGTTTGAGATTTCAATTTCAACATTTACTTTATATTTTTAAAGGTGTTCCGGAAATCATTTTTCTACTTCACTGAAGCCAATAATCGCTGAAGTTAAATTGACGACAAATTGCTAGTTAGTTACATTTAACGTTGACAATGCATTTGTACATAATAATTGTATTTGTGATAACTAAGTGTGTATATGCAGCTGCCAACTGTAGGGTATATTTTTATTATTTACTTGTACTTACATAGTGAACATATTTTGAGTTTTAATTAATAGGAAGTATTTTTTCTTACAATTAATTAGGAAGAAAATCTCGCTTGATGTTTTAAATTGTAAGTTCCATATTATGGCTGTAAAATAAATGAGGAACGCATTCCATTGACATGCAAATGTAACTGATCAAAGAATTTCATAAATAAATTACACGCGATCAGCACTGATTACATTAAGTTTGAAACTGTTTCATTGTAAAATATACTTGCAAATTATCATAACAGTAGTGCATATTTTTTTATTGATTGGAGACAAATATTTAGTTTATATACTAACGGTCTTACTAATAAAGAATTATGCACATCGTATAAGCCTGTTATAAGAAAAATGTTACTAATAATTCCTGAATTGACACGTTTGATGTATACGGCTGTTATAACAAGTGTCTGGTTTGTATGAAGACTTGTACAATGCTTATACAACGCCGAGGCCTAGTTTAACGGGTGTATAGGACATAAATTGCGTTATTTGATCTGATTTCGCGTTTGACAGCATTTTTTGACTGTTTAGTTCAAGGAAAGATTTAAGTTAGTAGGTATTTGTGTTTGTTGAAAATAGATTTTATAGATCAAATGGAAGATTTAGATAATATTGATATGCAGCTAATACATACGATTGAAGATTTGCCGCCTCCAAGGAAAGTCAAAACATACCAAACTCGGTGCAATCCGTTATTACTTTCGGATGGCGATTTCAAAACAAAACACCGCTTTTCAAAGAAGTATGTTATGAAGATCTGTGACAGTGCGAGCTGATGTCGAAAAGAGTAATAGAGGTGGATGGTTTTCGATTTAGGTGTCTTCTTCATGGCTTCTCAGTGTCTTTAGAAAATGCCAAATTATATATAGTAGCACTGGCAATCCTCCACAATATTGCTATTGATATGAAAGAAGACCTGGATGTTACGTATGATGACACTGAGAATGCTCCAGAAGAACCAAGGCCAACCTAGACGCCCCCAAGCAATCAGGCTGGACAAGCTGCTAGAGCTGCTTTTATTGAAACATATTTTTAAAGCTGTTTTATTTACATAGGTGTGGATAGTTAGACGTGAAATAAATAAAAAGTTATATTTCATTTAAAACAGGGGCTTTATTTTTTTTATAAGTATATAATTATTCATTTAATTGCTGCTGTAATAGTTTGAGCCTTAGAAGATGCTCCTGTCTAGACCATTTGTGAGCTTCGGCAAGTTGCTTCTGTTTGAGCTCATGTGTTTCAGCCATTTGCCTTAGTTTGGTTTCATGCTCTTCCTGCAAACACTGGAACACTGCCGTGTTGCGGAGTTTGGCACTTTCCACTATTTGAGATGCCTAAAAAATTTAAGTATGATCGTTGAGGGCTTTTGAATGAAATAGTCCTTTTCTCTATCACATTGATACTAACCTCTCCTAACTTTTGTACTGCAGAACGTGGCTTTTTATGTAAAATTCTAGTCCTCTTTGTCTGAATATAATTGTTTTGGTTGCTAAAATAAATACAACTTACATTAGAATTATGACTTCTATCAGGGGGCCTACCATGAACTCTTATTGCGAGCCTATTGACAACCTACAACTGAGACGCATCGTCTAATTCGTACCATGACATCGAAAACAAAGAGACAGTTTAGGTTCCCACGTGACCTTAGCGGTTATCAGAATATTTCGTTCAATTATGAAAATCCGTACCATAGACCGCTCGGCTGATACTGAAATTTGACAGTTGCGCCTTCCAACTATGACAGAATGAAGCGATTCTAAAAAAGTTACTTTTTGTCCAACTTTTTTGTATCGAAATGTCCAAATAATAGTTAAGAACCTATAGATATATATAGTATACTGTATAGTATGTATCTACTATGTCTGTTTCGGATAATTTGAGGTATTTTGAGTTTAGAAAGTGTCATTATAAATTAATTATTAAAATATCGACGGAGATGAGAAACAAGACGGCAATGCCCTTCTACCTACTTCGTAGATATCGAGTTTATATTTTGCTATAGATTAACGACTTTGATTCGTTGAGGATTTTAGTGTACCTAAAAATAATTGCACAAGCTGTTCAATAATATTCAATTAATTATTTAGGCATGTCTAACACAAACATAATTCCCCAATATATCAGATTTTATAATAAATAAGCTTGCCATATCAATAGTAGATATTTATTATAATTAAATTTTTCCTCATTATGTTCATGATTTGATTGATTATCCTCTGCTTTTTGTTGTCTAAAAAAACATAGGTATTTTTATAACGTGTAAATAATAAGCCATTTGAAAATAATATAATAACAGTATTTATTTAGTAGATGACTCCATCAAGACAGAAAAAGGTGTCTTCAGGCAATGTTCAATTGGATATAACCATATATTCATATATTTCATTCTCTCAATTCAGCGAGTTTGTCAGGTTTAAGCTGTAAAGAAAATATAATTACATATTTATATTATATGAATTAGTTAACGTATAAACTAAATTTGTACAATTTGAAGGAAATAATTTTTATTATGATTTTCGAATATTAAGTTGATTTGTAATATCTTTTGCAAAGAGTTTTATCAGGAATTAACTTCGATATAGGTATTTATTTTTAATCAACAAATTTGTGAACAATACTTACCCCCTCATATTATTTAATAAGTGAAACAATTTGTAAAACTATAGTTATAAAACTGAAATTTTGTAAACACCAAAATATTGAAAGCTCCTATCAAAATTTGACGGAAACGTTTAAAAATAATAAGTGTCCACTGTCATAGCACCAGAAAACTGTTGAAAATATATCAAAAGAGTAGTTTTATATATTAAATAAATAAATATATTAAGACATAATAGCTTATTATGATTGATGAATTATTGAAAACAATTTTATATTTTATTTATTTTTATAGAAACATCTGTCAAAGAAAGTTTGACAGTTAAATTTCAAAACTTACATAGAAACCTCAAATAAAATTATCGTTCTTTCATTCGGTCTTGCGATGCAAATACGTTTCAGCTTATAGGCGGTCATGGTACGAAAAAATACTATTGACTTTAGGTACCTAAACTCAACTGCATCTCAACTGGATTGTTTTAAGAAAGTTCGTGGGCCCCCAGAATTATTAAGTCAAACGTCAATCAAACACGGCGGGTTGCCAGGGTAACAATAAATAAGGGTCGTTTAGTTATTCAACCAATACACATCGATTATTGGTCAAAGAGGTGTTTATGCCCTGTACAGTGTACAAGCTCTATTCACTGAATAACTATCACCTTGTTATAACTCATGCATAGTGATTTTTTATTAGTAAGACCGTAAGTGTATTTTGTCAAATGTCTTTTTGCGTCGTAGCGAAGTGTTCACGACTGGACTCGTTACTGTCTAATAACCGTCAAAAAGTCCAAAAATATTATCCGTCAAAAGTACAAGGATAATTTTGGTAATGCCCCCATGAATAGTGCACATTCTGTGTAAATTGCTTGTTCTGTGTTTAAATGCAGAATGTTTCGAGTTTTCACATCCAAAGGTTGGATGTGCATTTATTAGGGTTTGAGTAGAACCGTTTTAATAACTCACACGTTTCGAACAGTAAGAAATTATAAGCACAAAGAGAAGCTATAATTTATAGACAAAGTAATAAGACCGTACGAAGCTGATTTGTTATAATTAAAATATTATATACTTTGAAGTTTGTTGGTTTAAATCAGAGTTCCCCAAACTTTTTTGTCTCGTAGACCCCTTGCCATGTTTTTCAGTGTTGGGTAGACCCCCTACTTACCTGATATTGATTCCTGTAAATTTCTAACTGTAGTGAAGTTTAGTGTTAAAAACTTAAAGTAAAAACACATGTTAATTTATACATTTACTAGCCGTTTCGCGCCCGCTTTGCTGGACGAATTAAAATAAATTTTATGTTTCATTATTTTATTTTTTTTCATATTTTTATTATTCTTCTTTTTAACTTCCCGCTAAGAAAATTGAAATATTTCGAAAATCGAGTTTTTAACAGATGTTGACGTTTAGAGGTTCTAGGAAGCCTCCCCGAATGTTTCCGCGGTGAAGTCCGTATGGATAAATTTTCATAAAAGTAAAACAGTAATAAAAAAATGAAGGAACGTTGGAATTTAATAAATAAATAGCCATAAACCATCTAGGAAAAATCGCATCGAATGGTGGTAGTTTCATGTCGATACGATCAGTGGTTTAGGCGGAGCCTCAAACGAAGACCATTTTCCTTTTATATATATAGATTAATTAAATTTAAATTAAAACTACTCAAAATAAAATTTTGTATCTGTTATGTAAAATATACGGAGCATTAAATAAACTATAAATAAAATAACATAAGCAATAAGTCGATAAAATGTAATATGTTTTGATAATATAAGATAGTATGATGTAAGGAAATAGGTACTATCAGTGTATGTGTTGAGAACCACTATCGTGGACCCCCATTTTCATTTCATGGACCCCCAAAATTTTTTTCGATGACGTAGACCCCTTGTAGGTTGTCATAGACCCCTAGGGGTCGATATAGGTTTTTGGGAAATTTGGGAATCACTGGTTTAAATCAATCGGTTTTATCAAAAATGTATTGAATAAATGAGAAATTTATTGAACTCTGATCACAGTTTTGGATAAAGATTTTATCTCAATAAAAATACAAATTATATTATTTAATATTGTACAGGATCGAAGTAACCATTTACGATATGACGGTGGGCTGTGCTTCGAGATACCACAATGGCAACACCAACCTGTTGAGGTGGAGGAACATCTAAATAAGCTGAAAGATGTTTTAAGAAAAAGAACTGAGGGAAGTCAGTTCAGAAAATCAAGTTTAGTATTAGTTAACAAGTACGTCATGCATTTTCACACAAACGCGAAATATATAGTATGCAACAGTTTATCTGTTGCAAATACCATTTTCTGTATTAAACGTGGCGTAGTTGTGAATTATTTAAAGTTCATTTCATTTACTTAGAAAAAAAAAACAGTTTTATAAGCAAAGCAGTCGGTTTTCTAGAAGTGTTTACGTAGCTTTCCATTGCGTTATTAAAGTAATTGACTCTCAAATTTTAGACTGAAATTTCAGAGAATTTTGAATCATAACTTTATTTTATTCACAGTTAGTATGAAGTTTCTTTTAAGTAAAATAAAATATTGATATAGGATTACGATTACTATCATATATTACTAGCAAGCCCAAAATGCGTTATCTAAATAATAAAAATAAAATAAACCATCTAATTGTAAATCTAAACCATTCTCTAATCCATTTGAACACAAAAAACGTGTGGCACTCGGGGACTGCCACGGAAAGCTATTGCATAATTTTTTTTTCAACTTATGCAATAATAATTATTTATTTATGCAGTATTTTTTTTTCTTTGATAAATTAATTCAATCTACCACTCTACCAGACTCAGACTAACTCGCTTATATAGTCTGTCTCACTCTAACGCGCACTGGCTGCACCGATCTCGTCAGATAGATGTGAATACGCAGTATGCGTTCTGTGCCGCTCTAACGCGTAAGGTTTTTTTTCGTTACGGAATTTCTGGATTCTGTCTCCACGCTCGAGGCCCGCGATAGAAGCTATGCAATAGTTTAAAAATTTCATCAACATTGGTCCGTTTATAATAAGTTTAATTACAAACACATGCTCAGAAGATCTATATATAATATACATATGTATGATAATCAAATATTTTTAACCTTGATATTTCAGTGAAATAAACCGTTACATGTCTACGGTGATTGCGCCATTTCTCGACACTTACCATCGGAGTATCCAAAATTCTTACCAACAATCGACACGTTATATACTGAAACAAATAAAAGACGAAATTATGGCCGCCATAAGAGAGAAACAAAAGATTTATAAAAAACTGATTGATCTAGCGGACACATTGAAAGTTCCAGGTCTTACGATATTTATCTTATTAATCAAATCAGATATTTATGTTAAAAATTAAACGGGAGTAAATGGTGATGATGATCTCAAATATACAACACTCCCACACAAATCATTATCTAAAACGTCTTCTCATCTACTGACATAATTAAATAAAAAATCGTTTTTTAACACTTTATTACCGTAAATTAATTAAATTTGCTTGTTGCAATTATACATTTGATTACAATCCCTCAATACATATGTTGCAGACTACTTACGTTGTGAGAAAAATGAACAAACTTGTTTTTCAAATTGTAGAAAATAGAGATCAAATATTTTGTGTTATTTTGTTTCTCGGTGCACGACTAACTGCATAGACTATTTTAAACGATACTGAAGCGAAATACAAAAATCTAATGGGCGTTCGTGTGTGGAACATTTGATTTCATGTTCGTGTTTTGTTTACTTTGGGTATCATTGATATTCAGTTGATAGTCAATAAATGTTGAAAATACATGGTACAAAATATTTTTCTTTACTTTATAGTTTATGTTTTACATTCCTCTGCATTTGTGTATTCATTTATAGCTCACAAAACCACACATAACAAATAAAAGGAATAAAAGAATTTAAAAATTTTACAACCAATGTGTGGCCTCGATAATAGTGCGGACGATGTGCACAAACATAATGCTTCAAGTTAATAAGTTAACAAATACTGTATGTATCTTAATCGACAGAGATGTGTGATGAAGAACGCCGTGCCGCACGTACCCTGGCCAGTAAGCATGTGGCCCGCACCTTCGAATGCACAGAGGAAGCCAGGGAATCTATCACCGAAATGGGAGAATATGCTGAAGAAATGATCAATATCACTAAAACCCACATGCAAGTAGCAGTCGCTGACGCTACCCAACATTTGGATGAGACTATTCCAAAGTAAGCTACAATCAGCACACACAACACTACAATAAGCTAAAAACAATAATTGTAATTACAAATATATCTATTAGAAAAAATGCAATTAAACCAACACGATATTTTTGTGTTTCTCTATAACGTCTTATTGTAAACGTAACGTCTTATAGTAACCGAAAAAGTGAGTTTTTTTAAATCGAAATGGTATTCATTTATGTTTAGGAAACAACACATTACAAAGACTAATTGTAATCTATTTCATAAGCTTATTTCTAAAACAATACTAAAAATATTAAACTCGTCTGTATTTCAAATTGTCTAGAACTAATGTCCTAATTTGTATGTACAGAGCAAATGTTACGATGTGCCTACGTGAAATATCACGGGCGGCTGCTTCTCTTGGCTACGAGTTGGATCTCAGTAAGACAAACGCACTTAAACACAAAGTACAGACCTGCGAGAAACTAGCCAACTGCTGCGAAAAAGTGCGCATCAACACCGCCAAAGAAGTTAAAGCTTTAACCGAATATCTATATCAATGTGTTTATGCTTAAACCTAGACGACTATACCATAGTTTTCATTTTTCTACGAAATTTTTAACTAACGTGACATCTCATAGTTTATAACTCACACGAGTTGAGGTAAAATGTACCTCTGTGCTGAGAATTTTCATACACACATTGTTTACGCTAATTGCCTAAGTGCCTTAAAAATATATGTAGAAAGCGTATAGGAATTTTGGGTTAATCTTGTGTATGGAAAATATTTGAGACTGTATAGGGCAAATGTAAGAAGCCATTACTGATTTGGGGAGAAAGAAAAGCAATGTGGCATATAATACAAGTTTTCTCGCGATTTCTACATGATAATGTATGGAATTTACCCGTTCTACCCGCTCATGTATCCGACATTGTTCGTTTTGGGTATGTTTGGATACAGCTTGCTAGGGCTGAGGATCCCTCCGTAGCTATTACTCGGTAGCTACGTAATGTGTTAAAGAGGTTGGGTCTCCGAGTACCGAATAACCACTATTGCTAGCAGTAACTTGCTCAGAGATTCACCACTTGCGCGCACTTAAAACACTGACTGAACTCACAAAAGTGTCCGTCCATTGTCCGTTATTTGTTATGGGAAGTTTTAGTTTGTTATTATTTTCTATGGAATTAGCGTTAAGATGTAATGGTAGAAAATAAATTTAATAATTTTTTTATATAAAACATTTTTAGTGACCACTTTGCGTATAGATTTCTTGCCTTCATAGTTACCAGCAATTACAACAGACAATTATCATCAAATAGTAGTCTGTCACCACAGCCAATGACTAAATTAATAATATGTAATTCTAATTAAACCTTTAATCCCGTGTTTTTTCATTGCTACAAAGCCGAAGTTAGATTTTCTTTGGGTTGAGTTAAATTTACTCATAAATAAAGTAAACAGCAACTGCGGTACCTAGTGATAGATGTTGTATTATATCGGTCATCACTTATACGTACCCTTGTTACTGTCCCTTCTAATTATGGCCCATCCAGATTTGCGTTTATTCCAACTCGCCAGAGCGAAATCGAATTATTCAAATATTTAGACAACGAGAGACCGTTAATGAATTTAAATTAGTTTCTCAGTTCGCACAGTTATGGTATTTAATCAATGGCTTTAATTTGCTTCGAGGGTGGCTTTGTACGAGTTGACGACTCCTACAAACGCATATTTGCTCATTTAATTATAAAAAGGGTATTAATTGAGTTGAATTGAGTCGAGCCGTGTTGGCCTAGTGGCTTCAACGTGCGACTCTTATCCCTGAGGTCGTAGGTTTGAACCCCGGCTGTGCGACAATGGATTTTCTCTCTATGTGCGCATTTAACATTCGCTCGAACGGTGAAGGAAAACATCGTTAGGAAACCGACATGCCTTAGACCCAAAAAGTCGACGGTGTCTCTCAGGCACTGGAGGTTGATACTTGCCTATTCGATTGAGAAACGATCATGAAACAGATTTAGAAATCTGAGGCCTAGACCTAAAGAGGATGTAGCGCCACTGATTTTTTATTTTAATTAATTGAGTTGACGCGTCATTTTGTAGTAGCGTAACTTAATGAGACCTAACGTAATGAAATTATTTGTCAGCACTATGCAGCTGACCAGCTGTCATTAATAAAAGTTCCATGTTGTTATTGAATTAATAAGGAGCGGTGTTGAGCTGAGCGTCCGATTCTCATGCCTGAGTTTGTAGGCTCGAACACCAGCTGTTCCTTTAGTCTAGGTACTCATTTATCATGCCTTCCAACGGTAAACAAAAACATCTATAGGAAACCGGCATGCCTTAAGACAAAACATCGACCGCGTGTGTCAGGCTCAGAACTGGCTACCTATTAGAAAAAAAATGATAGACATACATACATCGAGGCTAAGACTAAGTAAGCGTTGTATTATTTTTTTCTGTTATCATTTTATGCAAAATTTATATAAATAGTCGCTTACAAATTATTACAGATAATCGATCGATATGCATCTCGAAATGTTTTAAAAACAAAAAGTACAAAAAATAAATAATCAATATTTAAATACGATAATATGTTGAGATATTTTGGTGGTGGATTCATAATATAGTAATGTATTTACAGTAACTAAAATATAAATATTTGATCCATTTTGTAGTTAATTTTTGATTTTAGTAAAAGCCTGAGTCCATAACTGTACTAAATCCATTTTCAAGTAGAGTAGGCATAGAACAAAATTCTGTGCAGCTCTAGTCAACAATTCAACCAGGTTTTCAAAAACAAGACTTCATTGAAGCGTGAGTACAATATGACTGCCGTGTCGTAAAGCGCTTTCAGCGACCAACAGTATTATATATCGCGTGTAGCCAGGCGCTGACGAAGCGCCGACTATGCTCGTTTGTTCTGTTTAATCGTTCGTGAGCTTTGGAGACGAATGAATCTTGCTTTAGAAACTGTTTCGGATATGCTAGTAATAATGATCTATGAAAACTACAAGCTCAAAACATTTCCGATCAATATATTCGAATATATCGTTGGTTTGCATATTTCGCATATCCTTGGAATGGCTGTATCATTTAGTAGTCTTTAAACGGTAGTTGAAGATAAATAAAGCTTGTCTTTTCTTAATTGTGAAGTAACTAATCTTTGCAATGTTTACTGTGATATAACGCCTAATACAAGGCAACAACTTCTGAAGAACATAAAAGTTAATTTAAACTAAAATTTGAATATTTTAAGTCAGAAAATACTCAAATAATCTTGGAACTGGAAATATTTATTATGTGTAAACCACTAAGCTATGAAGGCGGTTCACATTTGGTGTGCAGTTAAAATAGTAAACAATCTGTTAATAGCGTTTTTAACAAACAGCGCATGTCAATTGTAATTATATAAAAAACAAACCACAAGAAAAGTTCCATCATTACAAAGTCAACGGAAAAGTAATTGACATAGTTAAACTCACTTCTCCAAATCAAGAAGCCGAGTCATTAGTTCACCGTCTACCGACTACTCTGTATTCAGAGGCGGGTCTTCGGTAAAAAACTTGTCGCCAAGCTTCGATATAATTAGACGAAGCCACCTTTTCAATTGGGATTCAATAGGGTGACAATACTCGACGGTTTTCAAGATTTTTCAGTAACTGTTGTTACAAGTGAGTTACTGAAAAATTATATTATAATAACCTTCCATTTGCAATTTTAATTATCTATTTTTTTTTCTAACAATTTAAACCACCAAGTAGACATATTTCAAGGAGATTATTTTTTTATAGATGAAAAGTGCGTCAATTATACGAGTAAAGCACTTTAAATGAAATGCCTCTAAGGATGAATTTTAGTACTACATTACAGAATTTTATTATTAGGCTAAAATTAGTCTCTATTTTTTTTAATATAAAGGACCCCTACTTAGTGGCCTGTATATACGTGCCTATAAGGCACGCGATCAGGTAGATCTGTGGTCGAGAAGCTAGGCAGCAGGAGAGTGCCAAATCTCTCCTTTCCTAAAAAGGAACTTTATGTGCTCAAGCTCATGTGGGCTCGGCTTATGGGTGAGTTGGAGCCCGCTGGCCGGCGAAACCCGCGTTACCTCTATTGCTTTTCATCTTCCTGACAGATTCGAATATTCTATGGTAGAATTTTTCCAATTGCGGTCTGTGCTTGAGCAATTTGTCAAATAGCTCCAGATCACACCTGGTTCTTTCAAAAGTCAGACAGTCAATAAGTAGATGAACAAGCGGGAAATTGAAATTGCACGCGGTACTTGTCATCAGTTTGATTCTGTGTAAATAGTGTCCAAAAGCCAGCCAGGATATGCGCCATGTGAGATGCGAAGCGCCTTGGTTTGACTTGTTTGTATGCCACGTATCTTTGAAAAACATTTTTGTTTTTCGCCCCTCATTGTAGGATAGAGATGTCAACAACCACGAAACAATAGCTATTCGAAGTTGAACGCATAAAGCACGAGATAGGTTGCGATGGCGAAAGATACTTGCGGAGGCTAAGCCCCAAAAGGAGGCCGTACAGCCATAGGTGATGATAAAACCGTGATAAAGATCGAATTTTCATGTTGTACTTGAATGAGTGAAAAGTATTTTTTTAATTAGTTTAGGTCTGATCTATTCATTATTAATAATGTTCAGATAAAATTTAGCATAAAAACAAAGTTTTGTATTAAATTGGGCTAAAATCCAGTGGATTAAAAAGTTATCACATTTAATACGCTGCTGGCCTACAGCGGATTCAGGTTATTGGTGGTATTAAAATAAGAAATTTTACTAAATGAGGAAAATATAAACAAAATAATACTGAGTGGTGATGTGAAAATATTAGCAACCGCGAGCCAGTTTATTAAAAAAGTTTTTACGTTCTCGATAGTAAATATTTTGTTTACGGAGCTGCTTTTACCAAGGTTTTGTTAGTAAGATATATAATATATGTTAAATTGTAATATTAGTATATCGTATAAATATTAAAAGATATTAAAGTACATTCATCCTACTTATACCTAAGTACGTCCTAAGTAATAAGCATTGGAGCTTATAATTGTTTTATTATTGCCGCGTAAAGCTACTTAACTCTAGTTTAAATAAATAAATAACTCTTATACAACGTCGAGTTCGCTTCTGAGCACAAATAAATGACTTTAAAGAAAATGATATATGGCACATGATGTGCATTTGATTTTCCTTTCCTTTTTCCTGCCAGGAAAAATTTACGAATAATTGAAGGTGAGGAAAGTGTGCGAATGGTTTTCAAATATGTTTCCACATTATAAATTTGAATTCATTTTTTATTTTGGATTTTGCCGCCACCTAGCTGTCAAGTGTCTTGTTCTGTGTTCCCCCGCCTAAATTAAACATAGCCATTGTCATGTAATGATAAGTGACATGGCTTTTTCCAGTATGTATAATTTAATTCGAAAAACATTTTACGGTATAACAATACTTTATAAACTGTATTTAAAAAAATATTCTAATGTTTATATCCTCCATCTCTATATAAAATATTGCTATGGTGGTGAATCAAATCAGCACCATGACCACCATACTTTAAAAAAAAAATATTGGTATATTAATTTAAAAGTTAACTAAAGTAAATAATAGCTATGACTACAGCCGTGTTTTGAACCACTAAGCTAACAATACTCTAGAGTCTAGAATAAGATTTTGCTATAATTAAATGTAAACCTCTAAACTACATTTATCTCGATTTTATTGAAATGGTTAATAATATTCACAAAAATAAATTATTCAACTTTTGTTAGTCCCTTTTATTTGAATTTTATATTAGGAGACTGTCTATCGTTCCGGTAAAAAATTAAACAGTTTTGTAAGTTTCATATTAAATAAGTTCTAAAAGTGTGATCGCTAAGTTTCTTGACAGTTTGTTGAATAATTTCGTAAGACGAATAAAGACGCAAGTGGTTGTTGAACGGTACAACTTTAAAATTCTACTTTTACGATTTATTGCATATTAATTTAATTCAATTATAAATATTTATTGTGTCCCGATATTTATTATATTCCATCAAAATGTGCTAATATGTCCATAAATATATTTTTTTAAACTTCTACTGTTATAGACATTTTGAACTTAAATTCGAAATGGCGGAGACAGCAGTGGGCTGTCAGTTTGATTCCATGTTCCAAGTATCCACTGTGCACCCAATCACCTTTCAGTTTTGTTACTCCCTATAATAATAGAGCATTATACAGCAGAACACGCATTTATAGAATCGGGTCCAAATCGGTTAAGATCTTCTTGTAACCAGCCCAAAGAGCTTTATGAAATTCTCGTTTCTTTCTGCGCGTCAGAAAACATTCTGGGCATTCCCTACGCGCTGACACCTTTTTCACACCCAAACGGTTGTCTATAATATTTATTTATTTATTTAATTATAAGTAATCTTACAGCTAACATACATAGTATTATAAAACAAACACTTAGACAGTACAGAAAGCCAAAACAGATTACATAGATAAACAATATTATATACGAAAAATAAAAGAAATAAGCACATCAATAGACAAAACTATATAAAGAAAACTGAAACTACACATTTAAAACAACAAATAATACTTAATATTACAAATCATAACCTAAACAAAATCAGAGTCTTCCCGCCTCTTCAAATACTTTCTCACATCTTCTTTTGTGAGGTGGAAAATATCAATATTCTCATAATTAGTGTCATAGTTAGATAAAACCCGAAACATTGGTGAATTATGCAGGTAATTCGAGTTCTTACGAGGCACATGGAACAATTTGTGTATATTATGGACACTTCCTTTAGAAATTTTCATTTCTTCTGCTATAAAAAAGTAACCCGACCATCCGTCAAGGCAATGTTAATGTTAATGTATACTTTGCCTGGAACAGGTAGTAAGCCTATGGGTCTATAAGTCTTCGGATTTGTATAATCGGCCCTACCCGGTTTGCCCCGGCAATATAATTATTGCAGAAATTTTTCATATTTGGGAAATTACTCCAGGCATTTGTCTAGGACGCTGAGATATCAGTTAGGCGCGGCGTTAGTTATGTTATTTATTGTCTGGGCTTATCAGTATTTATCTTTTTTTGTGTCCAAGGAGAATATATGGCATTATCACTATGCATTGAACACCCCGTCGTATATTGGACATAGAGACAGATGCGAGGACTTTGTTTTAAAATATGTAATGATGATTGTGTCAAATGCGTTGTCGTTAAAGAGCTTCTCTAATATGAAATAGGATTTATATAACATCTTGACATCAACTGAACAGAAACGGACTCTTGTGATTTTGTATTATTGTTAGAAGACAGATCAATTATCTGATATGAACGACAATAAACAAAGCTATCTATAAACCATATACACATGTGCTTTATATTTATATGAGATTTCATCCGTTACGTACTCAATAATTCAAATATTAGGTCCTTACATATGAAATTGGCGTATTTCGTACTGGCCACTTTAATCACGATGTTCTCCTCTTTGGTAAGGAATTCCAAATTCAAATTTGTACAGCTATTTACTCATGTATTTGTGCTTCGATGACCGTCATTCATTTGTTTTTTTTCTGTTTGCGTCACTCATTTTACAAAATGGAAAACTTAAAGTATCGCATTATTTACGAGTACGAGTTCCGCCGTGGCACTAGTGCTGCGGAAACGACTCGAAGGGTGAATGATGTGTATGGCGGTCATGTTTCAAAAGAAAACACAGTTCGTTTTTGGTTCCAACGTTTTCGTTCTGGAAATTTCGACCTGCAGAAAAAGCCCCGTGGACGGCCTGAGACCCAAGTTGATAATGAAGTATTGAAGGCTATTGTGGAAGCGGATCCATCGCAAACCACGTCCGAGTTAGCTGCAGGCTGCGGTGTTAGTGATAAAACTGTTTTAATTCACTTGAAGCAAATTGGGAAGATTAAAAAGCTTGAAAGATGGGTACCTCACGAATTGACTGAAGCAAACCGGCAAACGCGCGTCGACTGCTGCGTTACATTACTGAACCGGCACAATAATGAAGGTATTTTAAACCGAATCATTACCTGTGATGAAAAATGGATTCTTTACGATAATCGAAAGCGCTCAGCGCAATGGTTGGATCCTGGCCAGCCAGCCAAATCCTGCCCCAAGCGAAAATTAACCCCAAAAAAGTTACTTGTAAGCGTTTGGTGGACTAGTGCCGGTATTGTTCATTGCAGTTTTCTCAAATCTGGCCAGACTATTACGGCTGATGTCTATTGTCAGCAATTACAAACCATGATGGAAAAGCTAGCGGCTAAACAACCTATCTATCCTATCTACCTATAGGCTGGTCAATCGCTCCACGCCACTGCTACTTCACGACAACGCTAGACCACTGTACAACAGACGGCTACCAAATTAGAAGAGCTTCAATTGGAATGTCTAAGACATCCTCCGTACTCCCCGGACCTTGCTCCAACAGATTACCATTTTTTTCGAAATTTGGACAACTTCTTGCAAGGGAAAAAATTTAACTTTGATGGGGCAGTCCAAATCGCCTTCACAGATTTTATTGATTCCCGTCCGACTGGTTTTTTTAGTAAAGGGATCAATGAACTACCTATGAGATGGCAAAAGTGCATAGAAAACAATGGTTCATACTTTGATTAATTAAATATATTATATTTTAAAAATTCGACTTTTTGTTCCTCACACATCAGATTTCTGCATGTGATGTTATTGTTATTTTTTTAAAGATTTGTTGGCAAACATAGACATCTTGGGCTGAATATTGAGGCTCACTTAGTTCCTCGCGATGTTTTTCTTCAGCCTTAAACAAATGCTGCAAACATTCATAAGCGAACAGCCTGAAATTAAAAAAGTTCGCGACCCTAGGGCTGAGTGCCACGACGATTAAGCGAGCACTGCCTTTAAATAATTACAACAACAATTTATTTGAACATGTGACTTTTAAATACTTAGTAGTATTAAGTTAGTTACAAATTTAATCTTGTTCTTTATTTCTTACGTTTCAGGACAATGTACATTTTTTTTATCATAATGAAGGCAACACACTGATATGCTTTTGCTGTGGATTAAATATTCTATTTGACAGGAAAACTGTCGAGGGATGGAATAATTGACATTAGATTTCCCTTGGGCGGAAGCTGCTTTGTGTATCCCCTGCATTTAGATATTTATAAGACGCTAGTGGCACGCTTTATAGTATAGAATGTCTCTTATTGGAAATAACATCTTTGACGTTTGTAGTATTTATAGCTTTAAAGTAGCCAGGAAGAGTCCATGATAAAGTCAAAGTCAAAAATCATTTATTCATGTTGGTAACACATGTACTTATGAACGTCAAAAAATAAATATACATTAAATGCTTCTAATTTTACATTTACTGCCAGTTCTCAAATCAAGGGCGTAGAACGGAAGAGAAGAACTGGCACTCCGCCACTCTTTTTAATCGCCAAGTTTTTTGTTTTACACAACGTTTGTAAGTAGCTGCAACCATTACACCATGTTCCATATCCTTAGTAATAAATAATAATAAAATAAATGTAATTAAACAAATACTTACCAAATTAAACAAAAATTAGACGTCTATGAGGATTATTTTTTTAGAAGTATGTCAAGTAATTTATGTAAAGAACTTAAGTAGTCTAGATTTCTGAATAGTAAACCCGTAAATTATAACAGTAAAATCACGCTTCTGCCTAATATTTGTGTAAGAATCGAGTTCAATGCGAAATTTTTATCGCGATGGTAAAAGATTTTTCGATTGACGTTCTCAAGTTTCATACAAGTTAAACACATTAAAAAACTTAAAACTGGATTAGATTGGGTGCAGTTCTCAGCCAGTTCTCTCTTCAATTTTTCCATAATCTCTTTCCAAACTTTTCCAGTTTCCCGACATTTTCCGAGGGCACTTTGTAAGTAATTAAGCTCGATTTCAATTTACACAACTTGATCCGTAACCCGAACTTTTTACCTGCCTCTTAATACTACGAGTGTTTCTTTTCAACTTTACCAGCATATAATTCGAGATTTGTTTTTGGTTATTAAATAAAGTTTGAAACTAGACAAAAAGCGTCCAAAGTTGCTTATATCGACAAAGTATATAATCGTTTTATATTATGTATAATGTTAATATGCTTTATATATATATATATATATATATATATATATATTCTTTTTCTTTTCTGTCTTTTACTTACTTAAGTAAAAGAAATTCTATTTGATTAAATTAATTATTATACGCCATGATTAATAATGGAAATAGAACATATTTCGCGAGCTATTATTTACTTCTACTAATTAAAGTATACACTGTATTTAAGTAGTTTCCATTAAACGGAGTAAATAATGAAATTATAAAGAAAATTTACGATGAGAACTATTATTTGTGTATTTGCCGTTACGTTTATTATACACAATTTAATGTTTGATGTTAAAATGATGGAAAATAGGTAACACGGCTGGCTGCTTTTCCAGATTAGGGGGCAGATCGGCAACATCTGCGTCCACTCAATTAACCAATGTAAGTTGGAAGCACACCGTGATTCATGTGGTATCAATTACTTTTATTAATAAATAATTATCTGACCATATCCACAGTTCAAAACCTACATGCTCACATACATGTCATTTGCTCTTGATGACGTCCATGCGTCTCGCTACATATGGTGAGGGAGCTGCGGTGCCTTGCGGTGATTTGTCGGACTTGGATCCAGCAGAAAATAATTGTCTGTCTTGGTTTACCTTTATACTACGTGTTTGCGTGTTGTTCTCACAGTAAAGTAAGTGCATCCTCCTACTTAACATATGATAAGGAGAATGATGTAATGGTTGCTTATTTATATTATATTTTGTAAAAAAGAATCTTAGCGATTTGAAAGAGTGTCGCAGAGTTTTTTGCCAGTTCTTTTCGTCCGCTCTACGCCCTTAGTTTGAGAACTGGCATTACCCCTTTTTTTCACTGCCGTTCATAAGTTACCTACATGAAATTATATTTTAATTATACTTCTAATATAGTGTATAAGTGTAATATAAGTGTTCTTTCTCCGTATCTATTTCTTAAAGGGGTTTTTGCTACGTGAAAATTTTGGTAATAAATGGTTTGCTTGTCAGCTTTAAAAACTGTTTTAGATTAATAAAACCTATACAAGTTGTTATTGTTAATTCTTCTGTATTGGCTTTTGAAATTAAAAATTCATATCACAAAATCCCACCAAAACATCTTGCCTAGAGAAGCGAGCCATGACTGTAAGAATAAGTGAACAAACTTCAGGTTTTAAGTCCGTTCCCCCCCCCCCGCGCCCCCATTTTTTGGCCCCCATGTGGGCGCCTACCGCGCGTTGCGGGGTCCCCCCCCCCCCCTTCTGGTTGGCGTGGGAAAATGGGGGGGGGAGGGGGTTTTTTTTTTTTCCCCCCCCCTTTTTTCCCCTTTTCTTAAAAAAAAATTTTTTTTTTTTTTTTTTTTTTTTTCCCTTTTTCCCCCCCCCCCCCTTTTTTTTTTTTTTTCCTTCTTTTTTTTTTTTTTTTTTTTTTTTTTTTTTTTTCTTTTTTTTTTTTTTTCCAATTTTTTTTTTTTTTTTTTTTTTTTTTTTTTTTTTTCTTCTGCGGGCGCCCCCTTCTTCCCCCCCCCCCCCCCCTTTTTTTTTTTTTTTTCTCCTCCCCCCCCCCCCCCCCTTTTTTTTCTTTTTTTTTTTTTTTTTTTTTTTTTTTTTTTCTTTTTTTTTTTTTTTTTTTTTTTTTTTTTTTTTTTTTTTTTTTTTTTTTTTTTTTTTTTTTTTTTTTTTTTTTTTTTTTTTTTTTTTTTTTTTTTTTTTTTTTTTTTTTAAATGTCTTAATTAGCATTCTTAATATATACAAATACGCATATATTAAATTTCTATCAAACTCAGTCACTGACGTAATTAAACTCCAAGACAGTATTAGGATTAGACAGGCGAACACATAATATTCACAAGTATGCTACGTCATGGTCGATTCGACAAATCTGTGACTATCTTGTTGCTGACATTCATACGTACATACATAATAATATTTTTTGATAAATTAATAATTAATTTACAAGTTTTAACGCTTTTAAAGCCATGTTTTATAAAATTTTATTTTATATACTGTCATACCTATTTTAATTGCTCGTTTCAAGTTTGCGTGTTAGTACACAAAACAAAGTCATCAAGCGCGAATATTTAGATTTGATGAATCCTTCGCAGCACCACTGCGCGAGTGTGCAAGTGGATAAGTTTTATTGAGAGAATCACCCGTTGTTTTACAATATCTAGAATTATCAAATTACGCTTGCATACAATCGTGGAATGTAAACTCAATATTTTAGATATAGTATTAAGGACATATTTGCGTCGATTTTAAATATCGTTTCATTTATTTCAAAATGAACACGACAGCTTGTAAAGTACACAAAGTAGTACAAGCAGGTAACGGATTTAGGTAAAAAACCTAAGTTAATTATAATCATATTCAAAGAACTGGCCAACATATATATTTAATTCAAATCGCACGATATTCGCTCGAGTGTGTATGACATACCGAATTGAGTCGTGAAACTCATTCCGTGCAGAACTCGGACAGAGCCTCGTTAAAACTTTTGACGTAGTATTAGTGTGTATACTGATTAGGCTACAACTATGTTAATATCGGACTTTTGTGGGTTCAAAGCTACATGTGAAAGGTTCAAATCAATATTTCTAATTTATATATTTACATATTCCATTTATAAAACAGTAGTATGTATAGCGGTACTATTAATATAATAAAGTTGTCGTAATTCGAGTTGTACATTTAAAAAAATTAAATTTAAAAAATAGTAAATAATAATTTAATACCTCCGGTAGAGGTACAAGAGTGATTAAAATGAGTAAATCATTATTTTTCTTGTGTGCGTGTGTATGTGACTGAACTCCTCCTAAACGACTGGACCGATTTTGATGAAATTTTTTGTGTGTGTTCAAGGGGATCTGGGAATGGTTTAGATTCACAAATCAGCGCGGCAGATGGCACTGCAGTCGGTACTTTCATACTTTGCTTAATATCCTAATCGCTTTAAATATCATGCAGGACAACGTCTGTGGGGTCCACTAGTATTTTTATAAAACTTTTCTGTTTTTCCTCAAAACACCGGAATATATGGAAACGTATTATTTATTTAGTCCTATTCTTTAACTTCTAAAATTCGAGATGACCTTACGTTTGCACTACTCATTATTAATGAAAGATGTAGGTGTAAGAGAAGCCATGTCAAGCATTCAAGAAAATGCCAGGTGTTTAAAGCAAGCACACCACGTATATAAATTCTTATGTTATGGCCAGTCGATTTAAATTTTAATAAAAACTGGCGCCTTACTGATTTTCAGTATAGTAACTCTTAGGATAAATAAACAGTATAAACTAAATTCCGCTATGTGGAACCAGCTCCCGACTGAAGTATTTCAGACATTTAACATCAGGTGAGCCTCCTCCCCGTTAACCTCCTGTTATATATTTTAAAAAAATACCGTTATAATTCGTAGATTTCTTTTTATAGTATTCCTAGATTGGTTTGTCAACTCGGATAAAGCTGTCTCTCTTATGCACTTCTTCGCATGATACTTCGATCGTATCGCATATTTGAAAGTAATTACACAAACTCGGTCTAGAGAGCCATTTATTTGTTGTATTTTTTAAATTTCGAATTATGAGCTTTTATGATGATTACACAAATGAAATGTAAAAATGCAGCTATTATTTAAACTGGCGATACCTTTGTATTAGCAAATTGATAATTATATTCAATTTCTCAAACTATTAAATTTCGAACAACAAACGCTGTGGAAATTGTACAAAGATGCTAAAATTTGTAAATTAAATTTTCAGCTACGTTTGGCTTCTAATGTTGATATCCACTATTCGCCTTTACGTAAGAATGTTGTAAGCGGGCAATAATTGTATGCGTAAACTATAATTATTTTTTTCAAAAAGAACTTTTACATTTTACTAAGTACTATTTCAAATCATAAAAAAGTATTATCATTGGTGCACGTACTGCTTGTATTACCTTACTGTCCTTGTTGCGTTTAGTGGCCGAATTGCGTATGTAATCAAATATACCAATATATTAAGCAATCACTTGCATTCGATTTCATAGTAGACATTTCATTCTAAGACATTTTTTTTATTGTATTGTATTTATAGTTCTCTTTAAAAAATACAATTTTCAGATGACTATAGTCACTCGTCCGTTAACAGCACGTTACGTCCAGGCTGCAGCCCCACAATTGCGACACACAATATGTCAACGTGACCGCAACATTCCCCTGAAATTAAGGAAATTAATGTTGCAATTTTCCACTTTGAAGCACGTTAGGTATTATATTAATGTGACATCGTTAGAAGGTCATATTTTGCTTTTTCCCATACGTTGTTAGCCAACAGGGAAATCACCTGTGTACTGCTTTTTAATATTTAATTTATTACACTGGAATTACAATTTTGTGCTACGATTTTTTGCTTTTGGTATAATAGTTATTTATGGAATTGTATGAGATGAATTTATAATAGATATATTTTTATGTTTAATATTTATAATTATTTATATATAAACATTGTTTAAATTATTACATAAGTACTGTACAAACTACAAACGGGCAGGTGGCTCACCTAATGTCAAGTGCCCATGGACACTATCAATGCCAGAGAGCACACATAGTGGTCCACATATTGGTGGTGCGCGGCAAAAACTGCCTTAAATAACTCTCAGTTGTGGAATGACGGGTGTCGAGGTATACTGGTGGAATTTAGTATTCTGCCTTAACGTCCGATGGTGAAACTCAGCTGCTGGTATTAATTCACCCAAATCCTCTGAACACTCTCCGTGGTAAATGTGGTAGAATGTACAGAGATACCCCACATCTCTACGCAAATCCAAGGGATCAAACCGGTCGGAAAATGTTAGAATAGAATAAAAAAGGATGAAAAAAATATTTTTATAAGGTTTCTGTGACATATACTAACAGTATTGAGAATACGGCAAAATCAGTTACCTAAGGCGATACAAATAATTGTTACAGCAACAAGATTAACCACAAATATATAAAAGTTATCTCAGAATGGACACCTATTAGAACTTTCATTATATCTTCGCCATGGAATCTGACACAAAAACATTTTAAAATATTTTCCACGCGACGATGCCCTGTTACCAGAACATTGCTATTTTGCTCCAAACACGCCGCAGTGTCACGGTGTGCTCTATAATCTACATGTTTATATTTTCTTTTCAGTATTTGCATTCTATAAACGAACAGTTTATAAAAATTATAACTTTATGCTTGCTATTAGTCTGAAATTTTAAGCATTTAGCATATTAGTATATTTACACCTAATTTCATTATTAATTTGCGCATTGTTTGTTAACCATAATGAGTGAAGTGTCAAATGTCCCCGTGGTACGTCAAAATCTTTATAAACGCTACTTAGTATGTTGTAATTCAATAAGTTTAAAAGCTATTTGTTTTCACGTTAAATTTATTTTTTATTAAAAAAATATACAAGTAGATTATGTAATATACCTTAGCCAAAGTTTACACAAATTGGGACCACAGTAGAGTATCCAATTTGACGTGGACCGGTTAACGTGCTCGAAGTAACGAGCGGACCCGCTGGAAGCTGTGCTGCTGCCAAATGGGCTTCTCAAGTGTTTTAGATGTTTACAATATTTTCTAAACTGATTTTTATTATCTTCATAGTGTTGTTAACTCAGCTCAATACTGCTCCTTATTAATTCAATAACAACATGGAACTTTTATTAATGACAGCGGGTCAGCTGCATAGTGCTGACAATTAATTTCGTTACGTTTAGTTACGCTACAAAATGACACGTCAATCATCAATTAATAAAAATAAAAAAAATCAGTGGCGCTACAACCTTTTTAGGTCTGGGCCTCAGATTTTTGCATCAGTTTCATGATCATTTTTAAATCTAATAGGCAAGTAGGTGATCAGCCTCCTGTGCCTGACACACGACTTTTTTGGGTCTAAGACAAGCCAGTTTCCTCACTATGTTTTCCTTCACCGTTCGAGCGAATGTTAAATGCGCACATAGATAGAAATTCCGGGGATCGAACCTACGACCTCGAGGATGACAGTCGCATGCTGAAGCTACTAGGCCAACACTGCTCATAGTATAATATAAACTTAGTCAACTCGCATCAATACTATATTTTAGCAATTTATACAAAGAACACTTTTTTCTCAATGATTTCGCCATTATAAACAACGTTCTTTTCATCGCTTTCGATTCCCAGACCGAACCCAATTTATTTCATATGTATTTTATTCTCTAGTGGGTTATGAGGACCGACCAAATGGTAAATTCTATCGAAAATTTCACTGTTAAAGCAAATAAATATATAGAAGTGTGTAGATGGTATAAAACTTATTAAAACATAAATGTTATGAAGCATTTAAGTTACACAATTATCGCAATGCCTATTAGCTGTTATACTCAGATTTTTTATTCCGTAGAATTCTGACATTTTATAAGTGTTGCTACTAAAAAAGTTCTCCACCGAAAAGGGGACAAATCTGACTTATTTAAGGGCAATTAAAAAAATGCTACGTATTTTTTATGTTTTACCTACAAAAAGGTAAATCTAAATATTTACTAACTAATAAGGTGAGAGCCAGCGGTGAATCCCAAAAAAAAAACAAAATATATTAAAATTACTTTAATTAATTCTTACTTTTACAATAATGAAGACTTAACTAAATATAATTATTTAATCGGCCCGATATTAGGTGCACGACAAAATATATTATAAACTTAACTAGTTGACAATTGACCGGTCCGATATGAGGTATCCGATCAAAAAGCTTCTGTTTCTGTTGTCCGTTTCCTTATATAACGTAGTTGCGTAAGAGGGGTACTGGTATTTGGTATGCGGGGCAAAGGGAGTGCAATGGATATTTAACAAATATTTCAATATTACGAAAAATATATCGAATTAACTTTATTAATTTAGCTGGCATCACCGCCTACTAATTCCAGGTTTTGTAAACCTTAAAAAAATTAAATGTTATCTTTACTTATGCGTTTTTTATGTTTGTGATGAAAATGGACGTAATTATCACTCGCCGATAAACCACTTTTAATGTGGAGCACTGCACTTAATAAGATGGATACATTAATTAACAGTAAAATGTATGTATAGACTCAGATGTTCAGACTCGTATTGAAATTTAAAAATATGCCCGGCGAAAAGGTTTGCCATCTCTGACATGTCAAAAAATGATAGCTGTCAGAATTCTACGGAATAAAAAATCAGAGTATAGGGTAGTTACATAGTTAGTACTACAAATTAATTATATAATTTATTTGATAATAAATAAAAAAAAATCAAATAGCAAATCGATGCAGACGCTAAATTCAGCGAAACGTTGCAAATTTATAGAAAGAAAACTCCTTATTTCAATCGTATGTCGAAACTTAGTCTGAGTTCTTTGTGTTTAGATTCTAACGTATTCGTAGGGTGGATTTCCTTTAAATATAATAAGATTATTTTCATATTATAAAAAGTATTTTGTTGTTGTTAGTAAAGTACATACACTCACACTATTGCTCCTGCATTAATAATAAACACTATGAAATTAATAATACTACAGACTGGAATCAAATAAACCACTTAACGGTTTTGAACTAATTTGACTTTGGTGTTATTAAATTATAATAACAATGGCAAATAACATTAACGCAGTTGCTCTGACATTAATAATAATGACTGTAGTTCCTATTACTACCGACTATCAAACACTCTGTTAATTTTTAGACCTAGTAATATTGGCAAATCAAATGAATCACACATATTAACGATCGATATAACGATTAAAATCTCAAGACAACCATCCGCGAAAATATATGACACCGTCAGTCATTTCTGCAAAAACCCTTCATCTTTTAGTCGATATCAACTCCGGGGAAATAAATACAGATAATATAACTTTTTCTACAGCTATGATACTTTTTGACATTCAAATTTATTTATTTAAAATTATGTAAAATAATTATAAGTTTATAATAATATAATACATAGCTTCATTCCGTTAAAAAAGTGTTTTCTTTAAACAAATATTAACGGTTATAAACTGATATGTCTTTGACGTTGTTAATTTACGAGCTCTTGTGACATATAATCACAATGACAACTGATACCATCGCCATTGCTCCGACATATATTATAAAAGAAATGTCTGTGCGTACCCGCTAGTCATTAATAACGACGAAGAATTAGATTGATCAAATTTTTTTAAATAAACTTGTTTTGTGAGTATAGTTCTCACAAAGTAAATATTTCATATTCACTGTAGCACAAAGTTTATCTAGGATAGAAAATGTGCCTGCGGCCTGTCTTGTCAGCGGTCTGCGCTTTTGTTGTCAACGCTTGAAATTTTAAACGTTTAAGCTATGTCTGCAAATAACATTGTTTACTGTTTTACTTAATATTAAGAATTATTTTTATACTCTGTAAATTGGCGCATAATACAATGGCGTTTTTGTTAGTATATTCTGTGAACAATGAAGATACAGAGCTACGCCGTAGCTCTAATATTAAGGCAGGTCCAGACGTAGTAACACCGTGCCAAACATTGTCAGTAAGTTTCCTATCCAACCGTTTTATGTATATTCCTTATTTTTGAAGTTATACTTCTTTAGCCGCGTTATGAAAAATTGATGAGAGTGAAATTTTACGATGCGCGCGCACCGTGACACAAAATTAACAGAATGAAGTTGCCCACGGAAGATGCTACGGCATTGGACATAATTTAAAAACAACATTCGAATAATAATACAATTTATGTTTACACTTAATGTAAGAGAATAATAATAAATATTAATTTTTCAAATGTAAACTGAACTTTATTGACTATAACGACTCCTTTTCCAGTCTTTGATTATTTAATTGTAATTAATTATTTGCATCCAATCAAAAACTATTTTTAATAATGTCAAAGAAGTATAACTTAACTAAATACACGCACCCTTTTTGTTTATCAACAAAATAATTAATATACTCTGTAGAATACCTCACGAAAATTGTTGAGCTATTACAAAAATAAACTAATAAATCACTTGTTAGTATTAGATTGAAATTAGTTGGACCCATAGCAGTAACCGTTCGAAGTGAACAGGTAAACGGCCATCATATTAAAGAAGGAGCTTAAGGGCTGACCTCCTTTATCATCACCCAACAATAGGCTCAGGAAATGAAATACTGAATCTCAGATACCCGGGCTGGGCTTACTCACTACGCATTAATGGGACAGTTTATATACTTCTTCGGTCCAAGAGTTTTAACAAAATAGTTCATTGTTAACAAAAATTTATAATAATGGCCAATAATGACGACCAATTCAAAACAATTGTATAAACCTTTCAAGATGAAAATCAAAATCTCAACAAATTAATGGTCTTACGAGATGTGAAAATGTAATCTGAAACAATGGCGCATTACTTTTGATTCAGGTTAATTAAACGGAAAGTTAAATCGTATCGTGAATCTGTGATTGGACATGCAATACAACATTTCATATTTCGTTGTACATTATTGAGATTTCCTGTAGTACATACTGATAAAATAGTAAAGTGCGTAAACTTGCTTAGGTAAAGAATTGTTTCCGAGAAAGTACCTGCGGGGCATGTAAAAATTAAATTGCCCTTTCTGACTGAATTTCCGATGGGTCTCTGTGGCGAATTGAATTTGCCGTATGTGTGATACGGAAATCATATTATTTTGACGTTATATCATTCGAGTTTCCCATTTTGCGCTTTGTTGTGTCGGTTTTTTATATATTAGATAATAGATTTAGTACTGGTTAACACCGACAGTGTTTTGTTTAAGGAATATTTCAACCAAATAAAGAAAAAAAAAGGGTGCGTGTACTTATGTACGCGCGTAAGAAGTTATACTTCTTTGGCATTATTAAAAATAGTTTTTGATTGCATGCAAATAATTAATTACAATTAAATTATCAAAGACTGGAAAAGGAGTCATTATAGTCAATAAAGTTCAGTTTACATTTGAAAATTTAAATAAATAAATATTTATTAATATTATATTTATATTTATTATTATTTTCTAATATTAATTAGTATTGATTTTAATATTTAATTTAAATCACTTCTGATTATAATTCAGACGCACATATAAAATTCGCACTTGTATAATGAAAACACGTGTTTTAAATGTAGAAACTCAAAGCATGTGGATAAATATTATAAATATAAATACACAGTGAACAGACGCGGCGTGCGTGCCAACATGCGCCACTAACTTCATTCTGTTAATTTTGTGTCACGGTGCGCGCGCATCGTAAAATTTCACTCTCATCAATTTTTCATAACGCGCCTAAAGAAGTATAACTTCAAAAACAAAGGTATTCTATAAGAACAATAAAAATAATTTGTATTAACTGCCAAATGTTTTTTTTTTAATTTTATTGGTCAGGATATTACTTTATACATAAACAAAAGACGGCAGATATATTAAAAAAATACTACCAAACAAATATTTTCAATACGGGATGTTGTTTGTATAAGCCATCACAATAATAAGGATTTATGGAGGTAGGAATGACGCAGGGTCAATAGTATGTGATTAATTATATACAGGGACCAATGCTTAGTCACCGTGGAAGGGTTAAAAGGGTTATACGTACGATTATGGTATAAAAATGACAAGTGCGTGAAAATTGATTTTATTGAAACACTATCCTGTTCACGCAGTATCATTACTCTTTCATAATTATATTATATTTCATATGTCTTGAATCAGTTCAATATATCGTTTTTTTTTTAAATTTGGAACTTATAAATCGAATGGCTATGTTTCCTTACGTGTTTATTAAACTTATTCTTAATTATATAGCTTTTGTTTATATTATACATTAGTATCATAAATCATTTGACAATTTAAAAATATCTTTATGGTTTAATGTATATTATGAAAATATATTTGCTACTGTAATTCGCTACATCCCAAGGTCAATGTTATAAATAGGACGTTTAAAGGGAAATAGACTATTTTAAAAATAGCTGAAAAAAAAAACGAAAAAGCATGCTTGCAGAAAAAGTTTATTAGCAGTTTGGAACAAAACTTCATTCTCTTAAATGATAATTAGCTGTTTTACCGAGAAACATCAAGTTAACCTACAGTAATGTCAGTGCACGGCTAATTTAGCATAATAAGGTTTAGAACTCCGAGCATCCGCCTTCAGTCGCAAGAGACACGAGAAAGACCGGATGTTATTAACTTAGTATATTGCTACTATATAAAGGTAAAGTTTGACGTACATATTATATATTCTATTACACATACATAGAACAAAATCTTTGAGTTTTAGTCATGTTTTAAAATTAGTTCCATGATTTGGATAAAGATGACTTTGAATATAGAATAGCTTTATTCAATATTCCAAGTCATCTTTGTACTGTGAGCAAAATCCACTAAAACTATTTGTGTATTTCCAAAACACCCAAGGCTGAGAGTTCCATGTACGAGTCCACTCCATTTTCATACGTTTTATCTTTAAACCATTCTCCAGTTTATTAAAAAAAGTAGTTATAAACAATTGACGACTGCTTTATGTATAAACTAGGTAATAATTATGAAGAAATAATTTAATCAATAATAATGGCGTTGAATCTTCAAGCGCAGAATGAATTAGGCAGTAGCCCTTATTATTTCGTAACTATTTATAGATTATTTTTGACGCGTAACGTAATAAAGGAGTTGGTTAGTGTATATGTAAATATACTTATCAATGTACGAAACATAGTCTAGAAAGGAAGAGTACTTAATGCCTTGAAACTCTAGGATGCTTTCTAGCACAATACAATCCTACAATGCGATAAACAATCTTTAAAAATTTAAGTTAATTTTAGTATTGTTGTTCGTAATATAAATTACCTATATAGCTACTGTATAATTCTATTTCGTATGATCATCGTAGCCAACGGCAAATATTAGCGTGCCGCAGTCTGATCCACTTCACTTCGATGATTTAAAGCGAAGTTGATTTCTAAAACACTGCTTTCAAACGGAATATTTTATCCCTCGAGAAAATGAAAGTTACGATATAAAGTTACTAGAGTGGAAGTTTTGATACTCAGTGTAGTCTAAATTTTATTGGAAACAATTTCTTTTAAGCCGCTCCCGGTGGTTTTACTAAGAAAAATGTAAGAATAAAGCTTAAATATTGAAACTTTGTAATAGTCATTAATTTGTTTCTATATAAATAGAAAGCATGATTTTATTACCTGGCAAAGTAATAATAAATTCTGCGTCCAGAACAATAAATTAGGTATTAGAATCGTCTGATCTAGATAGCTTTATATCATTAAAAATCTAATCTGAACAACTTGACTTTGATCTAACACAAGTGTCTCTTGATTGAGTCCAGAATTTTAAAATATCGTTACGTAATTTCATTTGGAATATAAAAATATTCTGGAGGATATATAATGCTAATCGGAACGTCGAGTTAATTGGTCAAATGAAAAAATGGATCATGGGTGGATGCTTTTATAACTATAACATACACAAGCTAAATTTTCTTTTTAGATGTTTTTATAACGAAAAACCTATAGTTGTTCGATGATAATCTAATAATTGAATCAATAAATGGTGCTAGTACAATTTGTAGGAAAGGCAGAACTAGCTAATGCTATGACTTGAATATTAAATGAAATGCATTTCTCAACTTTGACGCTGACTTCGTAATTTACAGTTCGACAGTTCGTAGTTTGTAGTATAGGAGCTGTTTGCTTTTCAATAATGAAGATAAATGATTTCGACGATTTTGACGTGATTTAATATATTAATATCAATACGTAACCCTGTGTGTAAGTTTTATAAGGAAGTTATCAGATACCCGTCGTCGCTTATAAGATCAAGCCAATTGTTCACAGTGTCTTTACCATAAAAGCAACTTTCCTCGTTGTCCTCGACTGAATGATTGCGGCAGTAAACGCACGACCACAGTGTTCAGACTCGCACTGGTCATACAGTTTTTTTTTATGTTACAGGAGGCAAACGGGCAGGAGGCTCACCTGATGTTAAGTGATAGCACCGCCCATGGACACTCGCACTGCCAGAAGGCTCGCAAACGCGCTGCCAGCCTTTTAAGAATTGGTACGCTCTTTTCTTGAAGGACCCTAAGTCGAATTGGTTCGGAAATAATAAATGGGCAGCTGATTCCACATACTGGTGGTGCACTGCAGAAATTGCCTTAAGAAACGCTCAGTTGTGGAACGACGGACGTCAAGGTTATACGGATGGTATTTTGTATTCTGCCTTGACGTCCGTGTTAGTCCGAACAAGTCCTTTGAATACTCTCCATGGTAAATGCGGTAGAAGATGCAGAGAGATCTCTCATCTCTACGCAACGACAAGGGATCAAGCCGCCCGGAAAGTGGTTTTTAAAAAGAAAAAGTGCAAGCATTTTTATAACGCGCTAAATGGACTTTTCAATTCAAATATTTCATTTGTTTGGTGCATGGTATATAAAACTGTAGTACATCACTTTTTTCTATTGTCATTAGTTTCCGCAGCGTACTCGATACAGGTATTTTTATTCGTAGTTTTTCACACCTTTTATTACATTATCGTAGTTTGAATACACATCTCTAACTTTTTTTTAAATTCTCTAACCTATATTATTAGAGATAATTAATTCTAATCATAAAATAAACATTTGAAGAATTGAAATGAATCCATGCAGACAAACAAATATAATTTTTTTATTTATAATAAATTATAACTCATATAAATGTGATCTTTTATAGCAACGACTCTTTGTAATAAAGTCCAACAAATTTAAGTTGACACTCAGCAGTATCAGACTAATATTTGAAGCAAGCTGATCGAAATTGTTCGTGTTCCCGAATTCTCGGGAAATTTTCTACTAATTACTCTGTTGTTGAAATCCAGTATTTTATTGTATTTTTTTAGTATTCAGTATTAATTTTAGTATTCAGGTTAAAATAACTAGTATTAACGATTTCATTTGTAATACAATTTAATATTTTTTGAAAACGCGTGCAATTTTGACGCTCAAAATATATTCGTAAAATTCGTGTTGATAATATTTCCCTTAAAATTATTTAACGTTATGTAAATTTTGAATAAATAAAACAGCAGTACAATCGATCACGATCTTCCATAAGCCTGTGTGGCAAGACCAACGTTCATTAAAATATATTTTGAAACAATATATAGTTATATAATTTCCTTTATGTTTTCTATTGCTATTAAAAAAACTATAAGTGAGCAGGAAGTTATTACAAATATAAAACAAAAATTAGTTTTTGAAAATAGTGACCGCTATATTTACCGTAGGTATATGTTAATTGATATTTGTTTATAAATTAAATAACTGCACATTTAGTGCATGGTTGTGATAATACATTTGATGCTCTTTGAAGAATGAAATTCAAAAAGGTTCTATTGAACACCGAGCCTAACATAGTTCCGTAGCCCAGAGAAATGTATGACAGCAAAAAAGCCGGCTGCAATACGTCGATAACGATGAATTCTCACTCGGAATTCCTGAAATATTCTCAGTAATAACCGTTCCAATTCACTATATGCGATGCTGCAATATTTCGATCACTAAATAATATTTCTTCTAACTCTTTGGTAGATTTTTATATCGTTAACAAGGTGTACCTAAGTAATGTTATATTTCGTTTTTCTTATGATTAAAATAAAGGACAGTAGTTAGTGGATTCTGAGGGGATTCTAATAAGACCTGCCACGTTTTTAATAATGTGTAATGTTATCATAATAGTCAAATAAATAATGAGTTCGTTATTTACTATTGTTTAAATGTTACTACTAACCTTAAACCACTTAAATATTATTTATTAATGTAAATAGAAATATCTATGGGAATCAAGTAAAGCAAGCAGTCTGTGAATTTTCATTTTGTGCTTATTCTAAATTTAAATATAAATCAGCATCGTCAGGATGTTAATAATAATAATAGAGGTCTAGTTAAAATAAACCAATGGTATACTGTTGTTATAATTTTTGGGTTGTTATAACAAAGCATCAAACTATAAATTACATTATAAAACTTAGCTATGCTTCAATGAAACTCGTTGCATAGATACAAGAAAAACAGCGCAGGTCCCAACACTTTACAAGAATCGCGCAATATGTTAGAGCAGGAACAAGAAGGAGTTTTCACTTTTGCTCTAAGTTATAGGAAGCGAGATTTTTACCCTTATATAATAGGTAACTGTTACAAATTTATATAGTTATTGTAGGGGCCAAAGCATACCTTATTTGTACAAGCAACCCGATTAGATCCGTCGTGATTGAGCTTTAAAGTTCTAGGCACTAACATTACACATATCAATAGTATAAAAAAGACACTCCATCCCATATCTGTTCAAAGTTCAATGTCATAGCCAACATGTCCATGAATTTGTCCCTAGCGCAGGTAGTCAGTGCCTACGGTTAGGCTAAAAGGTGCAGTTAAAGGACGCCCTTTTGTGTAAATGGCCTAACCTACAAACTGCTTTAAACTAACATAAACAGTGCAAAATATTGGCCAGACCTTGACGCAGATTTTATTTTATTTAAAGAATATGAACTTAAATAATCTTAAACAATAATTTAAATGTGTTAAGAAGTTTTAACTAGTGGTTTGTTTGTTGTTAATGGCAGAAAATATATACATAATAATGTAATACCGCTTTCGCTCTCATTTTGGAGTAAAATTCAAGTGTAAGATTTTGTCGAGCTCTTGGAAAGGAAGTTTTTGCAAATGGCGGTTGGGTATATCGCTTTCCCATGCAGATAAGGATTTGAGAAGGAAAGAACCCAAAAGCCTCTATTAGATTGCACTAACCGATAATATTCGCGTTTGATAGATTTTGTCTAGAAATTTTTCTTTTCATTTCAATCGACTTTTTTCCTACAGAGTATCTTGAGAGAGTTGGTATATATTTTTTATAACTGCGTCTTCACTGAGACATCATTAGACATTTCAATCTGCCCTACCTTCAGATTAAGAAATAATTGAAATCTGACCTAATTTAATAATAAAGATATTTGAAATAAAGAAGTGTTCAATAACTATTCCACACTATATTCTTCGTTTGTGTCAACGTTCTTCTACTCCCACAACAACTACTAATTAGCACATTTAACTATTTATTTGTTTTGTTGTATGTACATTAGGGATGTATCGAATTCAAGATATTGTGTTGTCTTACACGTCATCCATTCCAATCACCTATCAAAGATTTCTTCTTTTCAATCATAAAATCGTTATCATAAAATCAGTCAATGAGGAACAAAATCAAGAAAATGTCTCTCCAGCATTTTCATAAAGCCTTCTGGGCCATTTTATTCTGTGACGTCTGTGAAGTCTCGGCGGCACTCAACCCTGGAGCAGTCCGTTCGAATTTTGGTAGTGGATATGTATTTAAGCAGTTAATACTTAATAATTGCTTTTACGGTCAACAAAAACATCTCTGTGACCCAAAAGTCGGCGTGTGCCGAGCACAACGGCTAATTCCTACTATCCTATTTATCGAGGAATTAGATTTAAAAAAACTAAAATCAAGGGTTGTACGCCACTGTTTTTAAAGAATGTATTGTAAGTGCTTTGTTGTATGCATTGTGTCATACGGGTGTTAGGCCATTACAACTTAGTAGCTGCCTTGTGATTCTGTAACTCACTTTTCGAACTCTCACAGCGGTTTTCGCAGCGGCGGTCGCGCTCAAATCAGTCGTGAAGCAGTCATTTTACGATTTGGCATTCTGATAAAGAGTTGAGAGTTCGAAAAGTGAGTTACAGAATCGCAAGGCTGACCTCATAATATATAAAACAACTGTCTAACAGACCTGTGACAATTAAAAGAAGCGTGGAAACAACTGTTAAAAACAATAAATGCCGCGTTAAAAGCAATATTCATAAAACAGTATTGATAAAATAAAGAAACAACCACGTCTGAAATTGGAAACGTCACGCGTTCGGCCGCCGCTGGGGACATCAGTCGATTGATTGATGTAATACAATCGGGAACGCTTATTGATTCTGTCATTCTGACAGATGACTATGAGCACTTAATCCCATGTCTATGTTTGGCTTTTAATTTTGACGACTTTAATAGACATTTGATTGCATATAGGAGTTGTCAATTTGTGTAATAAAGGATAGAGATAATAGTACTTCATCGAATCGCTTTTAAATCAATTGCTTCACATTCGAAAGTCTAAATACCATTGAGAGGTCTGTTTATATTTAAAAAAACGAGTTTTCATACACCACACAACTAAATTTAATAAACTGTATAAGAGAACCTTTCCAAACCGCTACCTGGTTATATAATTGAAGCAACTCTGTAATAAGTGTAAAAATTCCCAAGAATAATTCAAGGCGGGCATAAAAGATTAAGAGTAGCTGGCGTGACTCCAAGCGAGCCTGGTGGCTTGTGGCAATTCGGTGCAATAAGATGTTATCGGGTAGGGTGCGCTTTTACATAATGCATTCGTGCTGCCCACGATAGGGCACTGTGAAATATGTGCTGATGGGATGTTAGTCCAGGTAATAAGTTGTGCTATATTAATATACGGAGCTTTAAACAAAGGTCAAGGACAGTCTTTGATGACTAAATTGTTTTATATAAAGGACAGTGAAGGTGAAGGTTATTCAAAGTCAAAGTCAAAATCATTTATTTATTTAGGTAACACAATGTACACTTATGAACGTAAATAAAGAAATACATATTAAATGCTAAATGCTTATAATTTTACTTTTACTGCCAGTTCTCAAATCAAGGGCGTAGAACGGAAGAAGAGAACTGGCAATACACTCCGCCACTCTTTTTAATCGCCAAGTTTTTTGTTTTACAAAACTTTTGTAAGGTTGGACAAGTCAACTAAGGAAAAGCCTAGTTGCCTAGTTTTCAAATCTGGTAAAGATTTCATACATCGACAAATTATCATTATCACCGAAGGTATACCGTTTATGCCGTAGATATTATAATCAATATAGTAGACCGAGGCGAATCGGATCACTTTTTCTTTGAGGTTGAGCAAATCATACTAAAGTGTTATATAATGTTATTTTTATTGATAAAATCGTAAGAAGTAACAATTAGCTATGCAATAAATATTTGAAAACTTAAATCATACATATATTCTCTTAATTACCTATTAAAAACTAAAAAAAAGGAAAATATCCGAATCGCCCCAACTTTCGGGGTGAATCGGATCGTACACAACATATAACAAAATTTTAAGGTATAGTGTTAAATAACTTTGTAATCAGAAAAAAGTTAATAATGAGATCAATTTTCACATATATATGGTCCTTTTTTTCTGTAAGCTTGTGAACGGTACTCAAAAAATCTTAGCAGCTTTACGTAAGGTCAACTCTTTGTTCTGGACTTTATTTACAGCCTCTTTCATTTATTCTTGAGCCCATTCTCCGGCATCAGTCTTTCTCTTGTACTTGCGAACCATCTACAATGAAATAAATATGAATCAATAACCTCAAACATGAAATAAATCAGTTTAAAAGAATCATCCGATTAGCCCCATAATTAAGACTTTTAAAATAAATATTTTAGACGTTAACCTCTAAGATTATACTTAAAAGCGAATTGGTTCTTTAATCTATACACCTTGCTTAACAATATAAACCAATGTAGTTGAATTTTAAAACAAATCCGTCATATGACACAAAGAAATCGTAAGAGTACTGTACCGCCAAATTGCGACACACACAAAAAACCGAGTGGATGACGAGCGGCATTGCCACTGATCCAGAAGCGCGATCGAAATACTGCTTATGTCGGGAGGTTCTCAGTAAATGGAGAGACACAAAACGCCGGTTGAGTGCGTTCTATGTGAATGTGATATCTAAATTATCAACAGATTTCTTATTTTGATCCGATTCGCCTCGGTCTACCTATCTGAAGTCTACGTATATATGTTAGAATATTGAGGATATTTCCCAGATTTTCTCCTACCAAATTAAGACAATTATGGGTCTCAACATCCCTAATACCCTGGAACAAGCTGAGGATAGGGCGGGGCAGTGTGGAGGCAGCAACTCGACGTATCCGTTAGGGTTTTCAAGACAGGTGTGACTTTCAGTAATGAAGACTACGAAATAGAAAAGAAGGTATCATTAATACGAGACATTTTTTTCAACTGATTATTATTTTACACATATGATATAGAATTATCAAAGTGACAAATCTATTAATAGTATGTTATGTCAATAAATCAAATCAAAATAAAAATTTATTTATTTATGTTGGTAACTGTACAATAGAGACCGTCAATATAAAAAAAAGTGTGGCACTCGGGGTCTGCCGCGGTACAGCTATTGCATAGAATTTTTTATCAACTTATGCAGTTATGTTTATTTATTTATGCAGTATTTGTTTTTCTTTGATATTAATTCAAGTTTTTTCTTTGATTTCAATTTACCACTCTACCAGACTCAGACTAAAACGCCTATTTCACTCTAACGCCTACCGGCTGCCCCGGCCGCGCTCACGCTACGTCACCGATCTCGTCAGAGAGATGGGAATGCGCAGTATGCGTTCTGTCCCACTCTAACGCGTATTTGCCTCACCTATATTACGTCACCGGGTGTGAGGTTTTTTCGTTACGGAATTTCTTGATGCCGTCGCCGCGCTCAAAGCCCACGATAAAATCTATGCAATAGCTTAAAAAATAAAGGCATAAAATTACTACCAATTCCCGTTAATCAAAGGCGTAAGGCGCAGCGTAGCACATTATAATTCTCACTATACAATGTGCACAATACCATACCATACAATTTTATTTTGAAAATTGGTCATAAATTTGTTACGTTCAATATAAATAGATTAATAAAAAAACTTAGCATATAGTGGACTGTTGTCCTTGGCTCGTTGTGTACACGGTAAGTAGATTTCAAATCAAGATCTTAGGCCTCATGTAAGAAACTACTGAATATCCAACGAGCTTGTGATTTATTAAAATATGCTTTCATTTTAATTTGTAAGACTTTTGTTCAATTTGACATTGAGAGTGGTGCGATTACATTTTGAGTCAAGTCATTGCAGTTGTGTTATGACGATGATCATGGCAGCATCGCCGTGCTTTCGCACATCAGCCCTACTGTCTGAGTTTTGAAGATATGTGCGTAGGAGGATTCGCAATGTGTGACATTCATATTTGGCCGTGGTAAGGATAGGTCCCAGCTGTTACCTGTCTCCGCAGGCGACTTAAGATCGTCAAATTAAACAATAAATCTATTAACGTAACATAAGTCTTTTATAAAAAAAACCAGAAACTACTGACAGAGTACACTCCGTGCGCTTATTTGATGCAAAATAAACTAAAACATGTTTTAATAAATATCAGCATTATAATATACAGATCTATGGGAAATCTTTGCGTTTGTCTTGTTAGAAACTCTGTCTATTTGAACTGTATATGATAAAACTGTCGAATACTGTGTGCTCATGTTCAAAGTTTTTTAAAGGATAATTGAAAATGCCGTCAAATGTCTGCTCGGTTGGGAGGTTATAATTCTTAACATAAAGCTGTAGAGACTGCAAATCTATGTTCGTAGCAAAGATTAGTAGCATAATTGAACTGAAGGATGGAATGCATCCTCAATAAACAAGCTTACTAATTCCCTGCTTCTACCCTAATGAATATAATATAACAGAGCTCATATCGTTACACAGGGCAAAATGCTTTAGCTTCCTACCAATATTACGAATAATATATTATATAAATACGATGAACATTCTAATATCAATATTATATGTAAAATATAAGTGATGATGATGAGTACATGCATCGTGTGTTTATTCTATATGTATAGGATTTACACAACTGCACAAAAGAAGAACGGTATTTTAATTTAAACTTTATTAAAGCTTAAGCACGTGACTTTGTCAAGATCTGAATTGTATGGTCTTATCGTAAAAAAAGGTTACTTCATTTTTAAATGAAGAGCTTACTGAGCTTTTCGGAATTAACTTGCCGATAATGGCTTAATAATTAAATTTACATAAACAACCATCCTGTGTGAGGTTATATAGGTTACGTTTAAGCAGCTTTGGATTAGTTACGTCAAGCTTTGTCGCTTGATCGAATTTGTAATCTTACCTCTCAATCAAAATTTAATATAGATATGCATCTCCCGAAATAATCTTATGTTACAATGTATTTTCACAGTAGTGACTAAATAATTTCAGCTGTCAGGATTGTATGTAGCTTGATCCATACCTGGTGAAAGAATTTATAGCAACAAATACACTGTAAATAAAATGCTTACTTCTTAATGGTTTTGGATATTTTAAAACATAGGTTTCAATTTTAATTTTACACAATTTGCTCATATTTATACATTACGGTCAAATATAATTATAATAGTTGGTGTACATTAAACAAGTTACCTCTTAAAGATTAACGCTTATAATGTAAACACAAAAGCTCGTTTAAGAACACACTTTCATTCTCTTCGAAAACTTAAATGTGCATTAAAAACTTGTATTCACAACGATCGCATCAAAATTTAATTTCAACGAAATAAAGTTCTGAAATAAGCACTCAACGTCTGAAGCCGTTTGCCAAATTCGCAAAAGCAATCTTCGTAAGAATAAAGATCAAACAATAAACATCTTGCAGCGTTTCCGAACGAATCTGTATGAAATAATGATATTGCGCTTGGCAACCCTAGTCCAAGACTTGAATAAAAACGTATGCCAAAAGGACTTTCAGCGCTATGGAGCGATTATCGTAACGCGAGGGTTATCAACCTTATTAAGCACTAATCAAATTATGTGTATAGGCTTATCTTTACCCTTGATATAGCGTTACTATGTATTAGATAGCTTACATATAAAGACTTCTTTAACTTTGTGAAGCGTATGAAAACGTTATCGCGTAATAATACATATTGTAATACAAAAAAGCGCAATTAAAGGAATTTTTTTAAGGTGGCGAGATGTTTGACTTTATTCACATTTTTACAAATGTACTCGATCATACTTACATTTTTATTTTATATATATTTAATTATTTATATTATAGTGTTCAGCTATATTCAAAATAGCTACAACTAAGTTAAGCAGCCTTTATGACTTCTACCTCGATTTTCTTTAACTGAATTTGAATGATAAACACTACTTTTTAAACATAATCAAGTTATTTATGGTTAATTTGCTCAATATACGTATTTTCCACGCGGTTCGCAAATTGACTTGTGTCTACACAAAAACATAATATTATGTACATTACTAACGGCTCGGGCATCCATTTTCGTTCCCATTTGAATACCAAATTCATGAATTCTGTTTCTTCGTTACTCGAAAGGTCTTACAATCAGTATTTTCTTTGAATTTGAGAAAATTATATCATAATCACTATGTATTTAAAATATTTACGACGTAAAATAGAACATGTTTGAGATCTCGTTAGTAATGTAAGCCTTGATTTAATGTTAATGCGATTTTCGACATCTTTGTGTTCAAACCCGGCTTGTATAGAGAATAATAGATTCCACAAAACATTATCACATTATTCTTTACGAAAGAAGTCTCTAATTACAAATTTCGGTATCAAGAATTTTTCATAACTCAGATGCAGAAATGTGGTCTATTCAATGTCAGAAATGTGGTTGGGGACGAATGTTATACAGACTCCATAGGGATTCTTCCATAAATATATTGAAGCTCGTAGTTTATAGTATTGTCTTTGATTAACATAACTTTTATTCATTTAATAAAACACTATTTTGACCGGATTGAAGTTATGTATTATTATAAATTTACAACTATTTAACATAATTTTAAATTTATCCGACGTTTCGCGTGCTTTACAGCGTGCGTGGTCACGGTGACTGAAGACAAAAGATGTTGAATGTCAAAAAGTATCACAGCTGCAGAGAAAGTTGCATTATCTGTATTTATTTCCCCGGAGTTGGTATCGACTAAAAGATGGAGGGTTTTGGCAAAAATGGCTTACGGTGTCCTCTATTTTCGCGGATTGTGTTTCTTTTTGAGATTTTAATTTGGATATTATTGGTAGTTCTCGTAGTTTAGTTTGCCGTCTGTTTCAGATAAGCTCTTACAATACTCGGGTTATTTGATAACTTATAAGTCAGGCAGTCTTTATAGAGCTTTAGTCTTCTTCTTAGCCCAATAAGCCTCTAGGACATTGTGTTATTTGATCCAACCTTTGAACCAACCAGACCCAAACTGAATGTACCTTATAAGTACTAAACAATTTTTATTGCAAGCTTTAAATGGAAAAACTAAGAAAACCCCACTAAAGCTCGTACACATTACACGCCACGGATCGGGCGAACTATTCTCATTAGATCTTACTTCGTACTTGAAATGCACCGCACTCGCCGTATTATTTTCAAAGTAAATAAAGCTAATGCACAGAAGAGATTACACGATATTCAGAAATTTTTTAGAATTTTTAAGTGTTCAAATGGATGTTCTGATTGTTTGGATTGAAGAGAAAGTATGTTTGATGCTGTCAAGTTTTTATTAGCAAACGTTTTATTAAACGGTATCATGTATGCTAAAAATATATATATATAATACAGTTATTACGATTTATATGTCTCGTTTAAATACATGATTAAGCATAGAAGTATTAGAAAAACAAAAAATAACAATATTTTCATTGAAGCTGTAAATAAATATTACTGTTATCCGAAAATTTATCTCCATCTTCATTAGTTAAGATTTAAATTCTTGATTGTGATTTTTTTTAGTATAACAGGGGCAAACGGGCGGGAGGCTCATCTGATGTTAAGTAACAGCCCATGGACACATACACTACGAGAAGACTTGTAAGTGCGCATATTCATATTTATAATTTTTATACACGTACATAATGCTAATTTAAATTACACTATAACATATGTTGTAGTTCCGATTCCGAAATTAATCGTGAATATATTCGTTTCTGAGCTAGTGACATACGAAATGCCCGTGAGATCTTCCGATACCTTACAACCTAATCCCGCGCAAATGAGGTCTCAGAAATCAGCTAGTAGTATCTAAAATAGAATATAATACGAAACAAATGTTGCAACAAAGGTTGAAAGTTTTTACTAAATCCAACTCTGAACAATGTTCTGAAGTCGAGACATCGCAATCACTTCCAATCAAGCTACCAACCGCAAATGGGTGAACTATTTTACATTAGCCGATATTTTGTTCTGTTTTTATCGCTCACGTACTAAATAAAAGGAACAAAATTAATTCCAGCTTGTAGAAATTCTTTAATAGGTGGAATGAAAAATGTTAATCATAATGAATCCGATTCATATTTCTGTTACAATATTTATACTCACATCATGTCTTTTTTATTACCTACCTTTCCATTAAAGCACATTATTTTATTGTTAGGTAACTTTATATGTTTTTTTATTAGTGCTTCTTTTTTGTATCCCAAAATATTTTTTTAACGTAAGCCCACAGCATGTAGTAAATGAAATATGCATCAGGTTTATTACAAAACCGAGAACTACCGGCAATTAGGCGTTGAAACTCAATTACAACACCTTTGAAGTTAACGCCTCGTCTTTTTCAGTCTAAACTTTTGTGAGTGATTTTAATATAAGTAGTTTCAATGAAGTAATTTAAACATAATTAAGGACCCACAAAGCGTATTTGTGAGTCCTTAATTATATTTTAACAACGCTAATTTGGATTATTTCACTGTGATAAATCTGAAATTAACGCAGTAGACGTTCAAGAGTTACATAAATTTGTGTGGTGCGTACGGGGTTAGCTGAAGAAACAGAGAGTTCAACAGAGAGGACAACGTTCTATACAAAACCGTAGCTACAGCGCAGAACTACAATTGTAACACTAAATATTATTAAATGTAAACGTTTTTCGTACTACTGTAAAAGTACACAAAAAAAAGGAGGTCTATGTTGCTACGATTGAAGAAAAAAGAGGTCTACGCACAATGAGGTAGAAAACAGTATGGTTTTTAAAATAGGTTCATTAATTGTCTACTCTATTTCTTTATGGCAAAAATAGAATCTAAATGACAGTTTCATTACAATATAAACACTTATTTTTTTTCTTGTTACATCTCTGTGATATCTTCTTGCATTGTAAGCGAATAAATCTTCTTTATTTAGCATCCCATCTAGCGTTGTTAGAAAGTACAAGAATTTCAATTGAAGTTTGACAACAATGGGAAATAAAACACAAATGATTCACGGCTACAGCTGTGGCAGTGGCATTCATCTCTGTTATATATTATTATTGTTTCAAGACGTCAAAGTTTCGCATACAGAGAGCCTCATTTCATAGCTTCACACAAACTATTATGGAGAATTTTTAAGTTAAAAGCTAAAAGCGAGGTCTTATAAAAATCACATCGAATTGTAAACATCCTTTTTTGGGGCTTTTTGAAGTTGTTAAAAATCTATGATATTCAATACATTAAGGTAGTATGCGATAATTCTTTATTATTTATTTATTCAGAAGATTAACAGCATAATACAGAAATGGATGTATATATATATATATATATATATATCGGAACATTAAAAATCTTCACATATAGTTTATCTCAAATAAGAAGGGAAACATGCCAATTATTTTGGTTGTAAAACAAAAAAGAATAAAGAAAATTTAATTTAGTTGTCAATGAAGTGTTACGAAGTTCATTCATCATAATCGAAATAATTTTGTGTCAGCCTTGCGATTCTGTAACTCACTTTTCGAACTCACACAGCGGTTTTTGCATCGGCGGTCACGCTCAAATCAGTCGTGAAGCAGTCATTTTATGATTTGGCATTCTGATAAGGAGGGAGCTTGTAGTTTAATGTTTATCAGAATGCCAAATCATAATCGCAAGGCAGAGCTCTCCTTGCTGTCACCACACTCGTGGCGAACATATCAATGTCAATAATTAACTCATTAAATCTGTTCGCTGCTCTAACCATAAGTTGCTCCTCTATAATTTGTATTCACTTTAGGTACATGTAATAGGTTCATGTTTTGTTATATGTAGGTAGGTTTATTTTGCTTAACAGATCGGTACAATCGACCATACCAGTAGCTATTTTCATTAGGTAGACAGTGTCCGCAATATCACGTCGTAATGACAATGGCAGTATATGAAAATGTTCTATCCGAATCACCTTGACGCCTAACGAATCTCAATAGAGCGCTTTTATAGGCACGTTCATTTTTTTAAGGCGGACCACTACTTGGAAACTTTACATCCAAGAATTTTTACATCCAATCGCGCTAGAACCACGTATCGTGCCTGGTTTCAAACTTCAGCAGCATATATTTCGTCAAATCTTTTTAAAGGTGTTTCTAATTCTTCAAGGTAGTTTCCGCCACCGTACATACTAACTACGTATATTTAAAGAAGATATCTACATTGGCTGGATCCGAACATAGCGATATCTATGAATTCATAATCGCCTGTTCTTGCTTTTGTACCATCAAATATACGAAGGAGCAGGATGCATTGTTAGAACTCAAGAAAAGGATTTTGCACTGCTATTTTATGTTTCAATATATGCAGACCATTGAAGTGTTGTTTGGTCTTTCAATTTCGTATTTTAATAAATAGTTTACTTGAGTTATTAATTAAAAGTGCAGTCAAAAGATTTTCTTTCCACAAACTTCGATTTTGTTGTCTATGGAGTAGAGACTCTTGGGCCGTAGGGTTCAACAGCACAAGCGCTAATTAAATATTTAAGTTGGCGTCTGGTACATAGTACCTACCGGTGACCCCGGAGTTGGTGCTGTCCTCGCTTAACGAATAAGTATCGCAATACAGCGAGGAAATGCATTAAAGGTACACTACTACGGGAACCAAGCTTTTGAAATTTGTTTTAATTTTCTTTTTAATTTTTTATTATTATTACTATGTAGGTATGCAGGTATGCAGGAACAAAAAGTAGATTTATTTTTAACAAAACCCCTTCCCTCCCTCCTCTTCCCCTCCCCCCCCTCCCTCCCCCCCCCCTTCCCCCCCCTTTTTCCCTTTCTCTTTTTTCCCCCCCCCCCCCCCCCCCCCCCCCCCCCCTTTTTCCTTTCTCCTCTTCCTCTTTTTTTTTCCCTTCCCCTTCCCCCCCCTTTCCTTTCCTTTCCCCCCCTTTCCCTTTTTTTTTTTTCCCCCCCCCCCCCCCCTTTTCCCCTTTTCCCCCCTTTTTCCTTTCCCCCTTTCCCCCCTTTTTCCCCTTCCCCCCTTCCTCCCTTTTTTTCTTTTTTTCCCTTCCTTTTTTTTTTTTTTTTTTTTTTTTTTCTTTTTTTTTTTTTTTTTTTTTTTTTTTTTTTTTTTTTTTTTTTTTTTTTTTTTTTTCTTTTTTTTTTTTTTTTTTTTTTTTTTTTTTTTTTTTTTTTTTTTGTGGAACTCGCACTCGTAAATAACGTGATACTTTATGTTTTCCATTTTATAAATAGAGTGATGCAAAGAAAAATAATTAAAACGGGAAAATGATTTTTTTGAAAATCATGGTTTTCGAAAACCAAAAGCAAGAGTAAATACCTATAAAAAATTGGAATTCCTAACCAAAGACGAGATATTTGAGGTGAAAGTGGCCAGTACGACAACACCTCAATTTCATATGTAAGCACCTAATAGTTGATTGTTGTGTTTAGGTTTTAATAAACGATTTATATACATTGCAATATTGAAATAATATAAACAAAAAATCACAGTGACCACGAGGATTCATTACTTTAAACGCGAAAAACTTTTAATTTTCCGTCCTGAGTCGCACTAATTAAGGCGCTATCGTAGTATCATTTATGACGCTGTTTCAAAAATATTCAGCATTCCTTTATTAACTTGCTTTGATGCAAAACCAAAAATTAAATGTTCTTTTAGACAAACGTCAAAAATTAGGATATGAAAATCTCATATTGTGAATCTCCGTTTTAAGTTTGCGAATTTGTTACAGATAGATTTTTCTTATCTAAAAGTACCTTTGTTTTATTGAAATATTGTTATTATAATATGATGTTGTACATATTCAAATATTTTTCATTGGTATTCAATGAAATTAATTGAAAAGTACAAATAGGTATTAATTCTAAATAGTAATTAATCGTCGAGCGAGTTTGCTTATCTTGCCGAAGCCGCGTACAAATTATTTGAAGAAGTCTATCAAATATGAGGGTGTGCAATTATTTAATTAATTACCGTCTAAAATTCGTAATAATAGCGTGTTTAACCAATTCAAAAGGGCATTATTTAATACATATCAAAATGAGCCTAGTATACTTAAATTAGGAAGGCTGTCTGATGGCGACGTGTATCTCGTATATATTAAGTTACTCATAAAAACAATTGTAATGAGAAATAAAGTTCTTTACACAGTTGAGTATTATGACAGTGCCACGGTATTATTTTTTAGGGTAAAACTCGTCAACAATTGTTGCAATCAAGCTTCGAGCCGCGTTTGACGGCAACGTCAGCGTAAAATATTTTGAACAAGAGTTCATTAGACTGACGTTTGCAAAGAAACGAAACTGTTCGAAATTGAAATAGTTCAGCGTTCGCTTCAAGAATCCATTTGTTGCAAAGACTATATGGAATTCATATCAAAATTGAACTAGTTATATTAGCGATAAATGTGATCAAAACATGTGTAGACTACCGAGTATGGCGGTCATATTTCACAATCTTCTCTTCATAAATCGTAGTCAGCGAGTGTCTCATGCTGACTTGGCCTTCTAACTGCCACTTGACTTGTCAAAAAATGCGAAACGATGACAATCATCGCGTATAAATCAGTTAAATTTTATAGCAATCACAGACAATATCACTCGCATTTCAATTTACCCGCATTGTTACTGGGAAATATGTTTCATCATCGGAAGTCAAGGCAGAATTAAAAATCCCTCAATTTTGTATTCCTCAATGGCCGTCGTTCCGCAAGTGAGCGATATTAAAAGCATTTTTTACCGCAAACTACCGTTATGTGGAACCAGCTGCCTACTGAAGTATTTTCGAACCAATTCAACTTTGGGTCCTTCAAGAACTACGGGCCTTCTCGCAATGTCAGTGTCCATGGACGGCGGTATAACATCATGTGAGTCTCCTACCTGTTACCCCTGCTATACAAATAAAAAAAAATGGTTAAATGTAAAAATACAGCAATCAAATTATGTGTCTTTCATACAATTACGATATTGTAATTTTATTAATTTGAACGAGTAATACTTTAACTCGATTCGTGATTTTTAAAAGCACTTTTACGAGCTGAACTGTGACATTTTACATGCGTAGCTCCTCGCGACATTAAGCTGACAGGCTTATCACCTGCACAATTTATAAACAGATGTTAAAAAATCCGTCAGGGTATGAAAATATTAAGATTAGTATGCGTAGGCACGCGTTCAAACACATTATACATTACGTCAACCGACACGGCTTACTGAAAGATATGGTCTGATCTGCCTTTTTACCAACGCAATTCTTTCATAATATGACGTATATTTTTTTACCTAATTGGTTCCTCCCTGGTACATTGCGTTTCAGCTGTGGAGCTACCGAGAGACTCCGTATAGGAGGAGTCCGTATAGGGAAGATAATTAAGGGCCATACCTCACCGGGACGCCTTGGCGACGTGGCCAGCGACGTTACCATGGCTACGTCTGGCGTCACTGCGTCGCCAGAATGAGTCGCCAAATCGCGTCGCCAATGCATTCAGTTCTGTCTCAAATCAATAATCAAAATATAAAAAAAATATACTAAAAATATGAATAAAATAATAATTTTATTTTATTTAATCATTTTAAGTCAAATTGTAAAATCATTTTTGTAAAATGATATTGATAATTAGGAGTGCAGGAGCCTTACTAACAATTTCTTTCAGGATAACTAAGTAAAAAACGTAATTAAGAGACTATGAAAAAGCAAAAAAAGTGCTATAAAGGTGTGCTAATTCGGCAACTGGTTGGCGACTGAGTGAGTGACGGAGCATACAAACACGTGCAAAAAACTGGCGACGTCGCCAGGTAGCCAGCGTCGCCAGTCGTTGCCTGCGGAGCGGTCGACTCTGGCTACGCTTCCAAATTGGCGACGTTGCCAAACCGTCGCCAAGTGAGTGAGGTGCCATACAAGTGAATACTAATTATTTGGATACGTAGCCGGCGACGTGGCCATGGCGTTCCGGTAAGGGCACTTAGTTGAAATATATTAAGTACCGCTCACATTCTGATACAGTGAACATGAATATATTATTATTTAAAGATTTCTAGTTTCCTACATTTCTTTTGTCTTCGTTCACCATTTATGATTAATTTAAACAATGATCAAACAGTTTTATAATAGCCATAAAACACAAATCTTATCTAACTAATAAATGGAAACTAGGCTTGCGTAGTTCGCAGTAGCTTTAATGTATTCTAGTGGGTTAGGTGGTATGAAATAGATATGAATTTAAATATTATAGGTTAATTATGAAATTTTAATTTATTTGAATTAAGTATTTTTTGTTGACCGTTACATGATTTTTGGTTTATATTTTAATTTAAAAGATAATCACCGGCCAAACATTGTAATCACAAAAATTATTATAAAATAATAATATATAATAAATTATTTTTATCAAACAAGGTTATAACATTACATTACATACAACATAACATTTGATAAAATAATAATAAAAACTGTGATATAAACACACGCGATCGCGTTGGAGAATCACAAGCTCACCACCGACCATTTCCCGGTGTGATACTTCAATGTCGGAAATCGTATTCTGACAACGTTATGTCCGCAAAGCTCTATCTACCTTGGACATTCATAAGTCGAGCGGGCCTGATGTTGCTGTGTGCTCCTGAGTTGGCTCCGGTCCTAGCCTGTACTCGCTCAGTACTGCTGCTGGAGACCGCTTCAATACATCCGATCCCTAAAAAAGGCGAATGCTCTGATCCGGCCAACTATCTCCCAATAGCTATAACCTTCTCGTTCTGAAAAATGGAAACCATTATTAACGGCCAGCTCCTGAGGTATCTAGAGGGCCACCAACTGATTAGCGATTATCAGTACGGCTTTCGTCGTGGTCGCTCAGCTGGTATACCTTACCCATATATGGGCACAGGCCAGGTCCATTAGGGAAGCCCTAGCGGGTAGTTTGGATATAACGAAAGCCTTCGATCGGGTGTGGCACTTTCTTCCTCGAACTTTCCAGCGTATGGGCTCCCCGAGAAATTATGCGACTGGATCTCCAGCTTTCTGGCCGGTCGGAGTATCTAGGTCGTCATCGACGCAGCATGTTCCAACCTTAAACCCGTGAACGCTCCCACAAGGCTGTGTCCTATCTCGATCCTCTGTGTCTTCTGCATATCAATGATGTGTTGCAACTTAGCAACATTCATTGCTATGCGGACAATAGCACTAGGGATACTCTATACACTGGCCGTGCAGGTATTTCTCGGGAAGCTATCGGTAAGTATCGGACTTCGGCGTTACATAAAAAAATAATGTATATATATTCACTTATATTAACATATACTTTTTTATTTTTATATCCTGGAGGCTATAGGAAATTTATAAATAGTTGAACGAAAGTGAAGTGAAGCCGTGATAATGACCGATCAACTCTTGCTTATCGAATGATTGCCAAGTCTGTTAGGATATTGGCAATTTCTTGCAATGCAGTAGCGGTATTAGAATAATGTGGCGCAAAGCTGACAAAATCTCAAATATTCACACGTGTATTGCATGCAGTGCCACGGAGCTCGGAGTACATTGCACCATAATTTTGTGCAGCGACTTTTAAACTCTAGAAGGTTCTAAGTGTATATTAAAAATAATCGCCGTTGATTTCGTTCAAATAATTAACACATATCAGTATAAATAAGTATGATTTTAGTGAATTTTGGAAATATTTGTTTATTTTGTACTTTAATATTTTTTAAAAAACCCTAAAACCACCAACCACCCCCTCTTTAAAAAAATAAAATTTTTTTTTTTTTAAAAAAATTTTCTTTTCTTTTTTTTTTTTTAACCAAACCCCCCCCCCCCCCTCTTTAAAAAAAAAAAAAAAAAAATTTTTTTTTCTTTCCTTTTTTTTTTTTTTTCCTTTCTTCCCCCCCCCCCCCCCCCCCCCCCCCCTTTCTTCCCTAAACACCACAAAATAATTCACAATTCCCTCCACCCTCCTCCCTTTTTTTCCCCCTTTTTTTTCCAATTTTTTTTCTCCTCCCCACCCCCCCCTAACCATTTTTCCCCCCCACCCCCCCCCAAACAAAAAACAAAAAAAAAAAAAACAAATAAAAAAAAAAAAAAAACCCCCCCCACACCCCCACACCCCCCCCCCCCTTTTTCTAACAAAAACCCCCCCCAACCCCAAACCAAACCCCCCCCCCCCCCCCCCCCCCCC
>CAJOBZ010000005.1:8297500-8740000 GCA_905332375.1 Pieris macdunnoughi | reverse complement strand
AAAAAAAAAAGATTTTTTTTTTGTTTTTTTTTTTTTTTTTTTTTGGTTGGGGGTGGGTTTTTTTTTTTTTTTTTTTTTTTTTTTTTTTTTTTTTTTTTTTTTTTTTTTTTTTTTTTTTTTTTTTTTTTTTTTTTTTTTTTTTTTTTTTTTTTTTTTTTTTTTTTTTTTTTTTTTTTTTTTTTTTTTTTTTTTTTTTTTTTTTTTTTTTTTTTTTTTTTTTTTTTTTTTTTTTTTTTTTTTTTTTTTTTTTTTTTTTTTTTTTTTTTTTTTTTTTTTTTTTTTTTTTTTTTTTTTTTTTTTTTTTTTTTTTTTTTTTTTTTTTTTTTTTTTTGTTTTGTTTTTTTTTTTTTTTTTTTTTTTTTTTTTTTTTTTTTTTTTTTTTTTTTTTTTTTTTTTTTTTTTTTTTTTTTTTTTTTTTTTTTTTTTTTTTTTTTTTTTTTTTTTTTTTTTTTTTTTTTTTTTTTTTTTTTTTTTTTTTTTTTTTTTTTTTTTTTTTGTTTATTTTTTACTGTAATATACTTATATGACAAGATCAGAATACATTTATTAATGTAGGTGCTTATGAACGTCAAAAAATATTAAATGGTTAGAATTCACAAACTAGTTCAAGTTCTTAAATCAAGACAGACGAGAATTGGCAACAAACTAGGTCGCTAATTTCAATCACTAATTATTTGTTTTACAAGATGTTTGTAAGAAGTTGCAACTATATTACCTTGCTCCGCTAATGTTATGTTAATCAACTGTTCTCTCTCTATCTATTGCTGCAAAAGGCAGAATACGATATAATATACGCGATATAATAATACGATTTTCTTCAGTCAAGTTTTCCAATAAATAATGTATTGTGAGACCAAGTATAGATAATTATTATCATAATCTCTCCCGGGGGCTGTAGTAACCTTATGAGAAAACGTAGCTACTTTTATTCACACCATGATATCCATTTTCTATATATCAATGATCAGATGCCACAGGCTGGCAGTACGCCAGAGGCTTAAACCCTATCTCACGCTGGTTCGCTATCCAGTGATAACATAGGCACAAATTAACCAAATTACTGCAACTTACCGACCCACCCCCTATAAGGGGGCACGACAATTCTAAACAACTCTTGTCAACTTTCCAACTGCGATCATTAATTTGAAAAAATTGATTACGAAGTTCCAATTAATCGTCCAAACGTCTAACTCAAGTTTAATGACGCAGAATAAAACGATGTGTTTTCACATTTTACATGTACTTAGTACATGTGTGTTTGAATTCTTGGCAAAAAATATATGTTCATATACTTGAAAAACCTCTTGAATTGGAATAATACATAAAAGATTTTCCTTATTGTACTCGTATTGGGATAGGAGACATGAGAAAATGACAATAGAAAGGGTCCATATATAATGGATGGGACTAATTTATGCAATAATCACAATAAGACTGCTATCGATATAAAGTTAAGAAAATATTTACATTACATTGGTATATTTGAAAAAAAAATAGGAATTATAATTGTTTTAGTTAAAATAGATCATATTATTATAATTTTATATAATATTTGATTATAAGTAAATTATTGTCTCTTATACGACGTATATAAAATGTGTAAAAATAATATAATTTAATATCTCTTAATTTACTGACAGATCTTAAATCAAGAGCGTAGATCTTGGTAGAACAGACGAGAAGATCTAACATGAAACTCACCGCCACTGCTTTACAAAAAATACTAACTGTTAACCAGTTAATAGTTCTTATATAAGATAATAATTTAATAGAAACAATTAGCCAAAAATACAGGTTTACTAAAATTATTTTTTTGAAGTGAAACTTCTTTATCGGGGTTGGAAAAAAAATGTAGTGTAACATTTTTGCGTTACGCGTCACATTTTTCCGTTACGCGCCATGTTGCTTTTTGAAGTCAAACTTCTTTATCGGCGTTAAAATATGACATATAGTATGTTTTTGACTTTGAAGTTTGACAACGGATTACATTTTCGACTTGAAATTTGCTAATCGCAATTTGCAGCAATTAATTTGTAAATTGTATGCTAGGCAGTTGCAGTGAAGTAAAGAAATAGTTTCGGACCTCTAAACGTAAAACAAACCAATTATGGCTCTGCGTACAACAAAGGTTTTATATAAGTTTCACTTCTTACGTGTGTACACCTAGTACACGCACACATTTTTTTTACAAACAAAAACAAACACACGTCAAATTATAAAGTAGGAATTCAAGACAGTGTATTTATTGTTTTTAAAATCAGAGTTAATCAAACAAAGCTATCTTGACAAAATATACCATTTATTTATTTGATTTTGCAAGATGATTGTTAGAAGCTGCGATCATAAATCGCCGTAAATTATAATCAATTTTCTATTGTATATTTTTTAATCTTAATAGATATGGTAAAAAATATTTATAATTTAAAGATATACGCAATTTTGTCTACATTCTTGTACCATTAAAGCTAATTACCAGTATTTTTAATAAACCTACTCGTATGTGATAAAAAAATCTTTATACAATACGGATTTTGGCACAAAAAATACTTTTGATCATATCCTATTCGCAGTCAGCGATCTGTTATCAGGCGCTGGTTTGATGCCAGATATGAACTTGAACGGATCAGAGATTTTAATCACTTACTGTTGCCAACACAACAATCTTGAAAATTGGAAGATTTTATTGAAATTTACGTGAAATATCTTTCAGCGTGTGAAATGCGTTTGGTATATTTCGACAACGGTAAAAATATTTTGCTCTAGAATTTTGATTATATTATGAAATCAGCTGTGCTCGAAGCTATTCCAAACCAATTCGACTGAGGTGTGCATTTAATGTAAGGCATCGCATTGTGTGCAATATATCATCCGTGATCATCATCGGCGGTGATGTTTTGAAAAATATTCTAAAGACATTAGTTCCAAATATTGGTTATATAGTTATTCGGACACAGCATAATTGTGTTTATCAAGTTTTCTATAAAATCTTTAAATTCAATATGAGTATGTTTTTGTACGTTAACGGAACTAGTAGTTTAATAAATCAAGTAGCAAATTATAAGTAAAACAGTGAATCATAACTAGATCTAACATATTAAATGTTCTATCTTCAATATCGCAAGCAGTTAAAAGCCATCGACTGAAAACTTCGCTTTGAAAATTAATAAAGCTTTATTACCTCGAAAGTTAGAGAAGTATTAAAATTAAATCCATGCGAACAATGATTTCAAGAGTTTTTCTTTTACTTGGCAGACAGTTTTTATGCGATGAATTTCTGTTCCAATAGTTTAAAACAAATACTTTACCAATATTAGAAGACTTGTACAATATAATGTAACAAAACCAATAAATAATAATATAAAATGTTATTTTAAATGATACACATTATTGGTGCAAAAAAATGTCATGCAATTAAAGTAATATTACGAAAAAAGCAACCAAACCAAAATGATACTTAAAAAGTGTAATGACATTCATCATACATCTCTAAATTAAAACATTGGTTGAGTTGTTAAGCGTGACTTGGTTGTGTTATTCGAGTTTATTATAATTTATTTTTTGTTTTGCCTTTATCATTTCTGTATCTATTGTCTATGGTGTTTTTTTTCACAATTTAAAGCTCATAAGTATATTAAAAGGATTACTTTTGAGCAACGATGGACAATTAGAATGTACGATGACGACATTCTTGATTGAGAAGATTATTTCTCTTAGATTATAATTTTCTAGATTTATGATATTCCCTAAAAATTTACCAATACACCTATGTATTAATCACTACTTACTATCAAACTACTGAACGATTTTCATGTGGTTTCCGCCAATATATAGGATGATTCATACGTAAGTTTTTAAAACTGTGTACCTACTGATAATCGTGCGGTGCGATTTTCAAAGGGAAAATTCGTAAACATTCCCCTTTGTTGCTAGAACTATGAAATTGATATTCTGGGTTTAACGAAGGAATGGTTTACAAAATATATGTATTTAGTTTGATATTTACGTAGGTAACGTTAATATTTAAATTTTTACTCTACTACCTATAATTTATATCTTTCGAATTCTTTTTACATATAAATTTCAATTCATTCAAATTTTATAAGTTTACTAGTCAAAGAATTAACAAATTAGTCAAACAAACCTATTAAATAATAGTTTTAGTTCTATACTCTCTTATCGTTGAGTCATACTTAGAATCAAGCTACTCAGTTAATGTCGGGGGTACCAAGAGGACACTCCAACACTAATATTATGCGGCCCCTTGGGTGTGATGCCACAAATGTTTGATCACATATAATGCATTTCCAAAGGCAGTATTTCCGAGTATTATATATGTATATAGCTGTGTAGTGTATGCGGACCTGGCCGTGGCTGCAGTCAGCTGCATAAAGAAAAATAAACAAATAAATACAATTTACAAAATAAACATAAAAGTGTGCATGGCAGTTTATTATACTGTATTTTTAGTTTCAGTTTTTTTTTTGGTTTCTGGGCCTCAGATTTCTGTATCTGTTTAATGATCATTTGTCAATCTAATAGGCAAGTAGTCGATCGGCCTCCTGTGCCTGACACACGCTGTCGACTTTTTGGGTCTAGGCAAGCCTTACAATGTTTTCCTTCACCGTTCACATGGAAAGAAAGTGCATTGGTACACAGCCGGGGATCGAACCTAAGACTTCAACGAACAGAGTCGTACGCTGAAGCCACTAGGCCAACACTGCTCTACTTCTGTAACAAAGTTATTATTAATTAATATATATATATGTATGTTATGTTACAAATATACATGTTATTATTAAATATCAGTCATCTCCGTTATGCTATTTATAAAAGTCCTGTAGGTTTGAACTAAACCTATCACAATGTCATTAACTAAAAGTAAATTAACTTAACAAACATATTATATTAGATTTTTAGTAGTATTGTCATATTTATCTTAAGATACTTTCTTTCATCCTATAACGTTTTGACTTGGCAAATGAATAAGGGCGGTCACTTTATACTAGAAAATAAAAGAAAATACACGAATAAGCCAACTCGAGTTTCAATCGTGGCGCCGGCGATAAATCTCCTAACTTATTTAGTACGCCCCAGACGGGGAACTTGTCAAAATTAACGCATAAATCACAGAAATACTTCTAGAAATCAAAAAAATACGGCTAGCTTTTGTAAAAGTGTTTTCTTTGTATAATAACAAGAGGTAATTGTTTTTCTTGTAGGTTTTATTTGGAGTGGGACTTTATATCTCATTCGCATCTATCTAATATTAAGATTACGGCCCGTAATGAAAAGAAAGCGATCATTGTTCTGAGGGTGTGCGTTGTGATCAGCGTTGCCATACGTCCCGATTTTAACGGGACGTCCCGATTTTTTAGTGAAAATGAATTGCCCCGCGCGGGACAGACTTTTTCCCGCTTTTTGGGGTTAACTCAAGACACCACTGCCATGCTCAGAAATGGCACCAGCTCTTTTAACAGTTACCAAAAAAAGATACCAGGTATATCATATACTCATTCCTCCGTTCTGACAATTATTTGAAAGGCCATAATTGTCTAATGAATACTTTTTTTGGTTTAGTTTTGTTTATTTTATTTTTTTATTAAGAAGTCAAGTATTTAACGATAGGGTAAATCTGATTTAAAATATCACCTTTAGTTACTATGTCCCGCTATCGACGAGAGATTCCCGCTTTTTTAACTCAAAAAGTTCCAAAATCCCGCCTTGACAATAAAAAAATCTGGCAACGCTGGTTGTGATTGAAGTAAACATTCGATAATAGAAAAATCGCCACATGCGAAATACCTGCTGGTTAAAAGATTATTAGACTTTTGTGGGATTTATGTAGATAAAGAAATTACACTTAAACTATATGTAAAATTAGGAAAAGTGGAACAGAAATAAAAATAATAGTATTGTCTACCTAAGGTTATTTATTATTATTATTATTATTATCATTATTATTATTATTATTATTATTATTATTATTATTATTATTATTATTATTATTATTATTATTATTATTATTATTATTATTATTATTATGCAGTTATTTAAAGTTCCTCTTGGATAATTAAATTCTGAACTAAGTACAACTTTCATTTCCTACTGTGAAAGACAACTCTTACTTGAACTTGTTGAAATTAAATTTTAATGTAAAAACGTCTAACGGAAAATTTTGCCTAAACAGGTACTAGGCAAAAAACATTTTAACATATTTATGAAAAAGTTTTGTATTGTCAAATTATTGGTATTTATACAACATACGACAGTTAACGAAAGTTAACTGTCGTATGTTGTATAAATCCTCTTTGGTAAGGAATTCCAAATTCAAATTTGTACAGCTATTTAAAGAGGAGAACATCGTGATTAAAGTGGCCAGTACGACGTACGCCAATTTCATATGTAAGGACCTAATATATTTTAAAACTATTTGGAATTTTAATTTCATGATTGTAATGTTTTAAGTAGGCTGCCAGCTTAGGGATTAACACATCAATATTAAGACTTTCAAATTGAGTTAGGCCTGGAATAATAAACAAAGTGAGTGAACAACGACCACGACCCGCGCAATTTCCTGCCTAGTCTTGCTACTTAAGATCTTCCTTCGACGTTGTGGTGTAAGAAGTAAACTTATCAACATATAGGCTGTTTTATATTACTAATTTATTATAACGGAAATGTACTCATTTTAACATTAAGTGAGTCATTTGCGTCTCTAGTAGTGGATGTGAGAAAAACAAAAGACCTCAAGCGGAAATACCGCATTGCTTGTATTTGATTTGACCAGTCACACTATTATTATTTTTGTATGGAAATTTTGTATCAAAGAAAGAGGCCAGAAATATTCCATACGCATTCGATACGAGTCTACAAAGCTATTATCATCGAACTGATATAAAAACTTGACCAAAAGAGTATATTCAATAGCATTAAAGAAATCTTGCTAGGCCAGTGACATAGACCGCTCTTGGGTTAGCCATTCGCAGAGAACTAACTGCACTGCAATTTAACCCATTGATTCGGTCACCCATATGTCTGGTTTGCTTTGAACACTAATGCATCAGAGCTTCTATGTTATAATGGATGTTTTAATATTATTGTTTGAGATACATTGAGATACATATCTCAAATAATATGATACATTCTACATACAATTAATCATTTTACACAATCCAATTTTAGAATAAGGTCAAATAATTAGAAATTAATCTTAATAAACCTTTTAAAGAAAACACTTTTTTACCGGATTGAAGTTATGTATTATTATAAATGTACAATTTTTTTACATAATTTTACATTTTTCCGACGTTTCGCGTGCTTTACAGCGTGCGTGGTCACGGTGACTGAAGACAAAAGGTGTTGAATGTCAAAATGTATCACAGCTGTAGAAAAAATTGTATTATCTGTATTTATTTCCCCGGAGTTGGTATCGACTAAAAGATGGAGGGTTTTGGCAGAAATGGCTCACGGTGTCCTCTATTGTCGCGGATTGTTCGCGAATTGCTTATCTTGAGACTGCTAGTAAAAGTAGTCTGATATGAAAATTTAAAATTATGTAAAATAATTGTAAATTTATAATAATACATAACTTCAATCCGGTAAAAAAGTGTTTTCTTTTAATGTGTAAAAGTTATGTTAATAAACATACTATTTATTTATTCTTTATAATTTTTAGTATAGATGTATGCAATAAAATATTATCTTCTTTGTGTTTTAGTTTGCGTGTATAAATAAGTCATCACGCACACTAAGAATAGATGTAGTGTCGCATTTGCCACCTAACACAATTTGCGTGAGATATGCTCCTACTCAAATATTCAGGGACTGACATGTGTTATGGCGCGTCTAAACGGGCCATGTTTTGCTGCAATTGATGGCTGCAACACTGTGGCCAGCAACATTGCAAACAATACAGCCACACTATGCAATATTGCAGTAATGTCCCGGCCATTAGCCAAACATGTTTTGTATAGCCACATATGGCCGATTTGCCCCGATAGGTGGCCGGACGATCGTAGGCTATCGAATTCAACTGCAATATTGCGGCCAGTTCTCTTGTTGTTTCAGTCACTCTCTTTGTTATGGCATAGTGTATCCTTTTCTACGCGACATGACGTTTGCTTTGAGTGAAGTATGCCTGTTGCTTTATTCTGTGTTTTGCGATCAGCTGTATTTGACGTTAGATTACTACGTAAAAATACTACTTTTGACATTCTAGTTCTTGAATAATTTATTATCAAGACTTATTTCCTAGACTCAAATTGTCTACAGTTTCACGCCTATTTAAGTAAGGTCGAATCCACAATCTCTTCTTTTTCTGTTTCTTTTTTAAAACAATATAAGCTGCTGCGACAAGTTGATTTCGTCAGCCATTGTTGCCGGTTTGTGTAGCCCGTTTAGGAGTCTCATATGGGCCATACTTTTGCAACACATTGCCCAGCCATAGATTGTTCGGCCATCAGCTGCATTAAAATATTTTTGTAATGGCCGGGCAATTAGTGGCCAACAGTGCACATCAATTGCAGCAAAACATGGCCCGTTTAGACGCGCCATTAGGAAAACATACGGTTAGGAATGATGTAATAACATTACGTTTAGAAAAAAACCTTTGTGGAAACTGTACATTATAAAGTTGTATGGTAATTATTTATATTCACTTCCCTACTCTTTAAAAGGAGCTTTATCGGATTAATTTATTACATGATTTACATAATTTGACGTTTGAGCGATTTTGAGCAATAATCTGCTACTACAACTTTTCAATGATTTCCTGATGGAAATAAATATTAAAAAAAATAGCTTTGAAGTCAGTAATTTACTATCTAGAATGAATAACATTCAAAGAGATAAACACCTTTTTTAAACACAGTTCGAGTAGAATGTAAGTAAAAATCTCCTCCCTTATATTCCACAGCATATTTCAATAGTTATTTACTAGTAAAGTAGAGCGTGCAGGTCACAAGCCATTGTCACATTTGCCGGGAGCACCAAGATCCGTAAATACCTAATCAAAAGGTCTAGTCTAGCCTTATTTATTCAATACTACCTTCGTAAAACTAAGATACCTTGCGTAAAGCCAGCCTAAATATTTGAATACCCAAAATAGCAATTGAAAATTTTACTATTATACCTATAGTTTTAATTCACATCCTAGACGACTCCAAAATCATACAATTCATAAAGTGAAATAGGCTCAAGTGGCTGGGACATGGGCACCGAATGGCGGGCAACAGAACACCAAGGTCCTTGGTGTAATGTCCTGCTTCTTGGAGTGATTTACGGCTCACCAACACCACAACATTTGTACAAACGTCCTACACACAACCGCTCCGTTCGGATGTCGGATTACGACTGACTGTCTGACAAGTGACGTAGGCGCATGAGACAACCAAGTAACACTTTATTTAGTCAATACACTACACTTGGCAAGACAAAACCCGGTAGACTGAGGCTGCGTTAGTGGGATGGAGTTGTCAAGGACCTCGAAACAATAGGGGTTCGAAATTGGACGCGGGAAGCACTGGATAGATTGCGATGGCGAAGTGTACTTGAGGAGGCTAAGGCCCACAAGGGGCTGTATAACTATTGATGATGATGATAGTTTTAATTAACTAATTTTAATATAACCCCATATTAAAGTGTACAATAATTTATGTAATATAAACTGCAAACCATGCTGGAAAAGCTAGCTGCTAAACAACCAAGACTGGTCAATAGCCGCGTACCCACCTAGCGCACAGGCTCGCGCGGCAACCTCGCGAGCCAAATGCCTCGGCTGGCGTGGACGTGCCTCGGCCTGCCTCGGCCCCGAGCCATCTGTTGTCGGTAAACTTGACGCGCTCAAAGGTACCTCAGTGAGCGCTGTGCGTTAGGTAAGGTTAGGTTAGGACTTATGATGGCTCAGCTTGCCTCGCGAGGCTGCCACGTGTAAATTGAACAAAACTACTGAGGCTGCCGCGGGAGCCATCGCTCGCGATCCGGACACCGAGGCTGCCGCGCGAGCCTGTGCGCTAGGTGGGTACGCGGCTAATCGCTCTAGGCCACTGCTGCTTCACGAAAACGCTATACCACACACTGCACAACAGACTGCTACCAAATTAGAGGAGCTTCAATTGCAATGTCTAAGACATCCTCCGTACTCCCCGGACCTTGCTCCAACAGATTACCATTTTTTTCGAAATTAAGATAACTTCTGGCAAGGTAGAAGATTCAACTCTGCTGGGGAAGACGAAACCGCCTTCAAAGATTTTATTGATTCCCGTCAGAATGGTTTTTTTAGTAAAGGGTTCAATGAACTACCGATAGGAAAAGTATATAGATAGCAAAGGTACATACTTTGATTAATTAAATATATTCTATTTAAATATAATTTACGTTCATACCATACAAAACGACAATTTCATATTCCTTACATATTCCTTATATTTTAACAGTGGAATCTTTAGACACAAATGGAAAATTGTTATTTTCTCGAATACTTCAATAATTTAATAATAAAACATAAATATTCTTAAATTAATCATATATTAATGTTTCAGTACAAAAACATTGGCACAGTTTAATGGTCTCGATTGCTACATAACAAAGCATCCATACTTATGCGTATAATTTATTACAGGAACACTCGCTAAATAATTTACAAGCGTACTCGAAGGTCGTCCCAAAGTAACGTAGTAACAAAATCAAAGAACAAACTGTATTTTAGACCAAAGGTATTTCTTGGTATGTTTAACTTTATTAATATGGTTGTGTTAATTTTCTGATATACAAATTTATGACTGACAGATACTGATGTTAGCTAGATGATGACGTTAGATGTTGTTATAGAGTTAGTTATCGGGTGGGAACGACGAAGAAGTTAACTCGTCTATTGGAACCATGTAATGGGATTTCGCTGTTGGCGTGAAGGGCCTTGACGGCTCAGCTCGGGCTGTTTTGGCGGGCGTAGCTCTGCCATAATTGTATTTATAGCTAAAACCAGTGCACCCTCACTCCTGCGCATCGCCTGAGATTCAGCTTATTATAGTTTAGAGTATCCTCGAGTGGCAATATATTTTTCAGTATTTACGGTAATCGGTTGATTACTGCTTTGCAACAAAAACAATGTTATACCAAGCTCCATTTGAAACTTTGGATTATTTCTAGAAATCGAATAAACCTAGTTACAATTTATACTTATCAAAGAAGTTTAGGATGCTATTCAAAAAAGTTCATTGAAAAATTTTATTTGCCACCACATTTATTACCCACTGATTTATATAAATAAGGTAATTTGTAAAAAAAAATTATAACGCCCGTTCTACGGAATCATTCTCAAACATATTCTACATATCTCACACATTCTCGTACATATTTCACTACTGAATCGATTTTTATTTTATCAAAAGTGCTAATCTCGGCCTAAAATTGTTGCGGGCACCAACTATCTTATCCTGTCACACATTCAGAAAAATTGTTGGCAGGTATTTGTGCTAGTTGGTATGCATGAAAATGACAAAACAGAACATAAACAGGATTACATACATTCCACGTAAGCTAATAGAGACTGATGTACATAGAATATTTTATTGATAACGAACAGCAGCAGTTGTGTCCAGCTTGCCAGCTAGTGGACTATGACATATATCAATTTATATGTAGTAAGTGTCAGGAGTATCTGTATTTGTAGTGTGTATTAGCAAGTTGCACTAGATAACCAAATATAATATATGAGAGTGTGAAAACTTAAAACCTAATGGTAGGTTCACACGCGCGCGTTCAACTCTACATTCAACGTGCACATTCACGAGCGTGTAAACGGTACGCCCGAGCCCGTGAACGCGCCTGTGTCGGCGTGCGTGTGAACAGCTTGAATGTCCGCCGGCCCGGGACGGGCTGCCAGGCTGCACGGCGCGCGTGTGACCGTAGCATAACAGACCTACGAACCCCAAGTCCTACAGTTGTACACGCAAGTAGTGAATATATAAAGAGGATACTGCACCTAGAGAACTAAGGTAACAGTCGGAGCCCTACGGGTTGGATCAAGTTCAAGGTGGTGGGATTTTCACAAAGCTATCTTGCATGCTCGCCACGATATATACTGACTTAAAGAAGTCTTCGTCACTTTGAAAGGAAGTGAAAAATGAATAAGATATTGATTTGATTTATTCTGTATCAAAGAATATCTTTAATACAATTCACACATACATAATATTATTCTTGCTAGATGTCGGTGTATCGTGCACCTTCAGTTGTAAAAATTTGGGAGAACCACGTCAGACCTGTCAGCGTTTGACCAATGTCCAATGAAATCGCACAAAGATTATTCATAAGTACAATTGGGTAACAAATGCACGACATCAGTGAGAGTCCTGCCCTGCGATTCATTTTAGTCATTTTATGATTTGGCTTTCTGAAAAGGTGGGAGCTTTTAGTTTATTGTTTATCAGAATGCGAAATCATAAAATGACTGCTTCACGACTGAAAGTGAAGTTACAGAATCGCAAGGCTGCATAATTACTTGCCTCACACTCTTCCTTTAATATCATCGTCAAAAATATGTCATAATAAGTTATTAAACATTTCGTAATATGGGGTATATTTATAAATTTTAATCAATACACAAATTTGTTTTAGAACTACGAACCAATTACTTTAAACTTTAGCGCCTAAACTAATAATAACTTACTGTACCCACTGTATTATTAACAATAGTAAGCAAAGTCAACCTTAATAAACGATAGTTTTGAAATAAAACGAAATACTACATTGTGCTCAGCTAGTAATATTACATTTTGAATTTATATTATAGAACCGTGAGTGATCCGGTCCGCAAAAGTCGTTATGGTTTTTTATAACACAAGGGTATAGGTGTAATATTCATCTTTTAGTAACAGTAACAGAAAAACATTGAGATAAAATTAGTTGATAAATTTAACACCATAGTAAATTCATTCACAACTAGACAACGGTCAAAAAAGGCAACATCGCGCATTGGCGTGCTTGATACCTACAAGCGGGACATAACTATTTCCCATAATTTCATTTGTGTTTAAATCATAACATATTCATAATAATAGTAATGATAATAGTATGTCCCTGTGGAACACCGCATTTGATAAGTCGCTGATACCATGTTTAGGCGGGTATACCACTCGGCGTATATAATAATAGGTATATATTGTAAGATTATTATAGACGATAGTCCAGATCCTAAATCAAGTCAATAGATGTTCTAGTTAATCTTAACTCAGGTGCTGTGTCTAGATCGTACATCAATATTTCTCATATGGTTAATGTAGTTAGATCTATAAATTGTCATAGATATTATCAAATACATTATTTTAATTCTAAAATAAATTGAATCCTATTAAACGAAGAGCGATACAGTACATATATTATTAAGCACACTGTTGAGATATTTTTCTCGTCTTTTCATCGACGTTTTCTTGGATATTTTTTTTTATGTTTCACATATACCTAATTCATTTTAATAAGTTAAGCTGTTTTTTTTTAATTAACTGTGTACTGCTGATTGGAATAAAAAAGTGCCAGTGGGAGCGAAGTATGAATGATATTAAATAAAAAACGGGAATATTGCTTTAAAGTATTAACGTTAGGCATTAATTATTATCTTATATGGATAAATAGTAATAAATTAAAAGGCAATTTCTGCACAAACAGTGACGCCTTTCTCGAAAGAAATATCCTAAGAAAAACGATATTATAATTACTGACGGCTCTTAACAAAATTACTAATTTGGAACAAAGTTTTATTCGATTCGAAGTTTCTACTGTAAGCTTTGCTTAATACAATGTACAGTGCAAGTTCATTTGCAGTTAATTTATAAAGTTATACTGTAGTAGTATTCATTACGGCTATGTTACTTAACGATAATGAAGCAACGAAAATTTTTAATATTCTCTTACAGAAACTTCTGTGCTTATTGCGTGCCAAATTAAATAATTGGATTCTCGGCTGTTCCGTTTCCGAAAAAAAAAAGTTTGTAAAGTTTATTGTTAACAATTTTAGAGGGGGCCTCATAGCCTAGCGGTCTTATTAAGTGGCAGCTAGGTGAGGGGTACCGGGTTCGATTCCCGGTTCGAGGGCAAGTTTTAATTTAATTTAAATTTGTTCTCGGCCTTTGGAAAGGTTGTGCGGTACCGGGCGTGTGCTTAAACCGTATATGAAGGACACGGTCGAATTTTTAAAGACAAGCACGAATTATAAAAAATCTTATACTTGACGCTGGCTAATGCACAAATCGTGCCAGAAACATGAACAAAAAAGAACAATTTTAGAATATTTAATCTTTAATTTATGTAACTTTGTCCTAAAAAAAGTCTAGACTTTGAGACATTTTAATTTAGCACAGTCTTAGAGAACCTCTCATAAGAATGTTTATAATGCAGAAGCAGTGGAAGGTTTAGTTTTACAATCGGCACGTTGAGGATAATGTGTGGTGTTTTAACTCAGTTAAACGTGTCTTTTGTGATCATGCAACGCTAACTACTTAAACTATCTTTCTGTCGAATTGTTTTTACACTGTGATGGAAAGAGATAGAATAAACCTCGTCATTTTTTTTGTTACAGGAGGCTTGCGGGTAGAAGGCTCACCTGATATTAAGTGATACGGTTGTCCATGGACGACACTGCCAGAAGGCTCGCAAGCGCGCTGCCGGCCGTTTAAGAATTGGTACGCCCTTTTCTTGAAAAGGTTGAATTGGTTCGGAAATACTTCAGTGGGTAGTTGGTTCCACATAGTGGTGGTGCGAGGCAAATTGCCTTAAGAAACTCTCAGTTGTTGAACGAACTTGTATCTAATCACTTTAATTTAAAACTTTAAGTTTTTGACTTAGATAATAAAATAGAATATATAAATATACGACTAATAGCTATATTTAGACAAAACCGTTGCTCAATGAGCCGATTCTAGGACAATACTCTGTCATTGTCTGAGTGCGAGCGAAACTATACATTTATCTTTGTGTTACGCTTCACTGCTCCGTTAACTATTGGTTTGCTATAATATATTATAATATCTATTTAACATGGATATTAATTATTTTATATATTTATTACTTTTTAACAGGGTATTTCAAAATCCTTTTAAGCAGTCAAAGTCAAAATAACTTTATTCATATCGGTAAACAAGTATACTTATGAACGTCAGAAAAGAAGTTAAATTGATTCTTAATTTACATTTACTACCAGTTCGCAAGTCAAGGGCGTAGAGCGGGTAGGAAGAACTGGCAAGAAACTCTCCGCCACTCTTTTTAAGAGCTAAGTTTTGAGTCATACAAATTGTTTGAACTGGAGCAAATCAATCCCAAGTCGTTGGAGCTCGGCCTCTTCCGGAGTAATATAGTATGTACCTACACATTATTGACTCATTCAATATTTTTTATTGCATACGTATATACAAAAGTATATAATATAGCTTTTTAAATCTACCCTGAATACACCTCTGAAGCCTTTTACATATGTTCGTTCCTGTCATTTCTAACATCCGTTTGGTAATAGTATATTTCATTACAAGTGCGGAAAGCCTGTCATTGCAAAGAGTTTCGACAAATGTCTACCCGAGCCGAGGCGCAGCCGAAGGTGAGGGTTGACAGTCGGAACAAGTTGCAATGACGGTTCCGCACGTGTACTGAACAACTATTTTTAATACAGTTGCGAAAAAATTATGCAATTTAATTAAATAATAAAAACACAATAAACTCAACTAACTAATCATTTTCTTATACAAATTATTGTTCACATATACATTGGTACAGTTTTTTATACTAACTGGAGAAGTTTTAGGTTGCATATTTATTTACTGTTTGAGACAAACTATTATTAATTTCGTATGATTGTTCATGTATATTTAATATATAATATAACAAACAACTAAACGCGTATATTGATGAAAGTCTAATTAGGGCTTTGGGCTAAGCTTAGTCAATTTATAGCCGAGTAAGAATTATTAGTTGAGATAAGCGTAAACTTACAGATACGCAAACAAAATTGTCTTATGATTAGCAACATTTTATATTGGATATCTTTCTTTTTACACGCACAATGTACACGTATTCATACGTATAAATATAAGTATGAATACAATAAAATATATTTATCAGACTATAATAAGCCATTCACACTACATTATAGGTTTTTAATAACAACAATTTAAATAGTTATTACAGTTTCGTTTTCTGTAAAAAGAGTATTTCTAAATATAAATGTGTATATGCAAAAAGCTGCCTTTCTAATGGCTTTGCATTTAAAAAACATTTCATCCATTACATAATATTTTCCCTGGGACCTTAAACATTTTTATAAATACAATCAGAATAAAATTCTTTTAATGGGAAATAGGTCACACGCATAACGACGCTTTTATCTACTACTTTAATCTGGGCCAAATATTTATTCGCAATGTTATATTTTTGCCCGCTGCTTCGGTTACATATTAACTGTGTGTGTTTTGTATTCAGTATATTTAACATTATTTTACTATGTAATAAAATTTTAAAGAGGTGTATCTGAATTTCATTATCGGACGAAAAGACACAAGAAGAGATTCCCCTTATATTACCTCAATCGTTCCATAACTGAGAATATCCAAAGAACTTTTTTAGCAATGGAAGTAATTAGTTTTCTGTGCTTCCGACACAAGATTCGTTTTAATTATCTGAAATTGTCAGTTTAAAGCCCTTAAAGCACAGCCGGGTTAGGAAAGGAGAAGAGGAAAACTGGAAAATACTGCTTAATATACGAGTATGAACAGAATACGGAAAAAGCTCAAATTATACACAACAGATACAAGAAGCCAACAAAGAACAATTAGTCTGTATGAGAGCTTGGGTGTTTACTTCCGGCGAAAGATACCCGGATATCCGGGCTTCTGAGTCTATAACAGTGCTGGACAAACAACTTGTTTTCTTTACAATATACACTTTAGTGATATTGTAAGATAACATTTAAAATAGTATTTGACATTAGAAACGGTGATTTTGATACACAAATTATACAAAAAAATTATCAATAATAATACGCAATAATTTACAATAGAAAATGTTATATACGAAGTTAGATTGTTTTTACATTACGTAATACGAATCCTAGTTTACGCAATGTAAATATCATTTACTTTAATAAAAACGTTATTGAAACACTGAAGTATGTGTTTGTTTTAAACGTGAACGGCGTTTAAAATATTAAAATATATACTTTGCATATTTTCTATCAAAAAAATTAACCAACCACAAACTTGAATTGTGTCTGCCACTCGGCAGAGCGCTCATGAATACAACAAACCAACCGCAAATCTATTACAAGAGAATATCACAATATATTCATGTATGCTAAGGATCGGATATTGGAAGATACAATATTGGTTCACAGTTTATATGCAATCTGAACAATGCATTTTTTGTGACGCATGTGAACATTTCTTACGTTAAAAATAAAAAATAATAACATACACTATTGTACCTGTTCATTGGTGAATGTTGTATGTTCTCACTACAATACCATTTGTAGGGTTTACAAACAAATAGGTATTTCAATGTAAACGACACTATGCAATACGATTTGCTAGTGTGTTCATTTTCATAATATTTTGTTATATTCAATTAAGTTAGTTCGCATTCAGACGCCGTACCGGGCGCGTCTGTTTTCCGAATCTCATCTCACCCCACTAGTTTAGTCCATTGTAGTTTAAACAAATAATTATCTATTTAAATATCTTTACAATTTCTCCCAACCCCGAACACCATCCCTAAACGCATATCATCCGAGATGCCTCTGAAAGGCAACAGAGGCATCGCGCATTATCATAAAATAAAACCAATTTCCATCTTCGCTTAAGTAAAAGCATATAAAGTATAATCCAACCAAGCGGTACGAGGTGTAAATTTCAGTTATATTCCAAGAAATGATTAATATTTAGAAAAAACCTTTTAGTGCTGGGCCTCTGATTTCAGATACAGAAATATGATGTTGTATGTTGTTAATGTGATTTTTGTTTTTTCTTTAGGCAGTATTAGCTTTCAGTGCCTGAGAAACACAGTCAACTATACTTGGGTTTAAGGACATGCGCACAAAAACGGCAAGTCCTATTTTCCGTTGCCGGGTATCAAACTTACGATCTCAGGCATTAGAGTCAGACGCTGAAGCTACTAGGGCAACACTGTTTACGAGTGTGTGTTATTAATAGATCTAGTAAAAAGATCAAAATTTAAGAGCAAATGTTGAATGGTGGTTTTACACCCAAGATTGCTCCATTACTCACTTTGTCTATTATCAGTTACAGACTATTGTCAGTTTTAATTAACATTATTATAGTTTATTAAAACATAAAAGCAATAATTTTTGTATGAGAATTTAGTTTTTTTGTATTTCAAAAATATTGATATATACTATTTGTGTATAGTATACTGTGCTAGAATAATAGGAAAAATAAAACTCTTTATAATAAAACAAAATTGAGTAAAATGGTAATTTTGATGATTAAGCTTTCTTCATTCATAAATTCTTAGAATTTTTCTTCTTTGACATATTTTCTTCGACTTCGCTTCTTAATAAAAAGTTATATTTTTTTTACATTCAAAACGTTTTTTGCTCTGAATGTCGGGTTTTGGCTTACATGACAAATTAACCCAAAGGTCGATTACCGATATGCAACCATAAACAATGAATATATTCAAACATAGGAAGTTGTTTTGTAGTATAGGAAAGCTGTGATATCGCTGTGTAATATTGCTACAGCACTCTAAACACTTAGAGTAAGAATCATCGAGATTTAGTGCACACTATCTCCATTCAAGATCGGACTCGGACTGACAATATTCGACTAAATTTTACTGAAAACTATAACTACTAAAACTAAACAAAGTAACCTAATTAATAAACTTTTACAAACGGTTCTGATTCGTAATCACCGGTAAGTCTAGTCTAAATAAATCGAAAAAATCATAATACACGAAAAATATGCGTTAAATTGTGCAAATAAAACAGTATGTAAAATATTTCAATATCTAAATCTATATAAAATATGAGAGAATAATAAGAAGGTAAGAAATTATTTATACGTAATCATAATCATTTTCATACACTGAGCCGCACTTAAGCACAAGAAGTCGTAAGCTTCAATATGTCGATTCCTCACAACTATCAAGATGGGATGTATTAGCTAGATGAACTTGTACTTTTCTTCTGTCTGGTGTTTCTAAAAACATTAAAAACTCGATTATACTAAAGTAAATTTTATAGCTTATCCCAACCGCGGCTTGTTGATAGGTTATTTTACTGCAAGAGTGTTCGTAATTACAGTTTCATTGAAAACAGATTAGTATTAAAATTGTATTATTTTATTGGATTCTCGCGTGGATAATAAAAGTAATTAATGCTAGACCTAAACGGCCTTATAAAATTGGTAGATAAACATTTGTGTTGAGGAAACTGAAAGGATTACTTTTTAGTAATTAAAGCCGTAACTATTGATGAGTTTAATTTGTCGTAGAAAACGAAATTGGATGACAATTGGGTGCCTTTTTTTAATATATTTTTATTATTTATTGGCATATGGGAAAAGCTACAAATACAAACAATACTGAATTTCAGTCCATTCGTTAATTAAAATTAATATCGTCGACGATTCTTTTATCTTGTAATCGTTTAACAAGATTCACTGATAAAATTGTGTAAGACTTAATTTGAAATTTACGTCATCTGGTCTTTTGTTCTCTCTTAATTTTTGATTCCAATTAATTTTTCAATATATGATAATGAATCATTGGGTATATTTTTGGATCCCGGTTCTATATTAATTTCAAGCAGCTTTTAAGGGAAAGCCTTAGGTTACGCTTAGTTTTATAAGTGCGGTATATATTTATTACAATTATTCGCACTTATAAGTAGCATATTAATACTACACGATATAAAAAGGACTGTTTCATACTTGTTTTTCATAGGACAGAGGGACAAACGAAAGCGGGACACTTAGAAGTACTTATATAAGTCCGCCACCCGCCACCCATGGACACCTATAACGGCAACGCGTGTTGCCGGGCTTTAAGGTAATACGTAAGGTAAGGTACTCTCTTTTTTTGAAGGCCCCTAAGTCCAATCGGTTAGGAAATACGCATCTAGTTGTACAAAGAAGCCTTGCCCGACAAAGTGTATCGTTGTTGAACGCCAGGCATCCAGGTTATAAGAAAATTAGCTATCTGCCTCGACACCCCATGATGGAAATTAAAATAATTTGCCAAAAACAGATTTCAGGTTAAAAAGCACCATGAATTCGTTGTTGGTTATGTTCTATTTGAGGAGAATTTGTTTAACTTTAAATGTTATATATTAAAATACCATTTTATGACCACAACAAAATTAGAAATCTACGTGTGAAGCAATACAATAAATCGTTGCTTTAAATAATGCAATATAGAAGGTATGCTTTAATAGAAAATAATTTTAATAAACTTGGCCTTAACAGTTGAGCTAACATTAAAGGAATCGACGGAACACGTCGAACACTAAATGGCCAGTCATTAGCCGCCGTGAGAGATTGCTCTAATAATGCTGGAATTTTTCACACTAAGATTGCACCAGTTTTTAGTGCTCACCCAGAGTAATATTGCGGATATTAATCTTTGACTTCGAGCAACTGAGAGCTGTTTCAAATCGATAAATAAGGTTATGGTTTATTTTTTAAAGGTGACTTTGTATATCTCTCGAAAAGAGTTTACTTAGATTAAATTTTCTTCGAGAGCCGAACGATCGATACAACAGGCTGAAATTACAGTTTAGAAAAATATTTATACTACATCTTATAGGATTTAATTGGTATTGTATAAAATAACTAATTTACTAATTCTATGACATTTATTTTAGATAGTAACCAAATTTGATCTCTGTTTGTCGAATGAAAATAAAATACTATGTTTATCATTAAACTTCACATCGCTACGAAAATAAATAATTCTAGGGTACTGGTTCAAATGATGTCTAAGTAGAAATGACAAAACATATGTTTTGTAATGAAAATATGTATTTTGAAAACGCAAACAAAGTTGGGGCATTATAATAATTTCCTTTTTTCAGAACAACTTGCTTTAAAATTAAAGCTTCGCCGTCCTAATTATGTCCAACGGATTTAGATTAGCAGGATTAAAATTTTTAAAAGGGAAGTAAGGTAGTATTTTCTCCGAGTTGAGTAATGTTTCAATGAAGCCTGTCTGTTTATTATAAAGTCAAATGATAAACGTATAATATTATTTAAGTAATTTAAGAAGATGGGTTTTATAATAATATCGCAAACAACTTGAATATTTTAGGAATAAATCTTCTGGAATATAATAGATATTCTTAATGTAAAGTTTAACAAACGTTGACTTCAAGTAAAAAAATCTTTACAATTTTTTTCCTACAACAGGACAATTTTACATAAATTACAATATTCCCTATATACTACTACTATATACTTCTATGTCTTACTTTATGTTTTGACGTAAGGGCAGTTTTCAAGGCGATCTCGTTCCATTTTATTTCAGTCCCCATCCAACTCATTGCCTTTACTTCAGCTATCATAGAATGTATGTCGTCAGAGTTGTTGGTTATTAAATACGAAAAGCCAGAAGATTCCGATGATCTTGATATATATGATGATGATGATGATGATACCGATGTGTATAGCATCTTAGGTTTAGTTTTCTCAACTTTCGTAGCCCTGATGATGATCTTGGAATCTTGTGGTAAATAAACTCAATCAAAGTGAGAATCCATATCGCAACTGAGACTTACAAAGTATCGTTGATGTTGCCTTCTGTAATTCCACATTTTGCAAATTTAGCAAAACACTCCTTCAGAAATTAGCAATTTGTTTTAATAACTATAATATATATATCTAACTTCACGTTAGTTTATAGAGCGCAATTGCGTGAATTTTGCTGGGGTAGACTTTCACGTCCATACTTTTCTCATGTATGACCTTACGCGTAAAAAAAGTTCATGCCATAAGGCCGACAAAAAGTATTTTAACCGATTCAAAAAGATAGTAAATATATTAAAATGTAATATTCCAGAAGTTTGTGGTTTTTTTAATATTTAATTAACAATCAGGTATAGAGTATTTACAATTTTCTTAACCTACAAAGTAATAATAGAAATAATTAAAATGAAAATCACAACAAATTAAAAAAGTTTGGTCCCTGTGGCAGTGTCAGGAAAGTGCCGGCTCTGGGGTCACCGGTACTATCTACTAGGCGCCAACTTAAATCTTTAATAAGCGCCTGTGCACTTGAACCCCACGGCCCAAGAGTATCTACTCCAAAGGGAACAAAATTGAAGTTGGAGGAAAGACTCTTATATTAATTAATTAGTTTTTTTAATTATATGGCCTATTTAGCATAAGCAAGTACACTAACTGGGCATTTTGCTTGCGAGTGCCGATAAATAAGTGGATTGCGTGGGTTAGTGCCAGTTTAAATTAGGTTAATGTTAGTTGAGCATTAATTCAACCCCACGCCGGTAGCGAATCGTATGTTATAACATCGAGGAATGAAATAAAAATAAATAAAAAATGGACATTCAAAGTATATATAATATATAAATAGTACCTTTTATTTCTTCATTTAAGCCTGTTTCACAGATTTTGAGGTTTCAACGATGAAATCTGTTGTGCTACGTTTTTTGAAGTTATACTTCTTTTGGCGCGTTAGGGATAAATGATGAGAGCAAATTTTTACAATGCGCGCACACAGCGTCACGTAAAACCACCACCGGCACATCGTCACAAAAAACCGACACCCTGAAGTTAGCATAGTCAACATTTTAAAATAAAAAAATGTCCTTTTCTTTAATTATGTAGAAATATTTATTTTATTGTGATATTTAAATAAACTTTATTTAACAAGATAATGCGTTATATTAAAACATTCAATGTATTAATTAATACCTTTTTTCTATTGTTAGTGTCGTTATTTGCACAAACGTCAAAAAAGGCGAAAGATAAAATAATTAAAAAGATTTTTTATTGTTACGCCAAAGAAATACACACGTGTTATTTAAAATAATATTGTTTTTGGAATTAAAGTAGAAGATAAAAAATAGAAGATCGTTGAAAAATATAAACTTAAGCCGACTTTGAAAGTCGTATTAAATTTTTAGAGCATTTTAATTTGCAATGGCCGCATAGGGAAAATGTAATAAAAAGATGACCCAAGAAGAGGTGGTATGAAGGAATTACTTAAAAAGGCGAATAATCTATATAGATAAAACAAATTGGGATATAATACACTATTTTTATTTGATGTTACTTAAAGAAATAAAACGTTTAGAAGGTTTAGTTAGTATCTTAGTTAGTTAGTAACTTTCGACATCCAATGTGTATAACATATATAAAGTGTATACTTTTAGTGTCACTTTATTTTAGTGTTAGGTACTCTCAAGTAGGTAATACAAGTAAAATGGCCACTCCATCAGAGAATAGAAAATTTCGCACATCTGTAACAAGATTCAGTAGCATAAGAATTATTGAATTATTTATCATAAGTCGAATTGTAAAATTTAAAATATTATAGTAATGTGTCACGAAAAATGTTTCCAGTTTGCTGTTACAAACTGACCCCAGAACGCGAGCTTTTAGTATATTAACGTTTTATGGACTATTATTAAGATTAAAAACTATAGCTGATTCTTTAAATTGTCAAAAACTATGATATCTGTAAAGAAAACACTTTTTTACCGGGTTGAAGTTATGTATTTTATTTCCGACGTTTCGCGTGCTTCACAGCGTGCGTGGTCACGGTGACTGAAGACAAAGGTGTTGAATGTCAAAAAGTATCACAGCTGTAGAAAAAATTGTGTTATCTGTATTTATTTCCCCGGAGTTGATATCAACTAAAAGATCCTCCATCTTTTGGCAGAAATGACTGACGGTGTCCTCTATGAGGTCTGTCTTTGATATCTTTGTTTTCAGATACTCGCTCGTTGTTTACCGTCGTCCGTTTAATCTATTACGATGCTATTCCATATATTATATACAAAATCTTTCCTGATGTAGAATTTGCTTTCTATGCGTATACTAAGATTAATATATACCGGTTTCATAATACACCAAACCTACCATGAAATCCGACGTGCAAATCCAAGTCTGGCATTAATGGTAATTAACTTTTAAGTTGTTTTTCTACACCCTCTTTTATCCAAGATGTGTTGGTTTGAGTATTACTGTAACCGTTGGCAGTCCGTTTATACATAGAATAATTAAATAAGCGTTCGAAATTCTGTTTGTAAAACCAAATTAAATTTAAACACGTTAGAAGTAATTAAATAAAAAGAATTACATCTGAAACGATTTGATACTAGTAAACTGAATTTATGTTGTTTATAGTGGCTACGATTTCATTTCATCAACGACTTTTGAAGAATTTTATTCGTAGTGTTTGATATTAGCGGACTGATTAAAGATACATTTTACATTATTGTATAAACAGAATGTAATATAACATAGAAATTGCTGGTTCGAAAGATAGAAAAAGGCGGGAAGGCCTTAAGGTATGAAAAATCATATCAACCTCAAACCTATTGCTCAGCCTTGCGATTCTGTAACTCACTTTTCGAACTCACACTGCGGTTTTCGCATCGGCGGTCGCTCTCAAATCAGTCGTGAAGCAGTCATTTTATGATTTGGCATTCTGAAAAGGTGGGAGCTTGTAGTTTAGAGTTTATTAGAATGCCAAATCATAAAATGACTGCTTCACGACTGATTTGAGAGCGACCGCCGATGCGAAAACCGCAGTGTGAGTTCGAAAAGTGAGTTACAGAATCGCAAGGCTGCTCCGTTTCCCTCGAATGGTGCACGTCATACAATTAATTTATATAAACTGAGTAAGTGTTCTACCGTGCCATAATGTATAGTTTAAAAAAGGACTATTGAGTCTTAAACGAGGGTCACCCTATCAAAGCTACAAGATCAGGGGGTATCGGCGAACTAATCTAGTGCACCTGCTACAAGAAAAATGTTGCCTTTACACGCCACTACCCGAGCATTTCTAAGCTATGAAAAAACAGATTAAAAGAGGTCTTTATTCTTTCTATGAAGTAGATATATAAAATTTATTTGTTGAATAGATGTTTTATTTTTTATGCAGAGACCGAAAAACGCGTTTAATTATTGATTTTTTTTATTTATTTTAGTTTTACAGCGACGTTTATAGTAATTATAGTTGACGGATCAAAAAGGGTTTATACCGTCGTGACAGTTTGATAAGAAGAATAATTGTTTCTAAACAATGGTAATATTTACAAAAACGCGTTTAATGTAATAAAATTGTTAAATATACCAAAATGTATTTTGTAAAAAATGGGTTAGGTAGCGTTTTGTTTCAGTTTCTTTACCGTTTATAAACGTTATCCGCCGGCAATAAAAACGAGTTCACTTAACCACATACATATCCAAATTGTATCATGTAAAATAAGGAATCATAAATATTAGATACTTTTACATTTAAACACGATTCTATTTCAATCTCCCTTTAGGAATCTGTGTGCCTTTTTTGGCAAAGGCCTCCAAATCCCGCCATTCCTCTCTGCACTGTACCATCTGCTGTTTCTTTAATTTGGTCTACCTACTTCTAAGTTGTATTCCTCTTTTTCGTTTTCTGTACTTTGCCATATGCCCCGCCCATTTTCACTTTAGTTTATTTTTTTTGTTGTAACATTTGTTACCTTAGTTTTTCTTTAAGCTGTATTCTTTATTTTGTCTATTCTTTTCTTCCCTATCATACATCTAAACTTTACACTACTCTAACTCATTTAAACTTAATTCTTGTATAAATCTGTAAAGTTATACAATTAAGTTTACGATACTGTAATTATACAGTATAGTTTAACCAAATAATATGTGAAGGACTCATGTCTCATTAAATGTTCAATCAATAATTCCACCCGAGTCCAATATTCAACTGTTACAACATATTCACATGTGAGATGTAATGTGAAATCGCAAGTGAATATCAGTATTTTTTTCCTCATAAGTGCTATACACATTTTAGTTTTTAATGTTTTTTATTATTCATAAATTGATTCGTTCCTCTATATATAGTACTATAAGATGATTAAAATGAAAGCTCAAAGGACCTGCAGAAGCTCAAAGTGACCATACTATTATAATCTCCAATGAAAAGCACGGAATATGTAAATTTCACGGCATAATTACCACCAAACTGAGGAAGATCCCACCGATTTAGAATACGGAGTTAAGAAATTATACTTTCAAATTTTGTCCCAATCGATCGGGCGGGTCTTTGTTGATTTTAATTTGGGAAAGGGTTTATATCTCAAGTTAATCTTTCTTTAGCGTCAATTTTTTTAGTTGTGATGCATTCACCTTAATAGTATTGTTAAGTGTCCTTAGTCTCGTATTATTGAATGTTAAAATGTTTATTATATTTGATATCGAACGACCATTTTAAACACACATTCCCCAAGTTTCAAAGATATAGTAATAACTTAGAAGGAACCTACAACTTGTACCTTTGACAAGAACTAGCTTGTTACAATTGAAAGCACACAGTCTAAACATCGTTTGAAGGCAATAAATTGTTAGCGTTCTATTGCTGGCTCCATAACAATTTATGCTTGGACTCCAGGCCCGAATAGGAGATGTATTATATCCGATCTTTGTCCGGACATGTTCATTTGCTGTTAGATTTATTTGTAGTCGGAGCGGAAGATGCTTCTTTGGACTCCTTAGGCTGGATGTACACGATTCAATAAAGTATATAAAACGGACTAAAGGCATTTTGTCTTGCTCCGATCAGTTGCTAAGTGTGCTCTTCACTGAGTATGTGACATATGTGTCATGAACGTGTTTTCAGAAAGGTAAATGGCTTAGTGCCTAGGTTTTGTGATGTCCAATCTATAAGGCTGCTTTCCTTCCATTTTCACGGTCAAAAGCGCCTCCAAGACTTCGCGCTAGAAAAGCGTCCCAACGAGCAGTTTTGTTTCACCCCACTCGTGCGTTCATCAAGCCCATAGGATCACGGAGCACAGGATGTGCTCTTCTCTGATGAATAGCTCACTAAAACCGAGAACCAATACCACCTACAAAGACAGAGGTGTCATCGTGGACAGACCGCAACCACGTCGCTAGGTGAATGGTTTTGGAAATGGAGCGTCCAAATAAATCCCGAAAATATCGTCGCAGTTCTCTTTGCCAGGGGTATCCCCGGCGCTCTCGCTCAATCTCAGGAAAAATTCCGCCTAAGAGGTAACCCTATATGGGCAAGCCATCCCGAGTCAAAAAGTCCGTCAAATATCTAGGATTTACGCTCGATAGCGGCATGTTCGCAAGATGGCGTCTTTTATCCTCTCTCGCCTCTATTTCCTCCTAAATAAAATGAGTCACATGTCCCTTAGACATTCTGCCCTCGTTCCACGTACCTGTGATTCATTGTCTTTATCGCTTTCTATTTTTTCAGTCATACATACATTTGTGTTGTTTGTCACATTCTGTATGAATAAATGATATTTTGATTTGAATAGATATATTTGAATATGCCTGAACAACTTTTTATTTAAATGCACTTAAAACGCTAGTGACAAGTTTCCTTAGTTTTATCACTCACATCCGAATCCCGCTCAATGTGTCAAGGTATTGTGGCTGGAAGGACAATATGACATATGTCAGAAATAAATAGACTTTTCACTGAAATAAGCATTTAATGTTGGAGATAACGCTATAAAAAATAACCATTTATAAAATATTTTTTTCAGATTGCAGATATCGCAAGTTTAAATACCGGCCGTGTGACTGCTAATTCTCTTTTTAAGTGCCCAATTAGCATTCACTTGTACGGTAAAAGAAGATCTTTACACGATAATGAACTCATGCAAACACAAAGCATAATAAAAATTATCAATGAAACAGATGCAGAAATATCATGCCTAATTGGGAAATCACGGAATAACAATAAAAAAATTTCAATACCATGTAGCAGACATATTTTGTTACCAAAATATTATTAAATTTTCTAAACGTAATTCATTAAGAATAACTCATTAGTCGTTCTTTTTACAAAGTATTGAATACATTAAGGTACCTTAATGTTAATTAAAGAACACATACGACATTCTTTTGAAATTTAAAAAATACGGAAAAATTAAAGTCTCTCGTATAAAGGCATGTCTGAATAGCGTCCTGAAAAGCGGCGCACGTCTGAGGCAGCCTTTGTGTTCTTTAATGATTTTTTAGAGATCCGCCTGGGAGTCGTATACATAAAATTATACCCGAACGTTTAAACGCGTGTAAACGTGCTTAGTTATTTTTCTTAAGTTTATAAATGATTTTTCATTTTGAATCATAAACCAAAATATTCAACTCGAAAAACATCCAATTTAAACATACCTTGCTATGCTTATTCTCGTTAAAATTAAATATACATAATAATTCTCCGTAAAAGAGAAATCAAATTTCTAGTAATGTAAAATGTTTAAGGAATCTTCGTGTATGACAAGCTTTAATGATGGAGATAAGAAATTAAAGAGCTATCAAAAGCTGAATTGGTGTCCTCGATAGCTTTACCAGGTCTTATTTTGTGTCATGCCTCACCATGTCTACTTTTTTTAAGGCGTTATACCAAAATTAAAGCGTAGTTATTAAAATTATTTTTTTTTGTAATATTTTAATATTCAATTAATGATATCCAAATTTATATATTAAAAAGAACAAAACGTAACGTGCCAAGTCTACTTGATCAGACTGGAATTGCAAGAGACGATGGCAAGAGAGCGGACGGTATGAGTTTGATTCCAAGATGAAGGAAGATGGGCCGGGTGCTGGTATGGTATGCAACCTGTTCAGACACACTGGCCCCTTCCTAACTACATGGAACCAACAACAGAGCTGGTGCGACTTGTGATGCGGCTGAAAAAGCTAAGGAATGCACATAGAGGGGTCTAGGCTCTGAATCTGATTTTGTCCCATTCGGTGTCGAGACCCTTGGTCCGTGGGGTCCTAGCGGTATAAGGCTTTTAAGGAAATATCAAAAAGGTTAGTCGACATCACAGGAGACCGAAGAGCTGGCAGCTACCTAGTCTAGCTATTTAAAGGGGGAACGCTGCCATTATCTTCGGAACCTTGCCTAAAGAGACTCCTTTTAATAATATATAATATTGTTCTTTTTAATATATAAATTTCGAAATCATTAATTGAATATTATAATATTTTAAACTTATATTATATTTTTACTATGACATATTACTTGTATTTTTCTATGATACCATTAACCAGGAATGTATCAAAACTCATGTAATCATGTCGGTCATAAATGCTTTTGTTTTTGTTCTTGTTTAAAACATGGAATAAGAACGTCAATATTAATTGTTGTTATAGGATAGGATATTAGATAATATAGCAGATAACATAGCGTTGTTGTAGTTATGATTCCGTTGTCTCATACTTTTTAGGTCCTACAGATTTATCTTGACAATTGTGCATTGTGCTACTAATAGTAATTGTAAAGTATCATATTATCATCAGTAGTCTTGATAGTTTAATAAATATCATTTAAATGAATACTGTAAAGATATATTTAATAAATACTATAAGGGATAAAAGTGCGAAAAACTGTGTGAAAAATATTTCGGATTAGAAGATACAGCAATCTAGAAATATATAAGTTCGAAAGTTCTGAGTGCAATGCAAATGTCGTGGATCAGATTTGTTGTTAATTATTACATTTGAGGAATATTTACAGTATTTTAACAGAAAGTAAATTATGATTACAATAAAATAAAATCAGTACTAATTACAACACTCCACCTAAAGATATTCCATAAATATCTTATTACCAATTATGAATTTATAAAACTACGAAACAATTAAAAGATTGAAATTAAGTATGAAAAAGCAGAAGATGTAAATTTATAACTATATTTTCGACGAACCTTGTATTCCTGGTATTGAGGGTTCCAGACTTGTGAGGCGTAATCTAGATGACTACGCACAAAAGAACAATATAATATTTTCATAGTTTTTAAATGTTTGAAGACAGCTGAAGTTCTAATGATAAAACCCAAGGATTTAGACGCTTTGGAATCTACAATATCAATGTGTCTATCAAATAACAATTTATTGTCATGGATGACCCCAACATCCTTAACTTCTACCAGTCTAGAATTATCTATTATCTATACTAATATTATAAAGAGGAAAGATTTGTATGTAAGTATGGTTATAACGAATTTTCTCAAAAAGTACTGGACCACTATCACTGATTATATATATGATAAAGGCTATTTTAATTGCAAAAAAATAAGAATCCCTACTAAAACTACAATAATGGTACCCAAAGTGTAAAAAAATTGCCTATAAAATATCTTTCATCGCATGCGCTGCGAAAACTATTGGTGATAGAACAAAAAATGTTTCACAATATTAACGAACATGTCAATATCTAAAATTAAAAAAAAATAATATCCACCCGAGCGAAGCCGGGACGAGCCACTAGTATATAATAAATAAAAACGTTATTCATGACTGAACTACGAGGGAGACCCTGTGTTGAGGGTAACTATTATAATTATTCCGTGGTTCATACTACATGTTTAAAGAGTTTATTTCAGAATAAGTAAAGTCTTATAATATATTAATTATGCGTGAATGAGTGAGTTTGTCAATGGGTGTGTGTGCGTATGTATTTGAGAGTGTAGCTGGGAGTTGTTATAAGCATGCGCTGTCTCTGTGTTAGTTTATGGAACCTCAGAGTTGTAGTAAGGCCTCTGTAGATTCAAAATCCAATTCGGCTAGCGTAAGCAATTTTTATTTGATTTGTGAGTTTGTATCTGGATAGATTGACTATCTCAGAATCCATAGGATTGGGAAATTTTATTATAAAGGAAGGCCCCCCCTTCCTTCCCCCTTAAATGCAAAGAAGCGTTGGCCAAACGCAGTCCTTCTTTTTGAGTTTGGGAATACAAAACGTCTGTTCTTAGATGTGTCCCGATATGTTAGTCCATGGAGTTGCGATAACTTAAAAAGATCCCTAAGATGCTTTCTTACTGAACAAGTTTTGTTTCTAGTGTGACTGTGGGGTATCTAAACGGTCTGAGATAGGCAACTTTAAGAATTGCTGTGTGCACGTTCCAACTTATCAGTGATTCATATATCTCTTTTATTTAAATTACCTGGAAATATTCGTAAATTATTACATCAGTAACTAATACGGATTACAGTAAACATCGAGCAGCAGATTGAAAAATCAGCGGAATTTTTTCATCGATTAAATTTATTACCGAAGGAAATTTGAATCGAACTAAAAAACTGTACATTGGAGAATACACCCTGTCTTAGTGTGTTTCAGTTGAAAACTCCTTGCAACGAGTCGTTATTTAAGAACCAAGATACAGTCGATACAAATATCCTTTCAAAACCCGAGTATAACCTTTCGCTTTACAACCGACCGTTTTAAATTAATGGTCGAATAAATCATCCTCTTCTAATCCCTTACTATGATCACGAAAATGCTTTGGGGTAATACATTGCACACATACAAGATATCTATAAAATATTGGAGGTTTTAAATTAAACTTATTAAAAGCTAATAAATATACATATTACTTCCACTAAATGTTTCCAGATAAAACTTAAATAATCAAAAGATATTTTATACCGTCTTTGTATTTTACAGATGATCGAACAAACTTTAACAACAAAATGCTGTAGTTTGTTTATTGAACAAAACAACATCAAAGGATTTCTCTGAATACACGAAGTAAATAACGTGTTTCAAGTAATAATAACTTTAATTCGAGAACAATTAGTATAAGCAAAGTCCAGATATCAAACAAACCAATCCAATGGTAACCATAGAAATCTTTGTCTTACATTCGAATGCGGCCGGCGTGCGATGAACATTATTTGAGTTGTAAATAAGATTAATTAGTAGCCCGTAGCCATTTTGATATGGCCATTACATGGGAAGGGTACGGTTGATTTAATTTGCCAGCACCCATTGTTTCGTTTGATAATTAGCTTTATAGTATTAAATTGTTATCTTGTTCATTGTTAGTATACTTATGGGTTTAGAATATTTTAATATGTATTATATTTTATGTTATATGTAATTACCCAACATATCGCAATGTACATAAAAGACAAAAAGACCACAAACCTTTTAAAACAGTACAAATATAATATACAGATATTAGGTGCTAGCGAAGGTAGAGAATAATATTTAGTTTCTTAAAGCTGGTTTTCGTTTACTAAGACGTCGAAGAATTTATGCAACTGCGTATTCAAACTGCGTGGGAGTTATAATTTTCACACAATTCTCAATTGAAATGATATCTTATTAGGACAATAGATATAATGACAATATCTAAAAACTGCTTAAAACATAATTTCATGTTATTGGTATCGCTCATCAAAATCAGTTTCCATAAATATAATATTAGGTCCTTACATATGACATTGGCGTATTTCGTACTGGCCACTTTAATCCCGATGTTCTTCTCTTTGGTAAGGAATTCCAAATTCAAATTTGTACAGCTATTTACTCGTGTATTTGTGCTTCGATGAGCGTCATTCATTTGTTTTTTTCTTCTGTTTTTTTCTGTTTGCGTCACTCATTTCGTCACTCGTTTTCCATTTTGTAAAAACAAAATGGAAAACTTAAAGTATCGCATTATTTACGAGTACGAGTTCCGCCGTGGCACTAGTGCTGCGGAAACGACTCGAAGGGTGAATGATGTGTATGGCGGTCATGTTGCAAAAAAAACGGACAGTCCGTTTTTGGTTCCAACGTTTTCGTTCTGGAAATTTCGACCTGCAGAACAAGCCCCGTGGACGGCCTGAGACCCAAGTTGATAATGAAGTATTGAAGGCTATTGTGGAAGCGGATCCATCGCAAACCACGTCCGAGTTAGCTGCAGGCTGCGGTGTTAGTGATAAAACTGTTTTAATTCACTTGAAGCAAACTGGGAAGATTAAAAAGCTTGAAAGATGGGTACCTCACGAATTGACTGAAGCAAACCGGCAAACACGCGTCGACTGCTGCGTTACATTACTGAACCGGCACAATAGTGAAGGTATTTTAAACCGAATCATTACCTGTGATGAAAAATGGATTCTTTACGATAATCGAAAGCACTCTGCGCAATGGTTGGATCCTGGCCAGCCAGCCAAATCCTGCCCCAAGCGAAAATTAACCCCAAAAAAGTTACTTGTAAGCGTTTGGTGGACTAGTGCCGGTATTGTTCATTGCAGTTTTCTCAAATCTGGCCAGACTATTACGGCTGATGTCTATTGTCAGCAATTGCAAACCATGATGGAAAAGCTAGCGGCTAAACTGGCTAAACTGGCTGGTCAATCGCTCCACGCCACTGCTACTTCACGACAACGCTAGACCACACATTGCACAATAGACGGCTACCAAATTAGAAGAGCTTCAATTGGAATGTCTAAGACATCCTCCGTACTCCCCGGACCTGGCTCCAACAGATTACCATTTTTTTTCGAAATTCGGACAACTTCTTGCAAGGGAAAAAAATTAACTCTGATGGGGCAGTCCAAATCGCCTTCACAGATTTTATTGATTCCCGTCCGAATGTTTTTTTTAGTAAAGGGATCAATGAACTACCTATGAGATGGCAAAAGTGCATAGAAAACAATGGTTCATACTTTGATTAATTAAATATATTATATTTAAAAATATTCGACTTTTTGTTCCTCCCATACAAAACGCCAATTTCATATTATCAACGTTTTTATTCACTTATAAAAATTACGTAACCATAATATTATTCACAGATCTTTATTGGTCTACCTTTTAAACCCACCACCAATTTCTTCTAAAACTCGGCGACCATAGCGAAGGGCCTCATCCCATTACCACTGGTAGTTTTAGGTTTAGTTTTAAGCTATTATTTGTATAACACCAATAGATTTACCAGCCTGCCGGACGGACTTAGTTATAAGCTCCTTCCTTATTATTTTTGTCACCATCACTAACTTACCAATAAACGGTAACAATTATAACTCCACTCTAGTTTCATTTCGAGAATAGCGCTGTTCAGATCACATCTACCTTATAGTTTGTCCTCAAAGCCGATAACCAAAGAATAATACTCTACCATTAACCCAGAAGAAGGAAGATTTTACCTCATCCCAGAAGATTTTCATCGCATACTACCTGTATCCCAGGATACTCAAGGGTTGACTTCATTCCTGTACAAAGTGACCACCCATCACGTATTGCTGCTTGGTCCCACGAAACATTGTCCACCATTCATGGAAGCGAAGAATACATCACTTCAAAATAACACAAAAGCCAACTAAAGGGCAAAAATCGATGAGATTACGGACAAATACATGCCGTTAAATCACCATCAAAGTACTACAACAAACCACCATATTACACACGACAGGAGTCTTAACCAATACGGAGGAATGAAGCCGTTATTCAACGGTTTACCTTTGGTTCACATCACAGACCTCTAAAATACGATGAGGTCGAAACATCCCGTGTAAGGCAAGCTGAATACGAAGTCCAAAAACCTTGGTCGCATTAGAAAAAGAATATTTAAGAAAAAAGTTCGAATTAAAGAAGCAGGAGATGGAACAAAGATGGAGCTTGAAATGAAATTGTTAAAAGCGAATCGCTGTTGACTTACCCCCAGAGCAGACGACGAAGAAGTATCTCGAATGCATCCAGAACAGCGGAACGGAAACAACTCCCTCTTGGTAGATAGATGGCTAAGAAGTCATAGCGGCGTTAATAATCTATCTCAAGGTGATAGGGAAGAAGACACAGCGCTCCCCAGAACGCGTGGAGCCATTCAAACACAATGTGTCTTGGGAAAAAGAATGGCCCATATCACCTATCGAAGAGGCCTCCTCCAAACCATCCCATATCAAGGGATGGAACGCTCATCACCTTTGAAAAAATAGCTACAAACAGACCCCTGTACGACATGCTCAAGATCTGCCGCAGTTTAACGGAACGTCTGCGACTGGCTTTACTTTAAAGTTGCTTATGAAGACTCCACGAAGCTCAACAAATACTCTAAAGCGGAAAACATGGCAAGATTACGCACATGTCTTACGGGAGCCGCTAAAGAAACAGTCGCCGTATTATTGAGTACCGCCTGCGATCCCGAGCTTATTATGAATGCACGAGATCAGTGTTATGGCCGACCGAGATCATAATTGATAAAGCCTGAAGAAATAAAGCGATTACCCAACCGATATACAGCGGTTGAATTTAACCAGTTTGCAATAAAAGTGCAAAACACGCGTGGCTATTGAAAAGTGTAAACGATCGATACTACACGAGTAACGGGGCCTTAGTCCAGAAATAGTGTCTAAACTTAACCTCACTATCACTAATGGACGGACTACGTAAGGCTAATAGTAATGAGAAAGAACCAATTCTCATTACCTCTCAAAATACCTCTTAGAAGAAGCGAGCCTTACAACTCACTTTCAACTATACCGTAAAATGGAAACACACATCGCTAGGTACAATAAACCTAATCAAAACGAATGAGCGTGTTTACTCAACACAGAAGAAACTCAGATGCCTATCTTACGGCAACCATCATCAACTCATTGTGAAGAGTTTTTGAAAATGAATCTTAATCAACGATGGGATAGATTGAGAGAAACGAAGGCATGTTTTTTGTGCCTAGAAGAATATCACCGACGATCACAGTCAGGAAAAAGCGATGTGGCATTGATGGGTGTGAAAAAGCGCACCATAGGTTGTTGCATTGGGTAGTACACAAGCCACAACAACAACCATTGTTAGTGCAACCATCAACATCAAACTCAGAGGCTGAAGTTGTTATGTCGACCTCTTGACTGCAAAGGATGAATGTCAAACCGTCTTACTAAAGTATGTCCCGTAACTGTGAGAGGCCGAGATGGAAAGATCGTAAAAACTCATGCACTACTGACGAAGGTTCGACTATTACAATTATCGCGGAAAAGTTAGCCCACAATTAGGTGTGAGCGGGCCAACAAGCCGCTAAAAATTCAAGGAGTTAGTTCTCAAACGAAAGATTTTGAGAGCCAACACGTAAAAATTGACATCAGTCGCTACGACGGAGGGGCTAATTACACATTGAAAGCGCAACGATGCGTGATTTCGATATTGGTAGCCAAAAATTAGCCGATAATTTGCGCTACAAACATTTGGTTAAGTTACCACTCCAACAAATGATTGGCGAAGCTAAACCACAATTATTAATTGGAGCAGACAATTGGCATCTCATCGTTTCCAGAAAAGTATACAGTGGGAAGAAAAATGAACCGGCTGCATCTTTAACCCGATTAGGCTGGATTTTACATGGTACAGCACCTATACGAAGTTTAATGGAAGACAACAACGTGTTTTCACTCATAAAAAAGGCGCAAAACACTTTACAAAGAAACAATAGATGAGCGTCTAGAGGCATATTAAAACAAGTTTTGCAATAGATGCCTTGGGTATAAATAATAAAAAAAGGTTAACAAGTGCCGACGCACGTGCAGTTCAATTGTTCAATACAACAATAGAGAAACGGGAAAGGCGTTACTACCTGGGGTTGCCGTGGAAGACTGATAACACGAAATTCCCAGAAAACATTAATATGGCATTTAATCGGCTTAAAAGCATTGAACGGAAAATGGAACAGTCGTATGAGTTTAAAAAGTCAGTGTCTCAGTTAGAAAATGTACAAACACTGTCTTCAGTGGTACCTAGATGGTATATTTACACGAGGGGAGGAGAGATTCAATTGCATGTGTTCTTTGACGCATCTGAACAAGCACATGCGAGCGTTGCATATTGGCGAATTAGAACCGATGTAATTGAGGACAGGTTCATCACAGGCAAAAGCACGGGTGGCATCTATTAAGTCACAGAGTAAACAGCGGCAAGAGCTACAGGCAGCTGTTATCGGAGCGAGATTATCTGTGGCGATTAGAGAACACAGAATTGAACCAATCAAGATCGTGCTATGGACGGATTCAACAACGGTATTACAATGGATCAGAAATGAGAAAACGAGGCATCCACCATTCGTTGCACATAAATTAACTGAAATAACCAAAACGACGGATGCTAGGCAATGGCATAGGGTCTCAACCAGGGTTAGAGCCACAGCTTACGTACAACTATTTATACGCAAGCTTAAAGATCATAGTTGCCGATTAAGCGTAAGCAATCGGTTACTGCGTGTACGTGTGCGTTTAAGAATATCGATAACAGAGGTGACAAGGAGTCACATTCTTTTAGATGGGTGTCATACGCTTAGAAAAGGAGGCCGTAATAAAAAGCCATGGGGCGCGATTTTTACGTGCCTAAGTACTAGAGATGTACATAATGTTGAGATAGTTGCGTTGAAACACGTTACCAAAAGAACGTGGAAAACGGCGCAAGCATTAGCAGAGGAATTTTCGTTGTCCTACCTACGGAAAGCTTCACGTCATAGGAAGGTTTCGCTGAGGGGAGACTGTTACGGACAACGAACAATACAGTTTAGAAAGCCGACGAACGAAGCTGCCAGCCAGATGTTCTTCTAGGAAGCGGTCGGCGGGACGCAGGTAGCAAAAGGGCCGGTCGGTCCCATTGACCAGCGTGGTAGTTTTAGGTTTAGTTTTAAGCTATTATTTGTATAACGACCAGATAGATTTACGCAGCCGTGCCGGACGGACGTTAGTTATAAGCTCGCTTCGCTGTATTATTTTGTGTCACCATCACTAACGTTCGACCAATAAACGGTAACAATTGTAACTCCACTCCGAGTTTCATTTCGAGAATAGCGGCGGTGGTTCAGATCGACACCGTACGCTTATAGTCTGAATACTAGTTATGTAAGCGAAATTGCATTCTCTCATTGTACATAAAATTAAAAATCTTACACTTAAAGAAATTACCTTATTGCAGCTTAGCACAACGTCTATTGTGCTTTACAAGGCTACTCAGAGCAACTTAAACTAGATTCTTACTGCATATACTGTTCTCAAACCTGAGTGTAAATTTAATCCTACGCTACATTTACTTTACGAAGTGCACATCCACTTTTGAGCTCGGGGTATTATAGACTAATTTCAGCTGGTACATGAAACATAATTTTAATTAAGAAACATATTACGATTGGCCAATTTCACTGTAATATTGTACAGTTTTGCAACTTCAAAGATAGTATATCAATATGCCTTAACTTGGCTGACTTCTATTTTTTTGAATATCAAAATAATATTCATAGCACTTAACCGTATTTACCCAAGGTGCCTAGAAAAATACTTAAAAAAAAATCACGACGGTGGTTTAAAAAAATCACATGTCTTGTGGGATACATTGCCAAATTATCTATGACTTGATTATATAATTAATTATATTAAAATAAATATAAAAACCACGTTAATAGTAGTTTGTACCTATTGTTTAATTTCACGTCTGCAGTTGGCCTTTCGCTAAAGGGTGTTTTTATATTTTTTTTTGGTGCTGGTGGTACAGAATCATAGTTTTTTAATGGCTCTGTCTCGCAGAATGTAATAGCCCTTGTATAATAAGATGCCGGAACTTCTTTAAGCTCAGTAATTTTATATTATTCAAGGCCAATATGTCTGCGATGCAAAACTTAGTGGTTATGATTTGATAGTTCACCTTTTTTGCCAAACAATCATGGTTTCGTCGAAAATGAAACCCGTGCTGTGTCACAGACATGGGTATATCCAGATTATATTTACTATGCGATGGAGGTTGAATCTTTAAAAATCCATCGCAAAACTAGCAATACCGCTTCAGTAGTGACTTTTATTATTTCAGGCGTGAATATAATATACAAGACCCTATTTGGAGTATAGATGTATATTCTATATGTTCGCCACCTGATTGTCTTTGCTCCAGAGCTGTGTTTACGGCTTAGCCGGTATATGCTATCGAAAACCTATTCTGTTCGGCGGTGTTGATGTTACATCTCATGTAATCTAGTCTGCGGGATTTCGCTTCATTTCGTGTTTATTATCGTATACAAAGCCTTTGTAATATAATTTGGTAGAATTTAATTAACGTGTTCACATGCATTAGATTACATTATTATTGCTTAGAATGCAAGGTAATATATATTGTTAGTAGAACAATAGATTAAATAATACTGCATCAACTATTAATTCAGATATCGATTATTATAAAAAATATATTTTGCCTCTTTATGGCAAATTATGTTTTGTTTCATAGTATAGTTTTGTTGCAAAATACAGCATATAAAATAGTTTAGAATACAAAATACGCCTAAAAGAACTCAATTATGTTTTTAACGTGACAGACTTAGATTAAAAAAAATACATAATATCCTTTTATTTCGATCTCTTGGGCGCAACTGAAAAGCCTTTTATCTTACTGACCCATGCCATATGGTATGATACTGTTTTATATATCGAACAAAATGTGACGCCATTCTATATATTCATCGACGTCCAACGGGAGCTGTACAATATAACTTAGCACAAAAGCCAATAGAAGTATTATTTATTTTTATTTTAACTTATTTCGTAATTAAAAAATATCTAATTATCTCATGTGTTAGTGAATATCTTTTACAGTTAGTATGTATCCGGAACCCTCTCCGGTAAAGGCCTCCTCAAAGGCTTTCTTTCTCTATCCCGAGCTATTTGGATCCATTGCGGACCAGCGATTTTTTTGATGTCATCATCCCATCGAGCGTAGGGTCTGCCTCTGTATCGTTTGACTGGTGGGCCTCTCCATGTTAAGATCTAACCACGAAAAAACCCCAAATAAAAGGTTTTTAAAAAAAAAAAGGGCCCACAAGCTTTCCAGAGTAGAGGTGCCAGACAAAGTGACTCATAAGTATTATTATTCGTATATTAATTCTGCCTTTCAAAAAGCGGAAAGAAGAGGTAGATAACGATTTATTGTATTTTTGTTTTAACAACTCCGTTTGTGCACAGTTATTAATGGATGAACAAAACGTGCCGACAAAAATATGCCTCGTAGAAAATTAAAAATTTTTTTTTTTTTCCGTTTTTCCCCTTCTTTTTCAGCCACCAGAGGGTAGGTCGATCCCCTCGACTAAAACACGCCGAACGGGAAGGAAAACATCGTGAGGAAACCGACATGTCTGAGACCCAAAAAGTCGACGGTGTGTGTCAGGCACAGGAGGCTCCTGCGACTCGCCTATTAGATTTAAAAATGATCATGAAACAGATTCCGAAATCTGAGTCGCAGACCTAAAGAGGTTGTGGCGCCACTGATTTTTTGTTTTATTTAATATTTACACGAGTACAATAATAGAACCCAGCCAACTACTTACCTTTTCGCTACACATACCTGTGGGGATCACTATTGTCGTCGTGACAAACTACGTAAGACATTTAATAAAAGCAACTTTGAGAAATATCCACTGACGTCCAAACCCTTTGTTATCCGGACCATTTGTAGATGCAATATCTCTTTTAAAATTGAGTTACATTTCATTTAAGATGAAAAGGTATGGCTGGGAACACGATGAATCATTTCACCTTTTCCCGGAGTTGAAAGACACACTTGGCTAATAATAATTATATTATAAATTAATAACACAAAATAAAACATGCGTACTATATTATAACTAGCTATTAAGTACAATACATACATTTAAATATATTACGAACAACATTTGTATGTACAAATACAATAAAGGTTCTTTGATCCAGGTTTTAGGTTTTCTTTGCACGAGATTTCTTTAATTCTTTTTATTTAATTTCGACTGAGTTGCCAACCTCTAAACAAAAACTGAAAGGAAAATATAAAAGGCCAAGCTTTAACGATACCGAAGAGCCCAAATGCAGACTTAGGAGAATATCCAAAGTTTACTAAGTTATTTTTCAAAGAAATTAATATCGGCTTTGGAGTGAATGTTTAAGAGAGGTTAAGTGACAAATACTGACACATTTTGTTGTTTTACTATTACAGAAAGAAATAAAATAAAATAAAACATATGCACAATGATGAAATTTAGAGGTCGCGAGTCCTGGGGCCATTAACATTTTATTTTCAAATCTATGAGGAATGGAATGAATGTTGTGAAAACAAAGGCTTTTGTTTGTTGATCAAATATCTTTGGTTATGAATTTAATGAGGCGTGACTTTACGGAAGTCTGTTTTAAGCTAATGTAAATTACATATAAATAATTAAAAGAACAAAAAGAGTCGAGACACGAATCGAGAAGAGATTGGGTACATGAACAATCGAATACCCAACCTCCGAGGCTGTGGGCTAGTATCACGCTATAAAGGCACCCGGCCTTTTAAAATTGATACGTAGGTTGATTTCTAACACGCTATTGTGCTAAGTGATACTTTCTCAAGATATTATTTGCCGCTTCCTCCACTACTTTTGACGTGACAACGTCTTATAATCCGATGGAGCCAGCTGCACGCACGAAAAACATGACGCATGCAGCGTTACCTCGCTCTGAGGCCATTTAAGGCTTGAAGTGCAAGCGAGAGCGCGGAACGAGCGACAAAGAGGCACAATCGGCCTCCGCGTTCGACATCTTTATTGTATATAAAGTATATATCGTATTACATTATTATTATTATATTGTAATCGACCAATTCAATTGTGATTTCCACCTTCCTTCTCTATATCCATACAAAATATCTATCAAACAAATAAAATTAATATTTTCTTTTGTAAACTGTACCATCAGTATTTCCTTATGACGTTGTCACGTTCAACAATCGTCAGTAAACCGACTTTACAGACAACCGATTTTTTTTATCTATCAAAAGCTCAAAAACATAGGAATGTCAAAACAACAAACAACAAACGTTGTTTTATTACAAAAGGGTAACATTTAAATAATGCAAAGCTAAGTATCAGTAAGATTTTAACAGTAAGATTAAGACTATTGAGAATTGAATAAAATAGCGCAAGTCTGGTTTATAACACTGCAATGAGCGGATACAAACCAGACAGACAGCCAGATGAATAAATGAAGTTACAAAACCTTATATTCATTGTAACTTTTCTTTGTCAAGACTTATGATTGATCATTATTAGAAATTATATATGATTATCCTATAGAGGTGTGTTTTTTTAGTATTGATCTTAATATGTGTGATTTTGTTAAAGCTTATGAGACTCCAGCATTTTTTTTTCAAAATATATGATCCTTCGTGGAGCTGTTATAGCCAAGTGGCTTCAGCGAGCGACTCTCATCCCTGAGGTCGTAGGTTCGATCCCCGGCACAAATGGACTTTCTTTCTATGTGCGCATTTAACAATCGCTCGAACGGTGAAGGAAAACATCGTGAGGAAACCAACATTTCTTATTAGAACCAAAACGTCGACGGCGTGTGTCAGGCACTGGAGGCTGATCACCTACTTGCCTATTAGATTTAAAAATGATCATGAAACAGATTCAGAAATCTGAGGCCCAGACCTAAAGAGGTTGTAGCGCCACTGATTTTATGATCCTTCGTATCAATGATGTTTTGTGGAAGTGTGTCTTTCCCGTTAACACCTAAGCCGATAGCCTACATCTATCTCTAAATAGATTTAGTTGAAGCAGCTTAGAGAACACACAAAATAAACCTACGTGTTTTCACTGTTTAATTTACTTAATACTGATGCTGTAATTTATAAGGTCGCTTCACGCATCCGATACTTTTTGTGGTTATCCAATTATTTTCAGTAATTTATTTATTTATTCACACTTCGTTACCTTACAAAAACATACATATAAAAAAAACAGGTTACATAAATTATTAGGCAACGGGCGGCATAATCGCTAACAAACGATTTCTTCCAGGAAACCCTAATAGGGAACAATAAAAAAGAAACACCAACAGAGGGTAAAGTACAAGAAGTGTTTAAATAATTAACAAAAAAGAACACAAAATAACATGTAACACTAACTATAACTAAAATAAAGTATAATCTAAAGAAAAAAAAATGAAAATATGTATAAACAAAAATATAAAAGCTAATCCAAGGGCTAATTGAGTCACAATTAATATATATATAAGTAGCTAATTACGAGGCAGAAGAAAAATGATCAAAAAAAAGATTGTTAAATAAATTTATGGTAAGGGCTCAGTCTGATATCAATTGGTAAGGAATTTCATAGCAGGATACTCTGCACAGTAAAGGAGGAGTGATATAATTCAATGTTATGAGTAAGAAGTTTTATTGAAAGTAAGAAATAAAAAAATACTAAAGCAGTAAATTCTTAGAAAATAATTCTTCTATTTAAACAGTGATTGTGATTTTAAATTATTTTATTTCTACTTGACAAATATATATGGGTGTGCCAAGCGCAGAGGAAGTGACTTGTGATTGGTTAAAAGACCGATACAGCCCTGCGATTCTGTAACTCACTTTTCGAACTCACACAGCGGTTTTCGCATCGGCGGTCGCTCTCAAATCAGTCGTGAAGCAGTCATTTTCTGATTTGGCATTCTGAGAAACAATAAACTACAAGCTCCCACCTTTTCAGAATGCCAAATCAGAAAATGACTGCTTCACGACTGATTTGAGAGCGACCGCCGATGCGAAAACCGCTGTGTGAGTTCGAAAAGTGAGTTACAGAATCGCAGGGCTGGACTTAATACGGTTTCCGGATGTTGCTAACGGAACGAAAATATCCTATTCGTACATTTACGGCTTGCCAGCCAGTGGACTGCGAAATGTGTATTTACATTGATATGTAATAAATGTCAGGAGTATCTGTAGTATAGTGTATGTATTAACAAGCTGCACTAGATAACTAAATATATGTGAGTGTGAGACCCAAGAACCTAACAACTCTATAAATCCCTAAGCCCTCCAGGTGCACCCGAGCACATAAATAGTGAATATATTAAATAAGTTCGGGATGTCTGCACCAAGGGACCTAAGGTAACAGGCGGAGCCCTATGCGTAGCATTAGGGGTTCAAGGTGGTGGAATTATCTCAAAGCATGCATGCAAGCAGCTTAAAGGAGTCTTCGCCACTTTGAGATGAAGCGAGACATGAATAAGTCAGAGCAATATTCGAATCAGATATATTGTTGTAAATCAACACCTTAAACGTATATAAAACACACATATGGGGCCTCATAGCCTAGCGGTCTTATTAAGTGGCAGCTAGGTGAGGGGTACCGGGTTCGATTCCCGGTTCGAGGGCAAGATTTAATTAAATTTAAATTTGTTCTCGGCCTTTGGGAGGGTTGTGCGGTACCGGGCGAGTGCTTAAACCGTACATGGAGGACACGGTCGAATTTCTAAAGACAAGCACGAATTATAAAAAATCCAATACTTGACGCTGGCTAATGCACAAATCGTGTCAGAGCCATTAAAAAAAAAACACACATATATAATATTACTTTTGTGAGCGATTGGTGTATCGCATTCCTTGAGCTATTAAAATTTGGAACAACCACGTGAGCCGTGTTAGCGGGTCAATGTTCAAGTGAAACATGAACATTCAAGTGAAATCTGAACAAGTATGTTTACTCTTGCCAGTAGTATCAAAATCCCGATCGTTGTCGTCTCGTTGAACATATTCTTCGTTCTACGTGACAGCCAACATAATGGCGGGGAATCGGGATCATTTGCAATTTTATAGATTGTTATAAGTTTAAAAGGTATATACTATAAAATACATCATTTGCACCTATGGCAAACCTGCTGAAAACTATACGTTGAACTTTAACCGTTGTCGTTAATTAGAGAGGAAAAACTTAAACCTTGTCGTTTAAAGGATAACCCTACAGACTGTCTTCAATCAGTTTATCGCTATAATTTTTTTTGGTAGTCAAAGCAAAGCTACCTTGTTTTTATTAACTATTTTACGTAATAAAATCTCTGTTACTAATGCAATTATATTTTCCGTAATAGGTATACTATTATTATCAGTCAGTTTACTCGAATATATTTGTAGTTATTACTAGTACTATTCACGAAGAAGTCTCGTGTGATTAACAAAAGATTAACTTATTAGCAATTTACATTTTAAACCTAGATTATGCGATGAATACACTTACGGACCAGAGACAATGGCACACGAAGGTAATATATGCAAATTGGAGGCGCTCAATTCTACGTTAAGTTACACCCTTTTGTGACGCTCGTACGTTGTACAATTACATTTTCTAGTAGCTTAACTGTAGATTATTCTACAGTAGCTATGAAATTTGGATCGTTCTTCCAAAATTGTGTTATTTGTAAATTTGTTTGAAAAAAGAATTATCTAGGAACAATAAAACTGACAATAAACCTAGAAAAACAACTTCACTCCGAAAGCAATGTATTAATAATAACAACAATTATATGGAAATTATTATAAGTTCATACATAGCTAAGTTTGAGTTAGCGTAATGGTGAGGAGTTTGAATCTCCACGCGTTCGAGCCTGAATGTATATTTTCTCTATGTGCATGAAATAGTTAACTCTTCAGTGAGAGGTTACATCGCGAGGAAATTATCTTAGATAAATAAAATGAAGTGTGTGTTAGGCACAGAAGACTTCTAAAAGTAATAATTATCAATAATAAAGACGCAGACAAGTGTCTGTTTCGTTGATGCACTTGATGCAAGATCATAATTTAAGAAAAGTAAACTCAAACAATAAACAGAAGAAGATTAAGGAAAATCTTATCGTATAAAAAATTCCACAAACAACATAACTTATAAAAAAACAAGTCTCGCAACGCAGTTCTTCTACCGTAAAAAGTTTTGAGATCCATGTAATACCAAGTCGGTTAATTTATTCAGTCCCTACTTAAGGGACCTACTGTCTTAAGTTATTACGTAATTAGCTAACCTAACAACAACGTCTTATACTGACCATATCAATATTACAAATCTATTATGTTTTAAATAAAAACACTGTTTAATTTATGTAAAATTGAAACGACTTGTATCTACGTACTATATACTATCTATGTACGTGTTGTAAATGTATTAAGTAAGTAGGTATTTAGTACGAGGGGGTCGATGGCTGGCCAGTGGCCATACGTCATACTCGTGAACGGGTGCTACTTGTGGTGACTGGTCGTACTTGAATTCGAGTATGCGGTGATTTTAGTTGTTTCGACTATGTATTTGCATGTTGTTCCCACGAGAATGTAAGTGTGTGCCCCTATTTCACCATGCCTCCTGCTGATAGAGGACAAATCTTTGTTTTGAATTTATTTTATTATTATTTCTTACTAAATATGTCATGTGGAACATGGTGTTATGATTGCAGCTCCTTACAAACGTTGTGTAAAACAAAAAACTTGGCGATTAAAAAGAGTGGCGGAGAGTTTATTGCCAGTTCTTCTATTCCGTTCTACGCCCCTACGACTGACTTTGTTATATCAGTAAATTTATACTGAAAACTATACATTAGGCCCTGGGCCCGCGTTTTATAAAACAGTTTTGCTCATAATATTGTTGATTAATTGAATTAATATGTATGAACGCTTAACAGCGTAAGTTTCGCTTACTAACGTTAAGCGATTTAATAACGTACACAAAACAAGGTTTTCAAAGAGAATAAAGCTTTCAAAGCTTTTCATCGATTTAAAAGCTCGATAAAAATAGTGTAATATAAAGAAAACATAACAATTAGGTAGATAGAGTGCGTACTATGTTTGCCTAGTTCATACAGATAAACATTTTTATTTTGTAAGAAACAACAGCTATTTGTTTGTATATATTTAAATAAGATTTTTTTTCAGTTATTGTCTTTTGTAATCTTGGTTAATACAGTGGTGATAAGTGTCTATTTATATAATGTTACGTTTTGAGAAAGCTTAAACTTAGTGGATCTTACTGGATATACATTATGTATGTATAAAGTATAGACTCAAAATGGGTACGCTGTCTAAAAATGGTGAATATAAATAGGTACTCATAAATACATTTGAAGCTGCTTCAAGAACCTTCCTGAACTGTAAACCGATTCCTTCTATTACGGATTCAAAGACGACCAGATTTTCCTTCTCGCAATATTCCCTCGTAAATTTACTGAGAATATTCCCTCCTTGGAGATTTGGAGAAGATCCGGCCATTGCCAGAGTACGCTACGAAAATTCGGCAAAAATTGCACGTACAAAAGTCATAACATTCTGATATAAAGATTAAGTGAAATAAATAAAAATATAACGAGAATTTAGAGAGGTTTATGTACCATATTATTATAATTTATATTGACTCGCACGTAAGGCGGTGCCTGCTTGTTTTTCTATGTAATAATACGAGAATTATCTGGAGCTGTTCATTTCTTGAAAAAAAAAACTAACCCGCGTTGCCTCAAAATAGAAAACTTCTGGTTTGAACAGTGAAAATCCTCCAATACGACTTATCCCGGATAAGTTTAAGGAATGTGGAACAAAAAACGATTATCTCGGCTTAAATGTGGGTTTGCGGCAGGGATATATCGGTAAATGCCAGCATTGCCCAGTGAATGCTTGAAAGGATTACATGAGTTTTAGTTCCTACCTTTTAAGCGCTGTATTCCAAATATTCTCATCGACTTTGGGTGTTATCTTTAACAAGATTATATAAGCTTCATATGTTATTGTAACCGCACTACTCGGAAAGGATCATAACTTTAGCGGTTTATTGTGAAATGTTGTTATAATCTGAATTACTTGCAGTTTGGCATTGTATTGCCGGCATGTGTTATACCTTTGTGTATGTAATGAGTTTATCAAACACCTTTTGACAATAAAAGGAAATTTATCTTGATAATTATTGAACTTTTCTATTGTTGCTTAACAGCCTGGCAAGGGGAATTTCCGCGGCGGGGGGATTTGCAAAAACCCCTCCCCCCCCCGCCCCCCGGGGGCCCGCGCCCGCCGCCGGGGGGGTCCCCCGGCGGCCCCGGGGGGGGCCCCCGCCGCGGGGGGGGGGGGGGCCAGCGGCGGGGCGGGGGGGGGGGGGGGGGGGGGGGCCGGGCCCCCCCCCCCCCCCCCCCCCCCCCCCCCCCCCCCCCCCCCCCCCCCCCCCCCCCCCCCCCCCCCCCCCCCCGGCCGGGTTAACATAATAAGTATTTAATAATACTTGTAACAAGCCATCATTATTCGAATATATTGAAATAGGTATAATAATAATAAATAAATATGGAAATGTAGAGAATGAAACATACAAATTAACATTTTTGAATATTTTTCGTTTATTTTCATTTCACATTTTATCAGAAACATTTTTGACAGTCAAACTATTTACATATTGTTAACAAAACGCTTAGGCATATAGAAAAAACATTTAAAACTAATGACCTTTTCACAATATCCAACAATTTAAAATTGAAAATTCATTAAAAATTATTGGCCATTGTGAGAGAGGTTAGAAATTAGATATTTAATATCTATAAATACAAAATCAATATAAAATATGGTTACATTAATTCAAACTCTAAATTTTAAATTTTACAGCCTCAAAGGGGTAGCTGTATTCTTAATGGTAAGTTAGTTTTATAATGTCTTCTGAGTATGTAATAAAACCCAACTAGTGACCAAAATTACCTTGATTTCATCCCTAAGACACCGAATCTCTGTCTCATTCTTAAACGAATTCTCTGGTAAATTTAAAACATGAAGCATGAGGCACGAGTAATGTAAAATTAAGTCAAAGTTGGTGAGTTTCGTTTGCTAGTTTGGACTAGACTATAACACGTGATAATTGCAAATGCGTCGTTTTGTTTGAAGTTTTATATTCTCACCTTCCGGCAGTTCGTATTATAATGACAACCTTGATAATATTTCAAGGATAGTGGGACATTTAAACAAACAATTTTATATCTATTTAAACTCTGTGGTTTAAGTTAGGGAGGTTAAGTCTGGACGAAATTTTATATCGAAAAAACTAAACTGAAAACATATCTTTAAAGTATATTTCATCTAATTAACACTAATAATTATTATTTAAGTAAAATTTTTAAAAACGTTTCAACCATAACTTGGTAGGTATTTTATTTAATTACGTAGATTAACTAATTATACAAAATTTTTATTACATAACGTTGTATAAACAAAGTCTTCCATAACGGACAAATTGATATCATTATATATATTTTATTTCTAGAAATACCACAATTAACAAGAATACCGAAAAATATTTATTTTATCAAGTATTGTGTGATACGCGCGAGCGTCAAACATTTCCATTTCAGCGCTGGTACCTACTACGTATCGCCTAAAAGCGGAATCCATGCCGACGTATTAATGCGGAATTTTATTCTAAATATCCGGAGCACTGCCTTGCTATTCTGTAACTCACTTTTCGAACTCACACAGCGGTTTTAGCAGCACGATTGATTTGAGCGCGACCGCCGCTACGAAAACCGCTGTGTGAGTTCGAAAAGTGAGTTACAGAATCGCAAGGCTGATGCCGCATCTTCGTAACTTGTTGCTATTTCAATTAGTATCAAAATCACAGTTAATGTTAATGTGCCATCTAGCTATGAGTTTATCATTAATAAAGTTAATCCAATTTTTATTTCGATTATCAATTTTCTTTACTTTTTATGAAGTTTCAAAGTCTAAGTTCTAAGTAAGTGTAAACAGATTTTACAACATAATAGTCGCCTCAGTTAGAATTTCGACCTCTACTCTACTCTCTTTATGTATAGATGTTTATTTCCGAAACAAATGTTTTTTTTAAATAAATTTTAATTATTTTTAATGTTTTCTCCGGTCGGTTTATGCATGTGAGCAAGTTCGCCGCAAATATTGTCGTATTTAAAATTTTAATTATGTTACAGTTTAAATTAGTTGTATAATTCTTACGTTAATACGACAGTTTAATAGAAAACATATTAATTATAACATGCAAACAGTGCTCCTAATAAAATGCGTGACATAGCGCGTCAGTTTTGTTTGCACGGTGGTTGGTTTACACAGTAATAGTATTTTGAAGTACACCGTTGCGTCGCTCCGTTTCGACGCAGGCTGTCTTAGCTTAAATTTAGTTTGAGGCTTCTCACGTAATATGCAAGGTTCACAGATATTTAAGGGAAAATATTAAGGATAAGTAATATCATGAATCATATAAAAACAGTTACATGAGTGGCTCATCTTTACTTTCTTGACAATACTATAGAAATTTTTGTAAAACGTGTTAGACTTAGCACTTTATTTTCAAGTTCACACGTCTATAGATTTTTAACGTTTCTATACTCTTCGGCTTCCGTTGCAAAAAAGGCATAGGAGCGTTAATGGGGCGTTATGGGAAAACCGTGATTTTTTAATTTTTGTCTTAACTGCTGCTATCTAACTTTTATATGTCTTATATTCTTAAAATATATACTAATTGTGGTATTTTTAGAATACTTTCGATAATAATTACCTTATTATCACAATTGATAACCTATGGTTATAATTATATTGTTCTGTACATCACTATATTATAAAGCAAAAGTAATTTTTTTTATTACTACTTATATACTAATAATGTCCGGGATACACTGAGCACAAGTAATACGTTCCGCGGCTGAGAAAAGAGTTTATCTTTGCCCGCGTGTATTTGTAAGACTTTTGGCTTCAATAATATTCATTATGTTTCTGTTAATTTACATAAAATCATAGCAAATTATTACCTTGCGCAAGATCAGCACTATCTATTAGTAAAAACCGTACAAACACAATTTCAACAGTTTTTGCGCTTGTCGTGTACAGACAATCAGACCCGGTGGAGGACTTCGTATTGTAATACGTAAGGCTTAAGTTAGTGTGAATAATATAATTATATTGATATCGTACAATAATCGAACATTTTCATTGTCTAAACCCGAACAAAAATATTAGTACAGCCAAAAGTAGGTACTCTTACTAATCACGCTCAATGTATCCACAGCTGAATTAACAAATACAATAATTTCGGTATGTCATAATACTTTAGAAATTCACAACCGTTTTAATAAAAAAAATAACGAAAATTACGTATAAGAATTTTAATGCTAGTATATTTACATTAACATTTACAAATGAGTTAAATTTTTAGTTGATCCTAACTATTTGGTTAGTTTAAGTAGAAATTCAGTTTCGGTTTTAATTTAATTAACATAATCATCCGCCTATAACTTTTGTTTCGTATGAGTAGAAGTTTGGCCAGAGTAAAGGAATGTTCTGTAGAATATAATTTCATACAAATTCATAGTAGTAATATTTATTTTAAACTGAATTTTATTTAGTATTACCTAAACATGTGTGGTGCATACAATTGTTTAATTCAATAACTAGTTATTTATTTATTACTAGATGACCTGGTGTACTTCGTATCACCTACATATATTTGTGGCAGAATTTAATGGTAAATTTTTAAAATAGACCAAAGAGATCGGACCTCATACTACTATGAAGCACAAATTCTGAAGGCATCTATAAGTTTTGCCGGCAACGCACTCGCGAGCCCTCTGGCATTGAGAGTGTCCATGGGCGGCGGTATCACTTAACATCAGGTGAGCCTCCTGCCCGTTTGCCCCCCGTTCTATAAAAAAAAAAAAAAAGTATAAGTGACAAGTGACAAAAGACATCAAATATTACCCAGCTAGGAACAGTTATTATTGGAAAATTCAATTGTCGTTTTAAGTATTTTTCTTTACTTATTATGTGTGTTTAAATCTTTCCGTTTAAAACTTTTCTGAACTTCTTCAAGAAGTCTTGTTTTAGTCAAATCGTATTTTGACTAAAACGGGTTTAAAAATGTTCTATATTGGTTATAGGATTAATTGAATTTGCGTACATGCCTTCACTCTGGCGTGGCAGTCTTTTGTTCATAAACTTTCAAGCATTTTTACAAAAACATTTAACATCCATCATATAATCGAAAATCGATACAGTTTAAAACCGTAGTCCATATTTACATCTACAGTTGTGTGGTCTGTCAGAGAGGGGTGTCGCGAGGGAGATGTCTAGGTAACGCGGTTGGAGCGGCCATGGGCCTTGGTAGTGTGCGTAGGTGCTGTAATGGTATACATCGTTCACCCGGAGCAATACTTGTTAAACCTGTACTAGACCCGCGTGGCAATGTACAGGATCCACTGCCGAATGCTGCTGGTGGAGGAATGCCTTGTTGTGTCTGTAATAATGGATCACACAACATGCTATCATTTATTAGAATTCCCTTAAAATCATTGACTGCATTTCAAGCTCGAGATGTTCACGCTTAAAAAAATCATAGAGGATAAATTATCAAAATTAAATTGCGTTTTCTCCAGATAATGTGATTATGTGCCCTGGCAGACTCATTATCGACGCAGTCAGCTAGGGCTCAGCCTATTTAATCTAAATCTAATCAACACTGTCGTATTGAGTATTTAATTAAGAGTTAACACTTAACAGTTAGTTAATGCAACGAGAGAAGATCAGGCCAGCATATCAAAGTTAAATCTTTCACTACCTTTGAATCAAGCTGCTTAATTAAATCGAGAATTAAATTTCGTAGCTGTGTTGCACCGTTTGTTTTGTAAAGGCACAACTGGCATTGGGATACCTGTCTTATCTTACCCCATTATCAATCATGGTCTGATGGGGCGGTGGAGCAGTTCTTAGCGCATAGTATGCGGGTATACTTCCGCGTACTCCAGCCACACTACCCCTTGGCATCCTAGATCCCAGTGGTGGCGATATCGTTGACACCTGCTGCGTTCTGTAGTAGTCTACCTGCTTGAAAGAGATATTTTAGTTTAAACAACGTTGTTGCTGTACTATAACTGTAAATCCAATAAATATATATATATTTTTTTTGTTGCTCACTTGCAAATGATCCATTTCCGATGGTATTATATCTGGGTTTCTATCATCGCTCTCACTGTCATCTTTTTCTCTCAACTTGTCAGGAGAACCAGGTAGAGAAGAAGGTAGTGGACCAGGGCTGGGCTTTCTTTTAAAGCATCTCTGCCTCACCCCAATTAGGAACAGAACAAGGATCACCATAATAACACCACCACCACCAACTGCTGCAGACATTGCACCGGACATGTGAAATGCTGTTCGCGGCAAATCTAGAAGAAACGCACATGATACTAAGTTTTACTTTTTATTATAGACTAGTGTTACTTAAAACAAAGTAAATTTAAGGATTAACGAGGAGGGGCTATGAGATACCTATTAGCGAGATTCCATTCTGTATATGTTTTAAAGGATTTTACAATCAAACGGTGGTACCATAAGTGCAACTACAATTAGTAATGATGACGATTAGTAAGACGTGACGATTATAACAAAAAAATAATAAAGTCATTATGAAACAACTAATATAGACTCAACGTTTGGTAGAGTCTAGGGTATTAAATGAAAAAGAAGCTATATAATGAGAGAAAACATAACCCACCCAAACTTTTATCATGTACATGATGCTTTTCAGGCGGCCTAAGAGTACTTGCTCGCATGGGATAGGGCTCGCCTCGCCCCTTGCTGTTGTACGGAATGACTGCCACTCCATATGTTCGTCCTGGTACTAAGCCGATGGCTGTGAATCGTGGCACTGCGCTTGACACGTTGGCTACCAGCTCCTGTGAAATACAAGACATGTACCGTCTATATTGTGGCACTCCGACACACATATATGTTTTGCTGTAATTTTCAGTTAAATTTCTGTTTTTGACTTTATACTTCTTTTGGCGCGTTAGGGAAAAATTATGAGAGTAAATTTTTACGATGCGCGCGCAAACCGTCACAAAAAATCGACACTCCGAAGTTAGTTATAGTCAACATACAACAATAAATTTTTTGAAAAGATTTTTATCTTTTAACGCCAAAGAAGTATAACTTCTAACGCGTGTACATAAGTACACACACTTTTTTTTAGAATATTAGGCATTCATTCAAAATCAATGTCTTTCAGGACTCAGGAGTATGCTAGAATAAGAGTAGGTTATACCTGAGTGGATTTGGATTACTAAGGGGAGGGTAGTGCGTGCACCAACTGTAAACACAAGCTCCGTCTTGCCGTTGTTATTAAAAATATATCCAGTGAAAAATATAGTGCAAATATACTTCAAAAGTCACAAATTCGATACAAACTAAAGATTTAAAAAATTGTTCAATGCAGAAACTTCGAACAAATGCTTGAAATAACAAAATTATCTGCGACGCATTGAAAAAGTGACTCAGCACGGACCGACCTGCAAATATTAACATTTTTAATGACATGTGATGTTGGAAGTGGAAAAAAGGAGTCAAAAGCTACTATCTATTGTGGAGTGGAACGTTAATTAATATATTTCACAGTGAAAGTGCATACGTGACTGATAACATTTATAATTATTAGTTATCACATTAAATGTCACTACCAAACCAAAATATATATAGAAGAAATTCAACCACTTCGTCAAACCTGTAGCTGGCCGCCTCAGTACGACGACGACGCTTTATCAACGGATCAAAGATCAAATCTAGTTACTTATTCTTGTTCAATTTATAGTGTATCTTTTATTTTATATTTTTTTATTTTGTTTTATATTCTATTCCATTCTGAGTAAAAGAACGGGTACAATGGAGGAAATTAAAAGTATATTAAAATCAATGCAGGAGGCAATAAACCAACAAAAACGCGACATGCAGGATATGAAGGAAGATATTAAAGAGACAATTAATAGAAGCATAAATGAAAAGTTTAGAGAGCTGGAAAACCAAAACAAAATATTAGAAGAAAAACTCGAAATCCAAACAAGTAAAATAAACACACTAGAGAGAAACTCGCGTCGAAAAAACCTGCTTATTTTTGGAGTAGAGGAAAATGAACAAAGCTACTGGGACTTAGAAAAAAGCGTTGTGGACATTTTCGATAAATGTTTAGGTATAAAATTCGACAAAAACAGCATTGAATACATGAGAAGACTAGGAAAAAAGGGAGAGAATACCAGACCCATAGTTATCACACTAGCAACGATGGGGTTAAAAATAAACATCCTTAAACAAAAGAAAAAATTTGAATCAACACCGTACTATGTTAAAGAAGATTTTCCTTTAGAAATTCTTAACAAACGCAAGGAATTGCAAATAGTTGTTAATACTGAACGAGAAAAAGGAAGACTAGCGATTCTAAAGTACGATAAAATTATTTTCTTAAAGAATAAAAGTACTGACACTGAAAGGTCAAGACCAGAAAAAAAGAAGAGAAACCAGTCGTCGTCACCAAAGCCGATAGAAGCCAACCGCGACACCAATAAACTTCGAAAAGTCGCGAAAATAATAAATAAAAACAACCATATCGATAACTACCTGACAAAAGCAATAAATTCAAAACGCCCCGCTTTAGATGAAGCTACAACATCTACAAACATCGCTAAATAACAACTACCAGCGCCCCCTCCACCTCTCCCACCACGGCTGGTCCCCGCGGGAGAGCCAGACCACAACCCTCCACTCCACTCTCAAATTATCTGTACGCACAATGCAAGCAAAAGTGTTCAAAAACGTAACTATATTGTAAGAGCAACAAACAACCTCTACATACTGACATACAATGTCAGAACCCTGTCATCTTATGGGCGACTCTTAGAATTAACAGAGGCACTCAAAAATATAAATTACGATATAATTGGTTTATCGGAAACTCGACGTCTAGGAACAAAAATTGAAGAATATAATAATTGTATACTCTGTTGTGCAGGATTCACGCAAGGTCAATATGGAGTCGGCTTTTTAATAAACCTACACCAGAGAAAAAACATTGAAAGCTTCACTGGAATTTCTGACAGAGTAGCACTACTAAACATGAATATGCAGGGCACCAAAATCTCGTTTATACAAGTGTACGCCCCCACAGAAGCAGCAAAGAAGACGAGCTCGAAGCGTTTTATGCAAACTTGTATCGAGCCTTGGATCTTGCACATAATACATATATAGTTATGGGCGACCTAAATGCAAAAATAGGCCAACCTAGGGCAGACGAGTATATGATAATGAAATCACATGGTTATGGCAAAAGGAACTTAAGAGGACAAAGACTCATTGACTTCGCCGTCGAAAATAAACTTGCGATCCTAAATACGTTCTTCAAGAAAAAACCGGAACGTAGATGGACATGGCGCTCACCTAACGGAGAGTACAAAAACGAAATAGATTATATTCTATCAAACAGACCTAGCATTGTACACAACATGGATGTTTTGAATCTCAATTTTTCGTCGGACCATAGACCAGTAAGAGCAACAATAACATTGTCAAAAATAAAAAAGAACCGGACTAGATTTAAAAGCACTCCTAATGCCACCCTACAAAGCGAAGAAGAAATAAACAAATATAAGGAATGCATCACAGCCCATCTACCAAACATACTAGAAGAAAATAGTTTATCGGTACAAAATTTACACGACAACATACTAAGAGCAATCACACACAGCCTCCAAGAAGCTAGAATAAGTAATAAAGACACAAGACATACGATTTTATCACAGCGTACTTTAGCACTTTTGAAGAGAAGAAAGCTTCTGCAAAATACCAAGAATAAGTCTTGGTCTATGAAAAACGAACTTTCAGCGTTATACAAGCTAGTAAGCAGGCGTATAAAAAGCGACTATACAAAGTATAGATCGGAAGCGCTGGAAAAACATCTAAGGCGATCAGGAAGCTCAAAAAAAGCATACAAACAGTTGAGGACAAACAAAACATGGATAGACGGTTTAAAAAGTAAAGGAACAATCCTAAGCAATCGCAACGATATCATAGGAATAGCAACTAACTTCTATAAAACACTCTACAGCGTAGATTTGTGCGAAAATGCCACTGACCATAATATACTACAGTCCGACCTAATCTCAACTCGATGTATAGAATTCACCGTACCAGAAGTTATGCAAGCAATTAATAGACTAAAAACAAACAAAAGTCCTGGCTCAGACCACATCACAAACGAGTCTATAAAATCAGTGCAGTCATTACTGGCAGTACCGCTAACTCAATTGTTCAACCGTATTTTGGAAAATGCTAAAACACCGACACAATGGTCAGAGTCAGATATAATACTGATTTATAAAAAGGGCGACCCATGTGATGTTGCTAATTATAGACCAATAAGCTTACTACCGTGCTTATACAAACTATTCTCATCTCTTATAAACCGAAGAATAAGTATCATACTAGATGCAGAACAACCAATGGAGCAAGCGGGATTCAGAAAGAGTTTCTCAACTGTTGACCACATCCACACTCTGGAACTTCTCATTGAAAAATACCAAGAGAGACACCGAGCACTTTATATCGCTTACATTGACTACAAAAAAGCATTCGACACCGTCTCACATGCAAGCATCTGGAAAGCACTAACGGAGCAAGGGGTAGCGACGGAGTATATACAAATATTAAAGAGTATATATAGTAACAACACGGGCAGAGTCAAACTAGAGAAAGTCGGCCCAAGCTTTCCCATAAAAAGAGGTGTGAGACAAGGCGACCCGACATCACCTATGCTGTTTATTGCCATCCTCGAGTCGATAATAAGAAATCTAGACTGGGGCACAAGCGGCCTTAATATTAACGGAAAATACCTGAGTCACCTGCGCTTTGCTGATGACTTAGTGCTTGTATCCGAATCAAGCTCACAATTACAAGTCATGATTCAATCATTAAATGCGGCTAGCAAGAAGGTAGGTCTAGAGATGAACCTCACAAAGACAATGTTAATGACAAACAGTATAGAAATGACAGTATCGGTCGATAGAGAAATTCTGAAATATACAAACAATTATGTTTACCTAGGAAAACAAATCAGCTTTGAAAAGGACAACAACTATTTAGAAATTGAAAGGCGAATTCAACACACTTGGAACAAGTTCTGGAGTCTAAAGGAAATTTTTAAAAGCAATATGCCAGTATCACTTAAAACCAAAGCCATGTCGAGCTGTCTCTTGCCATGTCTAACATATGCTTGCCAGACTTGGAAATATACAGAGAAGATAAAAAGAAAAATCAGAACTTGTCAAAGGGGCCTAGAACGGAGCATGCTTAACATTAGAAAAATTAATAAAATAAGACACTCAAAAATAAGAAGCGTTACTAAAGCTACTGATGCCCTAAACTATGCTTTAAAGCTTAAATGGAGATGGGCAGGTCATGTAGCAAGACTCTCTGACGATCGATGGACCATAAGGGTGACCAGGTGGGGTGGCCCTATTGGGAAACGAAACAGAGGAAGACCGCTCACGAGATGGGCGGACGACATTGCTCAAACGGCTGGCCCGAGCTGGATGCAGCTCACCCAAAATCGAGATACATGGAGATCCCTGGAGGAGGCCTACACCTGCGGAAGGGTTCTTGCAAAATAATAATTGAGAAATATATACAAATATTAGGAAAAAATAATAATAATAATAATTGTCTAATTTACTTTCTTAAAATATATTTGTAAAAATAGTATTAAGTTAACTCTGTTCTTTTGCAAGAAATAAAAAGGCTTTTTATTTTTATTTATACCTGAGTAAGGGTCTAGGCAATCACATAAAAAAAGAAAACATTCGAGACCTGTATTTTACCAGTTCTTACTTATGGCTGCGAAACTTGGTCAATAACACTTCACCACAGGGAAAGGCTAACAAAATGCTAACGTGCCATGGAAAGAAGTATGCTGGGTTTAAAAATCAAAGACAGAGTCAGGAACGTAGGCATGAGAACAAGAACAAAACTCATAGACATTCTTACGCGGATAGACGTCCAAAAATGGAGATGGGCTGGACATTTGCTACGCCACCCTATCTACTTAATAAACAAATGGAGCAAGCAAGTCACTCTCTGGCAACCAAGAGACGGCAAAAGAGGTAGGGGTCGTCAAGTCAGGAGATAGGAAGATGACTTGAAACTGGCAGCGGGACCATTCTGGTTGAGAGTAGCAAAGGACAGGATCCACTGGAAGGAATTGGAGGAGGCCTATGCCAAAAGGCACACCGAACTTAGGGATCTCTTGTAACCCTACGTTTAGGAATAAAAGGCTACTATTATTATTATTATACCTGAGTCACTAATTCTTTGACTTCTAGAAAAAATGATTGTGCTATTCCTCCATTAAAGCCTTCTGAGCACCGTACTCCAAATGAAGTCAGAGATGCATTTACCACTGAACAGTTATGGACTTGATCTGGACGGCCTGTAAGAAAATATTGACTGTATTTATTTTAATATTGTCTTCGTCGAAGTTATAGATAGACTTTACACATTAATTTATAACACACATACTTACTTATAATGATCATATGTTTGTTTTGCTAGAGGCTTATAGGGTTGTATATATTATATTATATATACACATATAGACATCACGATTTAAAGTTCACAATTATTAAACTACAGCCCTGCGATTCTGTAACTCACTTTTCGAACTCACACACCGGTTTTCGTATCGGGGGTCGCTCTCAAATCAGTCGTGAAGCAGTCATTTATGATTTGGCATTCTGAAAAGGTGGGAGCTTGTAGTTTATTGTTTATCAGATGATTTGGCATTCTGAAAAGGTGGGAGCTTGTAGTTTATTGTTTATTTGGCATTCTGATAAACAATAAACTACAAGCTCCCACCTTTTCAGAATGCCAAATCATAAATGACTGCTTCACGACTGATTTGAGAGCGACCCCCGATACGAAAACCGCTGTGTGAGTTCGAAAAGTGAGTTACAGAATCGCAAGGCTGGTACTACTAACTTACGATGTATGAAATCTGTTTAGTGATTGTAGAAACACTATTCATACATCGATATGATAATATACGAATAATTGATAAATTCCAAAATCTACGCGATGAGAAATATTATTTCTGACATCTGTTTATTTTGTTAAACCTCTCGTTAACAGGGTATAATGAGCTACAATTATCTGACGAACACAAACAATTCAACATACCAGCGGCAATGATGTGATACACGCACGGCACCCTCTGTTTGCCAATTCTATTGTGGGCCCAGCACAATAGGGTTCCATAATCCATTTCAGTATGTGGCGTGTACGTGACTGTAGAAACAGTTCCCGTTCTCGATATATAAGAGTCGCTCACTTCGTTGCTATTCGCTGTGTTGTTGAATGTCCATCGGAACTGAAACAAGCATTAAAAATATATCTCGCATCGTCAAAAATAAGATAAGAAGGTCCAGGCGCAGGTCCCATTTTCCTATGTTTTCGAAATTTATCTAATGTGATTTTAGTTTTTAAGTGGAAGGAATTTTATGTTCTTTTACCAAATAATCTATTTTATTTTTCAAGTTTAATGGATATATTTTTTATTGTGTACGAATATCTAGTCTAATAGTCCTTATAAAAATTCTGATTTAAATACTATTCAATCCCAGTACACAATTATAAAACTTCGCAAAAAAATAAACATAAAAATCAATAAAAATTTCGTCTACGTGTTACACAATGCAGTTCTTTAGAAACTCTTTAATTACTTACCAACTTAAGATATTTGCAGTTTGTATTGTTGTCCTTATAATATACATACAATTTAGGGTGACGTTTTAATTTATTTAGCACTAGGATGCCTATGATAATGGACCTATTCGTAAAAGTATTTATTTATACAAAAATTAATGTAACGTACTTGGTATTGTCTAAAACATTGAAATCCCCAAAATGAATTTATAAGAAAACAGGTTACTAATAAATGAGAGTCGCAACGTCTTACATTTGCCGAACACTGAACAGACGTTTCAGAGTAATTGGCAACTTACACTAACTTCAGGCGGGTTGGAGTCTACGTGACATGTGATATGAGCCCTCTCTTGTTTTGCCACCCCGTGTACTCTCTGTTGGGAGCTTCGGCAGGTTGGAGCATCTGTATTAAGAATATATAGTTAATACGCCGCTATCAGTACTAGAATAAATACTGTGGGCTTTCGATATTGTCACTAGGATCCACATACAAACTTAATTAAAACTACTTAGTAACTACGTTTTTATTAAGTTATCGTGAAACTGATATCTGTATGCTTGATGTGTAAGGCTCCTTGAATGTGACTGCTGTAAACTATGCGAAACGTCTGTAAATATATAATGTTATAAATTCACGTTTCTTCACAATGTAGCTTATGTTCATGTTCAGGAAGTCATATTATTATCCTTTGTTCTTACATAACTAATTTTTACTCTGCCTAATTAGATTACTGATTCGTGTGTCTATCTGTATATATAAAATTCTCGTGTCACAGTTTTCGTTGCCATACTCCTCCGAAACGGCTTGACCGATTCTCATGAAATTTTGTGTGTTTATTGTGTATGTCTGAGAATCGGACAACATCTATTTTTCATCCCCCTAAATGTTAAGGGTCGTCCACCCCTAAATATTTTTTTTTATTTTTAGATATTTTTTCTGTTTTTAATTTTTTTATGATACAGCATTAAACAATACATACAAACCCCTAACTTTCACCCCTCTACGATCAACCCCTATTTTTTATTATAAATGATATGTATGGCAAAACGACGTTTGCCCGGTCAGCTAGTCTGTATATAAAGATAACCTGACAGATGCGTATCTGGCATGATAACTTTACTTAACCGATGCGTCGTTCGTTTTTCATTCATACCCGTGAAATGAACGTAGTTAGAGTTAGTAGTTAGAGTGAGAGCAAAGATGAATAATTGAAAAGATTCGTTACGTCACATCTCTGAATTTGAAATGTTAACTGCGAGCGTTATCGCGCTATAGGTACGAATTAAATAATTAAAATCAATTCCAAAAACTAATTATTTAAAAATTCATAAAAACTTTTGATTATAATACTTCATATAGTACGTTTACATTCTAATTCCACGCACATTAAGACAACGTGTACATTAGTAACACACTTACATAATACATCTAAAGTCAGAGGTTTGCTTTCGCCATCTCCCTCGGCGTTGAAGCCGACACAGGTGTAGTTACCAGCTGTATTGCGACCAACTCCTTGTAGAACTAGCGACTGATTGCTTATGATGATACCCTGACCAACGTTGTGACTTAATGTCTTGCCCTGTTAAAAAATAGAGCATTGCAATTACTTGGACCAAATGACAAATAATTCGAGAAGCAAAATATTTGCATTTATTAAATTTAAATTAATTGAATGCTATACGTGTTATATATGTCGCAACCAACTAGCTGAATTAGCCGTTCAATTAACAGCCTATGCTTTTAACTAAACGGCGCCATTTAACTAACGGCCTGCAAGATGTTCAGCCAGTTGATTAAACAGCTAGGCAAATGACTTGGATCGATGACGTTTCATTACTTAACATTAAATAAATTTCATACAACTAACTAGACTAAAAGAGAGAACGAAATCATATTGAAGATTATGTACCTAAATACACTAATACTACTAATATAATATATTAGAACAAAATATTATGCGGCTTCCGACAATATTAACATAATGAAAACGATATTAATTTGAAATTAATTTGCCTAAAATAAATATTTATAAAGCTTCAAAGCAATAATTAATTTTTATTTCAATTAGCTCCGAACAAATTTAGGCTAATTTCGAAGATGTTTGTTTAATTTATACGTATTTTGGATCTTAGCTTTGTATCTACAAATTATTAATAATTATTTAATATTTTAGTTAACGTAATGAAAACTTCAAGTATATTACACAACAACATTACTTTAAAGGTTAGAGTTTGATTTTTTGAACGCTGTTATCTCAGGAACCGCTAGTCAAACTAATAAAACATTTATGAGTGGAATAATCGATCAAGGACGGCTTTATCTTAATTTCGTGTGCGTGTGTTTGTGACCCCCCCCCCCAAGGGGGTTTTTTTTTTTTTTTTTTTTTTTTGGGGGGGGGGGGGGGGGGGGTGTTTTGTTTTCCCCCGGGGGGGGGGGGGGGTTTTTTTTTTTTTTTTTTTTTGTGTTTTTTGGGGTCCACTAGTATTATTATAAAACTAGCGTTCGTTTAAGAAAAAACTTACATTATGGCGCCATTCCACTTTGTATATATAAGGATGAGCCTTGATAATACAGTCGAAGTACACATCTGTCCCTTCGCGAATATTTCTTGGGTCCAAATTGGTTCCTAATCGAACAACTGTTTCTGGTACATCTGTGAACAAGAACGTATATATAGACTACAATTTAACAAACTATTTACGTGCCCTTTTCAACTAAGGCTTCTACTATTCAAATAATACACAGGTCATACAAGAAGTATCAGGGGAATGTAAATAAAAAACCAAATACGAAAAGATAGCGCATTACGTTTGTTTGTGATGCGTTTGGCATCTCTGGTTCAGTAAAAGATATGAGACAGCCTTCTTTCTGTTTGACCAATCGTAATCAAATGAAACGTCCTTTCGTCTTTCGCTGTACACTCTCACTCTAGACCTCTAAGTATATTAAGAATGTATACTAAGTAGGTAATTGATACGTTTAAATGAATAAAATGGTTTAAAATGTTTGAGTATAAGAGTAAAACTTTGTATAAATATAGTATCTTTCGTCTTACATTGAATATCCAAAATCCAGTCGTCCTCCAGTGGTGCCACTGAAGGCATCTGAGGGTTGGTCGCTCGACATGCCAACTTTGCTCCAGCATCGGACTTGGTAAGTTGCAAGGAAACGGTGGACGTTGTCGTATTTCCATCTGTGGACAACTAAATACGGGAAACTGAAATAAGTTTAATGATTGAAATAAAAAACATGTTCGTTAACTTTTTGTCTTCTGTAACAGAATTTTTAATTTTTTTTTAAAATAATTTGCATTTAATAGAGTAGTATGTTTTTTTTTAATTAGTCTCTGGAACTAGTAATACACAGAATTTAAAAGGTACATATTACATTTAAAATTATGTAAAATAATTGTAAATACATAACTTCAATCCGGTTAAAAATTGTTTTATTAAATGCGTGAAAGTTATGTCAATAAAAGACAATACTGTACATATTTGATTACTTACTTACTTATAACTATACGATTAATTATTTTTCCTGATCAAATTTCCAATATTTACGAGTCAATTTATGGTTTATAATGTGAAATTCCAGACCCTTTTGATGATTGTTTTATATTTTTCAGAACACAACAATATACAAAATGCTATTGAAGTTCAAATTTACATTCGTCAGATTTTAATTAATAATTATAAACTTCTCCTTTGATCTTACATAATATGTATGGAACTTTTACAAATACATATATATTGTAATGGTAACAATATTAATAAAATTAAACTTATAAACATAAACTAATAATAATAAAATAATATACATTGAAATAAATAACGAAACTTAACATAAACTAAAATATATCATTAAAAGGAGTCCCTTTAGGCAAGGTTCCGAAGATACTGGCAGCGTTCCCCCTTTGAATTGCTAGACTAATTCTTTGTCCGAGGTAGCTGCCAGATCTTCGGTCTCCTGTGATGTCGACTAACCTTTTTGAAATTTCTTTAAAAAGCCTTAAAGCGCTAGGACCCCACGGACCAAGGGTCTCGACACCGAATGGGACAAAATCATATTCAGAGCCCAGACCCCTGTATTTGCCTGCTTTATTTTTTTTCAGCCGCTTCACAAGCCGCACCAGCTCTGTAGTTGGTTCCATGTAGATGGGAAGGGGCCAGCGTGTCTGAACAGGTTGCATCCCATACCAGTACCCGACCCATCTTCCATGGAATCAAACTCATACCGTCCGGTCTCTTGCCATCGTCTCTTGCAATACCACTTGGCTCAAGAAGACTTGGCACGTTGACGGTGGCAAGGGAACGGCGTATGATATCGTTAAGTGCGGCATGTCTCGAGAAGCGGCCTGCACTTTTTTGGCATGACAGGCCGTGATGTCCTAACTTGTCGACATCACTGCCACAGGGACATATATGAGGAGCGCAGACCGGAACCCCAAGCCGTAGACAGGTTGCGATTCGAAGCGTGTCAGGCTCAAGAAAAGTTCCTGTATTTGACGATGGGTAAGCGTGAAGCCAGTAGCCGGCCTCATGCGTGCCCACGGCCAAAAGCCTAGCACGCGCCGAACCTGTACTACGACTCAAAAGATCGTCAAAAGTCAACTTGCAGTGTATGTCATCCCAGCTCCTCTGTGAATTTAGAGATAATAGAAAATTTTGACCTGGGCATGCAATCAAGAAAGCATTTCTAGCTTCTTCCAAGCCAGCAATCTCAAAGTTTGAAGGGGATGCCCTTAAAATTTTACTTATGAGATTTGCTGAACTATGGACAGAAGATAGAAAGGCTGGTAAAGCGACACTGGAAATTTTGCGAATCCCTAAACCACCATAACGGATGGGTAGGGAAGCTTGGGTCCAAGATTGCTCGTTCAGCTGCATATTAAGAAGTGATTCTAAGCTAATTTTGATTAAGTCGTCTAATGGTGTTAAAATATCTGGGTGATTCCAAAAGGAGCAGCAACGGAGCACATACGTAAATTTTGGGAGGAAAAGACAGAATTTTAAGATGCAAAGTGCATAATGTGGACTAATTTCAAGGAGACGGTCAGCAGAATTTTGAAATTTAGTAATTGAAGTATGAATATAATCAGAAATAGATTCATTAAAAATTGGAGAACCTAAAAGGTAAAGGGAATTCCTGTTAACTATTTTAATATTTGGAGCCAAAATTTGAAATTTTTTTTTACATCATTTAAATTTAAGTCGCAGTTATTTATGAAAAGTTCGCATTTGTTAAAATTAAGCTCCAAACCAATGGCTTCAAATTTATTTTTGATTAAAAGAAGGTCCGAAAACACAGTATCCACATCACCTCCTAGGGTTCCGTCGTCCAAATACCAAACATTGAAATTAGAATTTAAATTTTTGATTATGGGATTTATAGCCAAACTAAAAATTGCAGGCCCAAGGGGATCACCCTGTTGACAACCTACTTCCGAGGAAAGTTCATTAGAACGATATAACAATTTAGTTGGATCAGCGTAACTGAGAAGAAGATAATTGTATATTTCCGGTATATGTTGTTTTATTTCAGTCAGCAGGGTATCCCTATTTACCGAATTAAATGCATTTTTCACATCAATTTTGAGCAACACGTCTGGCTGTCCGTGACTTAGGAAAGAGCGTAGGGCATGGACGGCTGCCTCACACCCTCCTTTCACACCGAAGCCTAACTGTACAGGTTCAAATTCTGAATTTAATTTTGGTAAAATATGTCGAACAGCAATTTTGGAAGCCAGACGTCTTAGTGTTGAACCAACAGCAATTGGTCTCACCCCTCCGTCCTTTTTAGTGAGGGCAATGAGGTTCGCGCCGAAAAGAATGGGAACAATTTCTGTATTGACATCCCCGGAATACATAAAATTTATTAATTTTGTGATCGAGTTAATAAGTTGCTCGCCTGCATCACCCACAGAATGCGATGTTAAATCTTTCAAATGTTGTGGTGAGATTCCATCCAATCCTGCTGCCGAACCTGGTTTAAAAGATAAAATTGCATCAGTTACATCTTTGTTTCGAATTTTAAGGCATGCTTGCCCTGCTGTTGGTGGGTCGAGAAAATATGGGTTTACTGGAGCTGGGGGATGTTTAGTCCGTAATGCCTCAAGGGTGTCAGGCGTATCTGGCGATAGCACGTCATTGGAGAACAAAAGACGAGCGGCACCTTTAAGATCTCCGTCACAAATTTTGTTCTCGATGAGTTTTTTGCGATTAAAAGGGACATCATGTTTAATTAGAGGTGCGGGGGAAGGTGAGGAACTTACAGCACAGTTATTCTTTATCTTTTGTGTCAGGGATAAATTCGGTTCATCAGTTTTTATTATGTGTAGTGTACTGTATGAAAATAAAAATAAGTTCTGCCAGTCTTGAGTACAATTGCTTATATAACATTTCTGGATTAATTTTGACAAATGTGTAGCAACAGTTATTCGTGCTCCGCGAGGGATTCTTTTAACAATGGGTATACTATTTTTCAAATGGCTAAGTAATGTATGAAAAGGAGTTGGAGCGTTGGCTGCAAAAGTAGGCGCACTCGGAATAATGGGATGGATTTCTAAAAGTGAACTGGTTTGGCTAATACAGTTCCTGTGTGTTTTAGAAATGTGTATTTTGAGGCCTTTCAAAGATTTGAAAGACTTGTTGCAAAATGTACATGTATGGGACGCGATCGACGTGCCATCACAAGGTAGGGTCACGGCCTGCATTCACAACAGTTAATAAACTAACATAAAAAAAACAATAACTTAAAACAAATTTAAAAACACAAAAAAGTAACTTAAAAAGGACACATAACAAAAAATAGGACAAGATCAAAAATAAAAATGAAGGCTGCTGGTTTTGGTAACTCTTCGTTTCGTCACAGGATGAAAATAAAATATGAAAATAAAATAAACACACAGGCATCAGCAGGAGCACAACACAAGCAAAAGCAGGAGCACAACACAAGAAGAAGCAGGAGCACAAGCAAAAGCATAAAGAGCACAAGCAAGAGCACTGAGAAAAAAGGGTTCAGGTTTAGGCATAAGCAAATTTTGTCTGACCACTATTAAATTGTCCGTTTCTTAGACTTTACGTAATTTTATTTTATTTTGTTTTTGTTTATTTCCATTTTTTACGCATTCAATATCATCATTTTGCATCATATTCCATTTAATTTAATCAATTTTTATTTCTAAATTCTCATAAATATTTTTTTCATGTTTTCAAATTGATCTTAGATAATATGTATTGTATTATATCACTAACATTAATTTCACGTTTGATAATATCTTGATAATATAATTACAAGAATTTAATTAACAATCATTGAAACGTAATTGGTAACTGAAGTCGACGTGTAACAAATATCGTGATGTATAAAATGATAACTTGTCACATGTATTAAAATAATTTGAAACCCAATTATTGGCAAAAATAATTTGTCCCAACTTTCTAAAGTATAAAAAAGTAGGGTTTTATTCTAAGCGTACCTTTATATTTTATATAATATAATATTGAATAATATGATTCTCTTGGCAGGTGCGATTTGAAACATGGTTGCTTCCTGCTGTTACATTTTGCTTTGTTATTTTAAACGCAATTAACTACAAAATATACTAGGGCTAGAGTTGAACTATAGTATCTTAATGTAGAATGGTAAATTGAAGAAGAACTTAGCTAACTAATCATGAGTAGTAATCTTCAAAACTCTACAAGAACAAATTTTCTAATTCTGAAAAGGCCTGATTAAGTTTTAACCATATATTGTGAATTTGTAGAACGGAGTAGAAACTGTTCAAAATGTCGTTTGATTCATTACTTCGTGTGATTACAGTTATTGCTGCGGAGTTAAGGCGGCGGTAAACATGACGAGGAAAACTTAGAGTAAGACATAAGAATTGAAAATATAGAAGATATTAATGCAATCAAAATATTGCTGGCAAATTACTAAACTCACAAAAATTTTATTAAGGCAAGATTGACGTTATTACTATTTCCAAGCATTTCTATTAAAAGATTGCTCACCCTAGTTATATATTTAAAATTTAAATTAATCTCTTTGATCGGACTTAACTTGGATTATGAAATTAACAGTATTTTCAGCGTGTTTACGCTATGTTTAAATGACAGAATAATGTCTATTATAATAGTATATAATAAAACTGAGTAATAATAATAATAGAGTAGATAATATATATACTATCACAATTAATAATAGATATAACGAACTGATTCAAGTATTATGTATCGAAACGTCTTGCGTCTCATTACAGTATTAATTATGCAGGAAGCGTTTACCAAAATTGTTATATATAGCAATTACTGTGACAGTAATTAAATTGTATTATATATATCGTACTAAATAATTATAATTATGATATATGGTACGCAAGTTCAATTAAAAAGTGTAAAAGATTTATCAAAGTACACTTTTCAATTTTTTTTCTCTTAAAAAGTTTTACTCAAAGGCTAATTTTAGTAAAAATTTATGGATCAGTAATCTTTAGTATCATAAGGAACAACATCACTAAAAGAACGGCACGTAGAAGTAATAAATGCAGATTGAATGGGACATTTTGCGCTTGGGGCTCGCCCGAACGATCGTAAGGGACCTCTCAGACTTTCTGAGTTTATCTACATACTAGCTAGCAAAACAGTTTTTTAACACTAATACCTTTTTTATGATAAACGGTAGCCTTGATAATAGGCTAGTTGGCCGGCGTAGACAGTAGACTATAGTTCCCTGACTATAGTAATCTGTTCATACATCCTTTGTTATTAATAGAAAGGGAACGAAGAGCGTTACCCATACTCATCACTACATAGTATAAAACAAAGCCGCTTTCTTTGTCCCTATATCCCTTTGTATGCTTAAATCTTTAAAACTACGCAACGGATTTTGATGCGGTTTTTTTAAATAGATAGAGTGATTGAAGAGGAAGGTTTATATGTATAATAATAACCATTAAATAGTGGAAAAATACTGTTATTTTTGAGGTTTCTCATGTGGTGTCGTAAATAATTACATTTATTCGCCTTACATTGCAAACGCAGATGGTATATGTCTATCTCTTATGGATATCGGTAATATATAAGTATCAAAACATCCTACGTCATAATGTATTCGACTAATCTGTGACCTTTGTCGCGTAACTGACGTATGGAAGTATACTTTTATATATGGATTTTTTGATAAATTATCGATTATGTACACGTTATTTTAGTCGCTAACGCATTCTAAATTCATGTTTCATAAAGATTATTCTCAGTAATACTTAATTTATCCAATACGCTTTTAAGTTCCAGCACTGTGTTCTTTGTGACGCAAAGGAACGCCTTTTTATATTTTATTAAGCTCATTTTAGATAGCCCTTACTTTATATTATAAGACGACTCGCGAAAAGCTCACCTCTATTTATTCCAGATTGATAAAATTTTATGAAATATAAGACGTGCTTCTGCAAATTTATATATTTTCTTTAGATTAATAATTTGAAGCTGAGCAACACGTAACATTTCTGTTTAAGTGTTTATTTATTTAAATGGACAATTTTTGTACGCAGTCATTCATTCATTCATTCATGAGCTAGTTGTATCAAACATCGACAAAATCATTTGTTATGCTAAGAACATGTTCTGGGATAAATTGTTTTTTTTTTTGCAATAACTTACAGTTTCCTTGGCGTTGTTGATGCGATGTCCATTCTTCCACCAGGTGATGGAGGCCGGTGGTCGTGATCCTGCACTTTGGCATAGGAGGTCATATCTTCGTATTGCGGATAGAGGCTGGTTAGATCCCAGGATGTGTACTGTTAGTGGTGGAACTGTGGGCATTTTGTATCGTTATTATTTTCTATGGTCTAGCTAACAACTGAAGTATTTTTTATATCCTGTTTCCTTGCTAGTGTTGGGGTCCAACTACCTTTAAATGTTGCTATGATATTTATTTATAATCCATGTCCATACTCTTTATTAAATGTAAATAGAAAATACTTATGAACGTACTGTAAAGTTGTTATTGCTTTGAGAAGGGAAAAACATTAACATCCGTAGAAAGAATTGCAATATGCTAAGCAAAATATTGAAGCAGGTTTCGCACTCGGAAATGTAGCTAGAGCCAAACATTTTAACCCAGCATTTAGGTCAAAATTGTCGAAAGATTTTAAAGAAGTGAGCGAGTGCTGTTGGCACATAGTTAAGACTGAAGAGATGCGAGAATTCCCTGTCAAAGACATACTTTGACGTTAACGTAATAGCACCATATTTGTTTTTAATAATATTTAGTTAATACGACAAAGGAATGCTATAAAATTATATTATATAAATAAATTTTATTAGATTTCTCATTTTATACGTACCTAATTGATTTTTAGTAAACTTTCAATTGAGGTAACAACTATAAAAATGTACATGTATGTATTTACGTTATATGTTGAGCATTCTTTTTATATTCAGATAGATGATCTAAGCCAAAATAATTGCTTTGGGAATTTGAATTCCTCAGGATTAATTACATCGAATGAGGCATTTGACAACGAGCATAATTATCTAATAAATTACTTTTAAGGCTTACAATTCATATCCAATGTAAGTGTTGTCTCAATGGGATGTGACCGTATATGGTTCGACGCCCGACAAGTGAACGCTGCTCTTACATCTGTTCGGGTAAGTGGTCCAACTCTCAACACTCCTCGCACCGCCCCTCCCGTGAGTACGGTCACTGGAGTGTCGGTTTCGATTTCGTCTCTAAACCATTTCACCCATGGGCGCGGACGACCTATATACACAAAAAGTTAATTTGTCCTTATCAAATAAACGTACTTCTCTTGATCTTAAAACGTATACGCATTGGTAGGCCATTTAATTGTGTTTTAGGAATTGCATTTCCACATATACTAATCTATTTAATTCTTTCTTCAGCACATTATTGCGTCTCGCTTAATATGGGCATCATCCAAGGCATCCATCCCTTTTTATGTTGTGAGATATTCCATAACGAAATACTGCTATAGATTGAGATGTGGACGCGTTGATATTTATGCAATAATCCATTCATTCCTACCGCTCGTCTGAGGCCTAGTTTTAGTCTGAATATTAGTAAAAGAAGCGAAGCAAAAAAAGGAAATTTATTAATTAAAAGCGATATCTTTTTGTACCTGCTTCTTGCCACTTTGCCACCACCTTTGATCTCTTAATGACACCTTGTCTTCAATAAGGAATTACTATTTTAAAATGTTGAACTTAAGCTGTGGTAATGGTTTTTATTTTAAACGATGAAAAGTAGACACGTAGGAATTCTATCCTATTTATCAAATTCTAAAACAGCATAAAATGTTGATTAACTGTAAATATTTACCTCCAGAGACATCGCACTTGAGCGTGAAGGAGTCACCCTCAACGTAAGGACCAACTATTGCTTGTTTTACGTCACCTCTATCGTCCGTAATGATCATTTTACTAGGTGGCACTGAAAAAAAAAGACTTAGTTATGTACAAATCTAACCTCGATACTAGCAATTATTTAATTTATTTAAAATTACATTTTATAACCTAATCGCTAGCTAATCGGACCGAATACTACTAAATAAGACATACATTAGTTTTTTACTAAGTAGAAACAAAAATGTTAATACTTTATCTGCCTTATAAATTAGAATAAAAACTATTGTCGGGTAAAGGGACTTAAGACCACAAACAGAATGCTGTAGATAAAACCAGGTAAAGGTATGATTAATACTGATTGTTGGAAAGACTGTGTAAAGTAAAAAATATCTAAAAGGCAATTTACTTGCTATCTAAAAGAGTATCTTAAGTGTCCTACTTTGTGTGTACTTAATACACGAAACTTATGCTCTGGGGAACCCTTCCATTATAGCGTGGCCTGTGGAACCCTCATAAATATTGATTCCACGGGGTACAGCCGAAGATTGCTTCCGGTCATAATTTGACAGATTTTTAACAGTTTATAGCATCCGACGTATTCCATATATACATTGATTTCTTACCGTTATTTTTATATACAATCGCGATTGTGTTTTTTCTATTGGCAAATAGGTTTAGCGACTTGCTTTTGGTCTATAATTACTATAGTAAATCGGTTATTTTTTTAATTAGATTTTTATATTAGTATAAATAGGGATTTTTAGCGTCTCACTTCCAAAGAAAGCTTATTTGACTAGGCTTTATTATTATTCTACTAGAAAGCAGGAAAAAATTAAAAAGAAATTTGTTCTATTATACTTAATTATAATTAATTAAAAATCAGTAGTGCTACAACCTCTTTAGATCTTGGCCTCAGATTTCTGAATCTGTTTCATGATCATTTTTAAATGTATAGGCTAGCTGTGATCAGCCTCCAGTGCCTGACACACTTCGAATTTTTGGGTCTAAGATACATCGAATTCCTCACGATGTTTGCCTTCACCGTTCGAGCAAATGTTAAATGGGCACATAGAAAGAAAGTCCATTGAGGCATAGCCGGGAATGGAACCTACAACCTAAGGTATGAGAGTCGCACGCTGAAGCCACTAGGCCAACACTGCTATTATACTTTTACTTAAATAAAAATGTACATAGGATCCTATTATGATGTAATTATTTCTGTCTACATAGAACAGTAATTTATATCTGAAAGTTAGGTTTTTGGCGCCACTCCAAGTGCCTCAAAGATTAAGATGATGGTAGTCTCTTCTCATAGTTTTGTAACAAACAATGATATATTCAACCGTTTTATTATATCAAAATGTATTCTTTATTTTAGTCAACTATTATTTTTCATTTACAGTTTCTAAAAAATGCTACTATAATTTACCGGAATAGATCAAATTTGAAAAAAAATTAATACTGAAATCGATTTTATGATTTTGCGTAATATACGAGTATGTATGTACCTTGCATAATATATGGGCATTTCATATACCAAGCACAAGGCCGCGCTTTCAAATTACGGTCTCCCGTTGGGTTTAGAAGAAACTAGAATACCTTTATTCACGTCGAATTTGGTTTGGCAGGTATTTCCTAAAGGTAACTTAACAGAAAAATGATCTATAAAAGGGACACACATAAATCTTCTTCTTAAAGCACAAATACAGAAAGGGAGGTATGAGTTAGAATAAATTAAATAAGTTCTAATAGTTTTATAGAAAAAATATTATGTTCTCATGAACTTAAAATTACTTTTTGAATCGCAAAGTTTCACCATTGAAATTTATTTGTTTTATTTTATGATTGAAGTTAAGAATAAAGCAAAAGCAACTGTCGGTTGCGATTATGAATAATAAATATGGGAATTTAGTATTGTGGTAAGGCGTGTGATTCTTTCTCTGTGTGTGTTTCTGTATGCAAATTAAAATGTACTCTAACATAGTTGCTTTTACGAGTACGAAGTAACAAGATGTGCACTCAACCTCTCTCTATTATAGTAACGGAATAAATCTAAATTAATTATGTACATATATGAATATTACTAATGCGTGAATAAAAAAATGTATGAAATACTTTCTTATGTGGAATAAAAATACTAAATTAATATATGTAATATTATAAACATGGTTTCAGATCACTTAAGTGTCTATAGAGTTGTCAAATTGTAACAATTGGTAAAGGGACATAATTTTGAAATAATTCTAATATTAGTAAAAGCCAAGCGTAGAACTAGACCCAAAATGAAGACGTAATATCTATAATTTTCCTGAAATTGGTCGTTATTTGCATAAGGTTCACATACGAGTCATATATTTCAGTGAAATGGAATTTTATATCTATGCACTTGATAAATTGCACTACTGAATACTTGAATTATTAAAATAAGTGAAACACTTATATTTGTTTTTATGGGTCAATAGCAGCTATGTAGCTTAATTTCCTTGAAAAGAAGTATTATTTCCTCTTTTCTATACCTTTTATAGATTTTTTTTCATTTGCATACAATTTTACTACGTTTTCTGTGAATTTCAACTAATAAGCAGCAAGCAATGTTCATCAACACACACAGTTCTATATTGCTTTTTTACCTTAAATCGCATTTGATACATGTATTGCTCCAATTTGCGACATCAATTTGTAAAATAAATTGGTTTCCGTTTAAGAAACAAATAAAGCAAAAGGGTCCTTTTGAATATGTTTTACTAAAGACATATTCTATGCTTATATAGGTTGTATGGAGTGTACACATTTTACCCAGTTATGTATCCAACCTTGTTTGTCTTGGGTATGGTAGGATACAACAAGTTAGAGGTAAGAAGGGAACTGACTTACTATCACATTATATTTTTTAAGGGCCTTAGAGGTCGAATATATAATGCGGAAATGTTGGAGAGACTGGAGCTGCGTGTGCCAAATAATCACACTCGGCGTGGTAAGCGGTCGCAATTGCTTGCAGTGCCTCGAGCTTGTACAAATTTACTCAGAGAAATTTACGCGTGTCTTGCGCACCCTAAACACTATTACTTGTGAGACGGATATATTTAGTTGCACACTGGCTGAATTCACAAGAATTGCTTTATTTATAACTAGTTACACAAAGGTTTAGGTTTTATGTTTTCTCGTTTTGTTTATATTATGTTGTTAGTTTATTCATATGAATTAGTTTTCTATTGTATTAGTATTAACGTATTTTCGTCACGTAACTTTTATTATCATATAACTTTTAATAAAACAAAATATTTATCTTAAGTTATAAATAAATGTCTAATGATTACATCTGTAGTTGAATTTTTTATTTTTAAGTATTTTAATACGAACTGCGGTGACTTTCCAAGCACTAAGGATAACACATTGGTTGTTGGAGCCTATAGCTAATGTTTATATATGTTTTAAATTCATAAATGTAAAACAGTAGATGTACGATCAAGTACTACTCACCAATTACAGTTAGATTAACGCGAGAGTTTCTTGTTTGAGCCTGCTTGAAGTCAACCCTACAGCGGTAGATGCCTTGGTCTGAAGATTTCACTCGGTCTACTCCAAGTTCCGCTGGTCGTCTCTCTGGCAGGAAATACGCTCTTGATGCAAAGACGCTTTCATCAGACCACCGTTCAGCTACACCAAAATCTTTTTCCCTGGCGTCCACGCTGATATAAAAGTAATTGTTATAGCGTAACGAATGTGTCACAATCCTTAACTTATAAATAAATCGAATTTCGGACGTCGATTTGAAGTTATTTTATGAGAAATGTTTTAATTAATTCAAAATAAATAAACATGTAATTTGTTATATCCTTTGTAAAATGTAGCCTTTAGTCGACACCTTAGGAAACTTCATAAGTTTCATAAAAATTGCTTAATTTGAGATATTCACGTATTTGTGGATGGGATATTTATAATAGGTAAATAATTTCTATTGACGGGTATTCCATTACAGACAGAATATAGAGAAGTCGGTAAATTTGTTTATCTACTTTTTCCCGCATATTATGAGAAACAACCCATCCGGAACCATCGGATTTCGATAGCAAAAAGATAAAATTATAGGTAATTTTAATAATATCAGCTTAGATTTTTGATAAGATCTGATTGAATAAGCAGTACAAAAGTAGTTTTTACCTGTATATTGGCGTGCCCAAGTCCTCTCTATACCATAGCACCAAGAGTACAGCATCCTCTTCATCTTGTGTAGCTATGTCACAGGGCAGGTATACCGGCTCGCCAGCTATCGCCACCACTTGCGTCATGGGAACTAAAAGGATATAAAAAACAATGTTAAATAATTTAAAAGTGTGAATTTTTTTCTCTTTAAAAAAAAATGCAACGTTAATAAAACTAAAATAAAAGGTTTATTATACGGAAGCCAAGAAACCATAGTGGTTTGGTTTGGTCATAGCACCAAGTACAAGCGTTACTGCGCGGCATCCCAAAATAAAAGTAGCTATGATTCGAAAGAAGATGCCACTATAAGGAAAATACTCAACTCTAAATAGCCATCCCAATGATGAAAGCAGAATGATCATAATAATTGGCCGAATTTAATTTCGACAACCTTGGATTGGATTTTAGGTTATTAACCTAATATATTATGAGTGCAACTTCAAAAATGTTAGTAAAGAATTGATAATAAAACAATTTTTTACCAGACGCAGTTATGTATTTACAATTATAATTATTAACAATTTAATTATTATTAATATTAATTTAATTTAATTATTTACAATGTTAAATTTAAAATTATGAAAAATAATTGTAAATACATAACTTCAATCCGGTAAAAAATTGTTTTATTAAATGCGTGAAAGTTATGTCAATAAAAGACAATACTATGTTAGTAAAGATTGTTTAAACTTCAACCTAAGCCACATAGTAGATATATATACATATAATCGTTTATTATGCGAATTGCCGATTATTTAAAGGCCAGTCCCAAAATTCATTTAAACAGTTTTTAAACTCGCTTCAGACATTTCTAAAACAACATTGTTCTTAGAGAAATTTCAACGTATTTGCTATTCTGAGCTGCAATGAAAATATTAGCTCATGGAAAAGCAAACACGGATAAAATAGCCGAATATACCTGAACCTGTCCGGTCCCTGAGACCCGGGTTTGAGACAATACCCCAGGTAAGCTGTTTATTCTGTAGCAATTGGCAGCGGTTCATATTTCAACTGGGTTAATGCTAAATAATTTTATATAATATTTTTTGTATTAAACATTATTATTCATGAAAATTTATATAAGTTCTACTAATTAATATAGTTATATTTCTGTTTTTAATTCTAATAAGCATGGTGCATAGACCTCACATTAATAGCTGAACATATGGGGTAAAGATAGCCATAAAAATACTTCTTAACATAACAAATTAACTGTAGCTCTCGATATTGGAAAGCCAGGAAATGCTATTAATTTCCGAATGTCGAGTGCCATGTCTGTAAACGAGGAAATTCTAGTTTATTTCGTGAGTTCGGGGTTTAGGTCGCTTTGGTTGGCTATCGGACTAGAAATAGCAGAGGTTTAAATTCGTTACATAAATTTGATATTTATAAGCAAAATATATTGTTAAAAAAATAGAAAATATTTATTCACGTGTAAATCTGAATCTTATACATTACGTAATTAAATACGTATATAGTAGTACTATATTAAAAAGAAACTATAGATATTATTAGATACTCTTTATATGTACATGATGAATGTAATATAGATGACCAGTAAAATTGTACTGTCGCCGTTAAAATCATGCATAGTCTTTAGGGAAATCTCTTTTGTGTCTCGCAGCGTTTTTGCAACACTCTAAGAGTTTGTCTTGTTATTTATTTTAACGCCAAATAAAACTGTCCAAGTTAGCTACAAAACGTAAAATACTAGATACTAAACAAAAGCGAATTAGAATACATCTCATAAACATTTTGTGATAACTACATTTTAAATCAAAGGAGGAAAATCAATCTTGTTTTACAAGTGTTATTTTAGGAATGAGATTGTAAATATAACTCCAAAATATTCAGTAAGTTTTTCTGGTTCATAATCCTGAAAAACAAAGCATACCCTCAAAGGTATTTTAGCACGCATAACCATCACTAAAATTTTGACCAGGGTATCGGTAAAGCGTAATTACCGTCTTTGGTTACCGATATATTCAAGGCGTCGGGTCCCTTTACGAAACCACTTAGCTTCGAGGCACTCAATATTCCGAAACTCATAACATAACATATATTGTCTAACCAAATATCTGTAAGACATTTTAAGTTATAGGTAAAATAATTAATGACACGACGACTTTTATAAGAAAGAGATCACACGATTCTGCCACTACTGATTCTGAAACAACTACGTACCATACCTACGTTTCGACTACTTATAAAGGTAAGATTAGATGCTTAGTAGAACTTCTGTAAATACAAACCCATTTTTGACAAACGTGAGTGTCACTTAATAAAGTAGTTGGTAGTATATGTAAAATAAGAGAATCGTATTTGTAAGGTGTTGGTTAGTTAAAATATTTATATACAAAGGGAGCAAGGCAAGGAGCGCATGAATGTAGTTTTTACGTATCGATATAATCGTTTAACACTTCCATCATAAAATTATTTAGACGGATACATATAAAACGCGTCGAATCGTAAACCTCCTCCTTAGGGTAAATGTACGTTTAAAGGAATATCATGCCCTTTTTTACATAAATAACGATATCTATTTGTTCTTCTACAAACAAGCACTACAAAAAAACTGCAATTATTTTCAACGTGTATCAAATTATTTGATAATTAAACATTTTAATATTAGTAGTACATAACATACGTTGATAACACTGAAGATTGATTGGGATCTCAAAATGTAAACATCTGTTATTATTATTGAATACCGACTGAAAACTGTTGATGCGCACTTAAGAATTATAATGACGTTTACAATTGTTGTAATCACCTTAATACTCATGATAAATAAATATTAATAAGATAAATACTTATACATAAATAGTTTATAGAAAGACCGTGTGTTTGCGACACTCAACTTTGAATGCACGTTCTACGTACAAATTCCCACTTGACCACTTGATTGTACATCAAAAGCACACATTGCGACGATGTTAACACGTCTTTGAGTTAAATTATTTAATATGTCGTTTTATAGATACGGACGTGATAGCCTCGTCTCTAAGTATATCCTTAAGCCCAAAGATTAACGACGTGTGGAAGGCACAGAAGGCACTGAAATCGTAGATCAACAGATATCTGAGGGCAGCTATATAGTTCATTATTTATTATCATGTAGAAATGGTTTCCTTTATAGCAAAGACACGAAATATTAACCCTAATTCATCAAAATTAAATAAGTCCTATTCGATTAAAAGAAGCCGTGGCTCAAAACTCAGCCTTGAAGATCGCACACTTATCCTAATAGTACGGGAGGTAGCAACGTTTGAAAAGAAAGAATTTTAGGTCAGCTGATTTTGTGATATGTCTTCCTTCTTGCACTTTCGGTTAGAGTCTGGGCAATCTGGCTGGCGGTAGCGGTTGCGTTCATTAGTGCGCATCCTATCTGTCCGGTAATAATCCTGGATTTTAAAAGCATTTTAAGAAGCGTAATTTTAAATTTTTCGTTTTTAAATAAGTCTACCTGACATACTTTTTTTATTGCCAGACATTTTTCACATTGCTAACTATGTGCCAGACGCGATTTTAAGTTTTTTTTATAAAAATTTCAAAGTATTTTAGAATGTCTGTAATTTTAATATTATGTTCTTTAAATATAAGAAAAACTAAAAATGAATTTGCCAGACATTAATTCGGTTGTTAAGTCTTGAATTAAAATGAGAAAGTATTGCAGTATGATGAAGCGTTGCATTTTAAGAAGCGCAATTTTTAATTTTTCCTTTTTAAATAAGTCTACCTGACATACTTTTTTTATTGCCAGACATTTTTCACATTGCTAACTATGTGCCAGACGCGATTTTAAGTTTTTTTTTTATAAAAATTTCAAAGTTTTTAGAATGTCTGTAATTTTAATATTATGTTCTTTAAATATAAGAAAAACTAAAAATGAATTTGCCAGACATTAATTCGGTTGTTAAGTCTTGAATTAAAATGAAAAAGTATTGCAGTATGATGAAGCGTTGCATTTTAAAAAGCGCAATTTTTAATTTTTCCTTTTTAAATAAGTCTACCTGACATACTTTTTTTATTGCCAGACATTTTTCACATTGCTAAATATGTGCCAGACGCGATTTTAAGTTTCTTTTTTATAAAAATTTCAAAGTATTTTAGAATGTCTGTAATTTTAATATTATGTTCTTTAAATATAAGAAAAACTAAAAATGAATTTGCCAGACATTAATTCGATTGTTAAGCCTTGAATTAAAATGAAAAAGTCATGAAAAGTATGGCAGTATGATGCCTTTCATTGGTAATAAAAACATTTACGTAAGTTTTAATAAATGTTATTCATACAAAGTGATAAATAACTACAATAACGCTTCCTCAAATGCAATGCTTCATCATACTGCAATACTTTTTCATTTTAATTCAAGACTTAACAACCGAATTAATGTCTGGCAAATTCATTTTTAGTTTTTCTTATATTTAAAGCAAATAATATTAAAATTACAGACATTCTAAAATACTTTGAAATTTTTATAAAAAAAAAACTTAAAATCGCGTCTGGCACATATTTAGCAATGTGAAAAATGTCTGGCAATAAAAAAGTATGTCAGGTAACTTATTTAAAAGGAAAAATTAAAAATTCGCTTTTAAAGCAACGCTTCATCATACTGCAATACTTTTCATTTTAATTCAAGACTTAACAACCGAATTATGTCTGGCAAATTCATTTTTAGTTTTTCTTATATTTAAAGAACATAATATTAAAATTACACATTCTAAAATACTTTGAAATTTTTATAAAAAAAAACTTAAAATCGCGTCTGGCACATAGTTAGCAATGTCACAATCTTAGTTCTGTGGTGGGCAGTAACCTTGCTTTGCCTTGTGTTGTACAAAAAATGGTCGGCAGTGACGAGGTATGGAATGCAGTGGTATCCTTCTGTGAGCATGTCATGCTACAGAAGGAGACAGCAGAACAGAGAGGGGCGCTTTAGGACGAATCCTAGGGGTAGAAGACGGGGAGTAAATAGGAGAAGATATGCCGATCTCCTACCTCCTATGTAGTGTATACTGCACCGGAGGTTTTTGAGTGTAACATGCCGTTGAGGTCCCGGTAGAATGCGACAGCGACCCCGGAGCCTCTGTAACGCGGCTTTGTCGGAACTACTCGAGGTGGTTTTAGTGGGTATTGCTCACCCAGTCTCTGAATAGCAGAGATTTTGGCGTGGGTCGAGTCCCACATACCCCTGTTCAGGGGATGCGCAAATGCATTTCCACCTCGGATATCAAAAAAAAAAAAAAAAAAAAAAAAAAAAGTTAGCAATGTGAAAAATGTCTGGCAATAAAAAAAGTATGTCAGGTAGACTTATTTAAAAAGGAAAAATTAAAAATTACGCTTCTTAAAATGCTTTTAAAATCCAGGATATTACCTGGACAGATAGGATGCGCACTCAAGAACGCAACCGCTACCGCCAGCCAGATTGCCAAGACTCTAACCGAAAGTACAAGAAGGAAGACATATCACAAAATCAGCTGACCTAAAATTCTTTCTCGAAAACGTTGCTACCTCCCGTACTATATGGGGGAGCTAAGTCTTGACTTGTCTTGTTATAAAAAATAATGACAAGATAGTCACAATTGTTCCATGCGCCTCGTACGTACACGAATTATCTGCATAATTCGCTAATCTTTCGGGTTTTATCTAAGTATGACACTAATTATGAGGATATTGATATTTTCCACCTCACCATGTTTTTGTATATTAATGCACTTACTTAAGTTATTTGTTTCATATCTATTATTTATCTATGTAATCTGTTTTGGCTTTATTACTAATAAATAAATAAATCGGATACATATATATCAGGATACAGATAACGATGAATTTAAGAAAAATACTTTCGACAATATTTTTTTCAATAATTAAAGGCATACATTTCCAACAGATGACTTGTATCCGACGAGTATTGCAACAATATATTCTGTCTTATACGAGTATTGTGTAAGTTTCAAATAGATAAAAATACATATTTTATTGTTTAGAAATCTTATCTTTCACTACACGTATTTCATAATTGAAAGAAATGCTTTTCGTCATGCAGCTTGTCGACTTTAATCGCTATTTAATTATAAGAAAAATTGTAATTTACATGTAAATCGATTTATTGGTAAATCTGTCAATTCCAAATTTATTGCAACCAAAACATCTATTGTCCATTCTATATTATTTTAATTTTAATGAAATACACTGCAAGAATGATTATCGTTAACATGTGCGTAATCGTTTTTAAATATTAATAATTAATCACATACGGAGGATTCTGATTGCAAATATATCTGATATTATATATCTATCCTAAGATTGTGTCTGCTATAAATGTCTGGTCACAGAACGAACATGCACAGTAGCCGTCAAGATGAAAACCCTCGTTGTTCTCATAAGCCTTTTGGCCGTAGCTTGTGCTGAGTTGTCAGCAGAAACAACCACCGCCTACCACTACCACGAGAACGTTGGTATTCACGAGGCAATAAGGATTAAACAGGCTGAAGCTGCTCTCGACTTCGATGGTTCCAGAATTGTTGGTGGTGTTCCTTCAAACTTGGGAGACAACCCGCACTTGGTAATCTTTTTAAATTGACGAATTACTTTATTATAATTTATTTACTTTATCTCTTAATATTTATAATAATATTATTTTAAATAGGGTGGTCTTGTCATTGCACTAACCAACGGCTGGACCTCGGTATGTGGATCATCTCTCCTGTCCCACACTAAGGCTGTTACTGCAGCTCACTGCTGGTTCGATGGAAGTAACCGGGCTCGTCAATTCACTGTTGTCTTAGGGTCAGCGCGTTTGTTCTCTGGCGGTGTCCGCGTCAGTACTAGCAATGTTGTAATGCATCCGGATTGGACCCCGAGGACCGTTAGGAATGATGTTGCAGTAATTACTTTAAGCCACGTCAACTACAACAGTAAGTGAACTAAATTTTTACTTTTAGACATTACTTTATTAGAGCAAACTATGGCATTTTTTTAAAATACATCTAATTACTGAATAATCAGTATGTTTTATGTTATAAAAAAGTGTTGCAATATATATTTATATAAATAAGGCCAATACTATGTTGGTTTTCATTTCCATGAATATTCCAGATTACATTAGTAACATTGCATTGGCTTCTGGTAGCAATCAATACGTCGACCAATGGGCCGAAGCTGCTGGATACGGTGTAACTTCTGACTGTAAGTACAATTTTCTAAGACATAAGTTGTTCAGGTTAATGATACTCCTACTTCCAAAAACTTACTTCATAATTAGGTTCTAATACCCCAATGAATAATTAACTGGTTAGTTGCGCAAAGTACGTTATAAAAAAATAATCTGACTACAGTCTCTGTCTCTTTTTCAGCACAACAAGGTATCTCACAGAGCGCTATCCAAAGCAAAGTGAGCCTACGTGTAATCACCAACGATGTGTGCAGAAGGACCTTCCCACGCAATGTGTTTGACTCCACCATTTGTGTCGAAACCTCCGGTGGTAGAAGCACATGCGGTGGTGACTCTGGTGGTCCATTAGCTATTGGAAGTGGCAACTCAAGACTTTTGGTAAGTTGATAATCAAAGCCTTACTGAAAACGTTCAAACTTATTGTACAAACTTGTTGTACTTCAAAAGATTTAACAAATAAAAAATTTAATAAGAACACCGTTATTAAATTAAATAAATCTCAGTTTCCAAAAAAACATTTAACGGCGGCGGAAATGAATAGAATGCTTAGAATGCTTACTGGAAAATGTATAGATTTCTCACAATGCTTAAATAATTACTTTCTAGATCGGTATCACATCATTCGGTCACCGCGACGGATGCCAGGCTGGTCGCCCTGCAGCCTTCGCCCGTGTTACGTCATTCTACTCTTGGATCCGCGGACGCATGTAATTTTTATTAAAATATTGTAAATAATAAAATTGTTTAAATATCTTATATATTTTACCACGTATAAAATTTTGATATTATATATTTTTTTATTATAAGTTGCAAACAACAGACAACCGACACAACGATTCCCTTAAACTTAGACTCGTTAATAATTTAACAAGTGGCGTTTTAAGTATAAATTTTAATTAATTTACGATTTCTTTTAATCTTATTTCAAATTTTAGAAAAGAATTAAAAAGTTCGTGTTAAAAGCAGTGAACGAAACTATAATAAAACATAGTGAAGCGACATGCTAGTCGTTTTCTATCCTTAAAATCAAATACAATTCATTAACGTCGAATTTAGTTATATAAAACTGTTTTTCTGCCTTTTTGAACTGTTGAAAAAATTAAAAATAAAAAGGAATAAATATAAAAGGATATAATGCAGTGAGTTTGAAATTATATTCTGTTAGAAAGTCATAAGAAAGTAGCATTATCGTATATATATCATATATTATATAGCAGTAATCCGAACGAAGATAGATTAGCGAAAAATAAACGCAGTAGTAGCATTTCCTAGTTACAGTTTTCTTACAGTCGTTAAAACAAAAAAATTAAATGGAGAATAGATTTTTTAAATGAGTAGCGTTATTACTGATACTTTTAAAATGATTAAACATTAGGAATAATCCTAAATCTGTTAAAAAGCCTTGCATGTAAAATAATGTAGTACGGAGTCTCAGCGTGCATCAGTGCCACGTAAACATTTTCGAGTATGACTTAGCGGGGACGAGTTGAGTGGGAATATTGTGTGCCGCAAGTACTACTGTTATCTTATTCCCCTTGCCATATAAGCCTTTAGAACTTTGAATTACGTCAGAGAGTCGTCATAAATGTTTTCGATTCTCAAGCGATTATTACAATTTCCTTAGACTATGAAATGGATTTATGTTTTTTGTTATATTCATCAATTTTTTGTCGGGAAGGGCCCGTAGGAGGCCCCGACATGTCCTAACGTATCCGGATGATCCAATAACAATAATAACGGCAAATTAAACGCTGCCTGCGCGGTAAAGAATAGTCAAAATCAGATTAGGGTAAACAACCCGGTGAAAGCGGTTGTTTACGTGAGGGCGTAGACCTTTACTTCGTGCTTTGCTCACTACAGTGAGCTTTCGACCTGCCCTTTAGGCGGTTGACCACCCGGCCCCGACCACCCGGTGGCGCGGCGCGGCGGCCCAGTCCGAGGTCCGAGTCAGGTCGTGCTTTCGATTCATTGTTCAGGTTATAGTTTTTGTCAACAATCTGTACCTCCACCGTTCTTCTTCTCGGTAGACGACAATATTCCTATCGATCCTTGTCAGTTCCTACCTCTGAATTTCTACCCTCCATTCGTCACGCAAATTCCTTAAATACCCGCACAAATATTTAGACGAAGCCCCTGTTCCTCGTTCCCGTCACTACTTACTCCGTCGTTTTTTGATGGGTCCAGGAAATATACGGGATAGAAGAGGGTAAATGTTAAACATTTGAAACAAATACAGAACTACGTATACTCCTTATGACCTAGTAATAAAGTCATAGTCATATTATGAAGAGGAAAGATTTGAATTGTTGTGTTTGTAAAACACAGAAATGACTAGACCGTTTTAATAAGAAATTTCTACATCTGAATATATTACATTATTGCAAGGTGACGAAGTGAGTGAGTAACATAACACAACATACCATTTTGATTTCTAAACTATAAAAAAAACTGTCTGCTGCTTTTGTATGACAATATGAATTAAGGTTGATTATTTTTTTAGCAAAATATTATTTATGGAAGTATTCTCGACTAAATAGACCGATCATAAGGCCCATGTCAAGATGTTTTACATTATATTCAGGTAGCGGAACCACTTCGACAGCTTATCTATATGTAATATCAGTTTAAGCAGTACGATTATAACATATTTTTTATGATTATGATACGATTATGGAAGATATAGAATAGATAGTAATTAATATGTATGGGTTATCTGATAGTTTGTGTTTTGGCAAAATATCTTGAATAAAATCAAAGCCGATATTTTGAACTATAAAACACTTTATATAGGATAGATTAAGGTAAGAAATTAAACACGCAATTTATTTCATGATTTATTTTAAGTACACTACACAGATTTATGTGTAGGTAGTTTTGTTTAAGTTGCTCTTCGAAGTAAATTAGTAAACAACAGAATGAATCAAATTATCAATTATAGTAAGTATTAATAACATTTGTATATTATTGAGTAGAGTTCATTTAAATAAATATTAAAAGATTTTCAGTTTTTTAATGTGAAGATTTTTTTTAATTGCAAGATTTAAGAGAAATATTTTAATAATTAATATCTTTTTAAAACTATCAGATGTTGCGGATTTCGGATGAACATTATCTTTTGATTTCATTATGTTCCCAATTACCATAAAAACCATATACAAAAACAGCATAATTATATTTATCTACAAAAATAAAACAGCGTAATTAAACATATCTACGTAAATCGGTGATTATTTTCGGTAATCTACCAATTATATTATTAGTAGATTGTTCCTCATGACATAGGAGTGGTTATATAATTAAAAATTCGTTGTAATCAACCAATTAAACGGCGGAAAATTAAATAAATTGATTTTCTTGGAGTTATTATAAGGTTGGCTTATACTAACCGTTAAATTGAAATTACAAAGTTATACAACTATCATGAAAACATTGGAATTCCTGAATCTATAAAGATTAATTAGCTTGAAGCTGCTCTCGATTTCGATGGGTCACGCATCGTAGGTGGCACGGCACTCCTTCAATTGTGGGAAACACTGAATATTTACCAATTAATTAATAATTGAATGTATAATACTTTATACCTTCATCAGTTAAGTTTTTTTTTGTTTTTAAATATATGGTATTCATTATATCAAGAAGAAGTATATTTTATTGATCCTTTTTATAGGCAAAATTAGCCTCATTTATCTGTTACAAGGGTCATTGATTTTTTTATCGTAGACCTCACTATAGTTATCTGCAGCTTACGAGTAGGATAAGGAATAGCAATGGTTCTAAAACTTTTTTTTCCACATTTTAATTATTTTGAATTTGGAACACGTACATTATTTTAAAAACATCTTTCACGTATTTTTTCGTGTTAATTAACAAATTACAATATGGAATTGAGGGTTAAAGAATATAGGATTGCAGTGATCGCGTTGCACAAAATGGGTATGGAGTCGTTGATCATATTCCAGACAACAAAGGGTGTCTGTGAATTTAGCGTACTTACCAGCAGAGCACAAAAAAATGGCAGCACACTCAATAGTTCTATAGTTCCTGATAGCTTTTAGAAAGAGTTCTGGACTTATAAGTTCAGTTTTTTTTAAATCGTAAAATGCTCTGCCAGCTTCCCGATCACAGCAGAGCATTTCTTACTGATTTCGATAAATAAGGTCTCATTAAAACAACAATTTCAAGTGTAATAGTTTCCTTTCAATTAAATCCAAAAATAAAAAGGTTTAATTATCAAAAAAATTAAGAAGAGTAAGAGAAAACAATAAATTAAAAAAAAAAACATATTGTACAGACATGGGCACTCCGCGGTTTCTATCAGATCTCTAGATGTCTAGGCAACACAGTTGAACCTTAGGCCAGAACTCTTCGCTTTAACTCAGCAGAACATACCTCTATGATGAAAATTTGCAATTTTTTCACTTATTTTAGAGAAATTAAAAAAAATTAGAAATTGTGAAAATAGAGTGAAAACTTCAACCAAAGTGTATCAAGATATATAGATAAGGTATAGAGTTCAAAAGTGGCCATTTCCAATAGAATATTCTTTTAGTTTTTGCTGAGACTTTAGTAAATATTTAGGTATAAATTTTAATAATATTACATTACTTCATTAAAAAAATGCAGTTTCTTTTGTGGCAGAACTTGTGGCTGGACTAGTTAATATGCACCCGCAATGGAATTCAAGGACCAAGTATGGTGATGTTGCAATCTTCACGATGTCCCCAATTTTCAATTTATTGAGAATATTTAGTTGAAAAAATATTGTAATAGAAATCTATTACAATAAGTCAATGTTAATAATGAAGTCGAGTCTGTCTAAATAAAAGTATAAAGATATTGTTTTGTGATAAGCATCTTATTTGCAAAAAGTAAAATATGAAATAAAGGAAAGAAAAGAACTTAATTACACAGAATAAAAGGGAATGTTAAAAGAGAATTGCACTACCACTTGTGCACTCATGCTGGGATTCCCTGTGTCGTAGGCAGCTAGTCAGCCATTTGACATATTATGAATAATTTTAGGAATTTATTTAATAAATTCTACATAAGATAATTGTATAATTGAACTACTGTTGCACAAGAAGAATACTTTCGGTTTCATCATAAGGCAGGTTTATAAGATGTTCGCTGAAGATTATAGTAAATGTAAGTTTTGAATTTAAAGTTAAATTTTTGTGTTTGAGAAAGAAATGGTTCAAGATAGATCAAGAATTCTTTCTTGCTCCCTACCGACTCTAAAAGAGGAAAAGCGATGGGCAAAAAGTGCGTTTTTGGGTAGCTTATATATAGGTTTGCTTTGTGTAATGCAGTATTCACTATCTTTATTGTATTTGGATCGGAAGGTTTTCTAAGACGTTTCAATACGTAAGTAAGTTTGCGAACTCGAAAACAGAGGTAGTGTATTTAAGGGTCCCAACAAAGCCACTAACCAATCCCCTCGTCGACGCACCACAGCCGCGTCGCCCGAAACCCCTACATCAATCGACAATTTTTCTACCATAGTCACCTCGATGCTTCAGAGTGCACTTCAAGCGGCGACATACCCGCAGCTGCCGCCTCGTTTTGCTGGCGCTCATTCGCCGCAAACGCGCACTGCGGAGACGCTGGCAGCAGACCCGCTGTCCGCTGCGCGCAGAACTCGCACCCTCGCCGAGCGGGTAAAGGCTGCGCTCGAGGACCATAGCAACGAGTCGTGGGAGCGCTGTCTCGACGAGGCCACAACTGATTGGGTACGGCTGCACCGACTTCAGGCGCCTCAATGGCGCAGCCGACCCGATCCGCCCGTTGAGACACCCGGACGGAACGCTCGCTACGACGCCGAGGCGCGCGCCGAGCTGTTCGCAGACCACCTTCAGCGGCAGTTCTCCCCTAACCCCGCGGCGGACCCTCCGCGTTAGAGGTCGAGAACGCCGTCGTCGAGCAGCTAGGCGCCCCTCGCCGGCAGACGAAGAGGTGCTGTTCGTCTCGCCGAGCGCCGTCAAGAGACAACAGCGCGGCTCAAGCCCAAGAAGGCTCCCGGCCCGACGGTATCGCAAACGCAGCTCTGCGTCACCTGCCCCTCGTGCGGTGGTGACGCTCATGCGTCTATTTAATGCGATCCTCCGGACCGGGCACTTCCCGAGCCATGGAAAGAGGCGAAAGTCATTATGTTGCCTAAGAAAGGCAAAAACAATGGACCCGGCGAGCTATCGCCCCATCTCCCTACTACAACACAATCCAAGCTGTTCGAGGCCATGCTCTGCCGACCATCAGGCGGCACTTCACTCCAGGCCCGAACAGTTCGGATTCCGGAGCGAGCTTCCACGACTCTACAGCTGTCGAGGGTACTCGACGTCGTCTTCGCCTTAAACAAGAAGGAGGTGGCGGCGCTCCTCGACATGGAGAAGGCTTTCGACCGAGTCTGGCACGCGGGGCTGGTGCACAGGCTCCTCAGCTCTGACTTCCCGCGGCGCGTGGTGGCGATCATCAGCTCCTTCCTCTCCGACCGGCGTTTCTACGTCTCCGTCGAGGGGTCAAGTCGAGGCTGCCGGCCGATCGCCGCGGGGGTCCCTCAAGGAAGCTGCCTCTCTCTGACCTATACTCAATCTATACCAATGACGTTCCAGTCGCTGCGGGGTGCCGGTGGCGCTTATGCGGACGACACCGCCTACACCGCCTCCTCACTCAATGCGCGCCACGCAGCAGTCAAGCTCCAGAGGTCGCTGGACGCCCTCCAGTCTGGCTGGCAGAGAGGCGCCTCACGGCGAACGCCGCCAAAACACAAGCTATCATCTTCGGGCAGGGAGAAAGCTCCCGCCGCGCTCCCCTGCAAGGGGCCGAGGTTCAGTGGCGCCCCCAAGTCACCTACTGGGCATCACGCTGGACCGAGGCCTCACGATGCGCCCGCACGTCGCCGCAGCCGTAGGCCGCGCGAAGGCGGTCGCCGCCAGACTGCGCCCGGTGCTCCAGTCGAGCCTCCCATTACGACGTAAACTGGCCCTATACAAGACCTACATCAGACCACATCTCACGTACGCGGCGCCCGCGTGGTATGCTCTCGCGGCCGAGACGCACCGGCGTCGGTTACGCGCCGTGCAGAGCACCACCCTGCGACGTATCGTCGACGCGCCGCGTTACGTGAGAAACGCGACTATTTCGAGAGACCTAAGACAGCAAGGTCTAGACGACTTTATCGGCGAGCTGGCGAGGCGCATGTTTGAGCGTGCGGACGCCTCCGGCTTCGAGCACCTCCAGCGCCTCGCCCGCATCATACACGACCTCCAGACCACAGGCGAGCCTTCCCCGCGAGCTGGTTCGCGCGGAGTCAGATGAATCTCAGTGACACAATTACAATTGTTATAACATCAACATCCAAGACAAAAGGGCTGGACCCCTCCCGTCGGCGTCGCGGAGCGCGCTGAGGTTTCGTCCGCTGGGTCTGCCTCGCTGGGCTTCCCTCGGGTAACCGAGGGTCTCACCCGGTGGTACGACCGCGCCCAACGCGCCCGTTGCCGCCACGGGGGCGCCACCAGCCCCACCGACATGAGACAAGAGGCGCTGCGTGAGCGAAGACGCTCCGCAGCGCAAACGAGGTTCAGGGCCGCTCCAGGCCCGCCCCAACGACCATCCCGCCGTTGAGCGGGATGCGTATCCCGCAACCCCGCAAGCCCATGGGCGTAACGGGGTTCCCAGCGCCACTTAAAGGTGATTGCGCGGAAGATAGCAGAACGGTACTAACCAATCATTTATATTAGGTATTTGGTTATTGTAGCCGATTCAAGTAAAGTACAGTTGCAGTTTGTGTAGAGGCCTGATATCATGCGTCTTCGTCAATCGTCAACCGCTTCGCCGTATTCTTGTTATCTACTGGCCCGAGAAGATCTCCAACGAGCAACTTTGGAAGCGCTTCCAAAAAAAGCCGATTATCCAAGTGACGCAAGTGGAAATGGATTGGCCATTTACTGATAATTATGTACATATCTGATGATTCTAACTATACAATCAAGCAGGCGCTGGATTAGAACCTGCAAACAGCAAACCAGAAGCGCGGTCGTCTCAAGGAAACGATGCGTCCGCGTCGTACAGTTGAATATGAGGCGAAGACAGCCGAAGACTTAGAGCGAGGTGAAATACAAAGCTCTAGGGGTAGTAGGAAATTAGGTTATGCCAATCATAGTATAAAATATACATTAATAGTGGTTTTATGCTTTGCATCTTAGATTACAACTTAAAAGTTACAATACTGCTGAAGCACTGACAGAAAAAAAACTTCTTTCTTCACTTCAATTTTAAACAAAAACACAAACACCGATGTATTTTGACCTATCATTCTGTATGAATTCTTAACAAATCTGGCTTAGTAAATTGCTATTTTATTTAAAACAATACAACGCACAGCAAACTCCGCACGACTCCAATTTTGAAATTGTTTTTCATATCCATACGAAGATAGCTTAATAACCCAAATAGGTTTATTTAATTCCATTTAAGTTTCCTAAGTACTTTATCATGTTTGATAAAAAATATGTTAAATTAATTAATTCAAGGATGTGCGTGGAAGTGGGATTTCCCAGATCTCATTGGCTTCTGTTATCTTTAAGGTATAAAAATATTTACTAGCTTGTATCGAAATGTCGTACAACTATTGAGATACGTATTGTTCACCGTTTAATTTTCAACTTTCGTTTTATCGGCTAGTAATTTGTTGTCGAAAAGCGTACAATCAAATTTCAACAGGTAACTTTCGACTTTTTTGTAAGGTATAAAAAAAACATTTTCGTATTAAGTATTGTTATTTTTATTTTGTGTAAATAACAACACTAAATATGCAAATGTGGTATTCAAGACATCTCGATTATAAGACACAATTGACTTTTCAGAAAAATGCCCTAGTCAATCTTTTTAAGCTAATCTGTGTCAGAGCCGCAAATTCATATAGTTATTGAAATCCTATTAAAATGTGAGATCACATTTGAATGTGTTTATAGTTCTTGGATAAACTCAAAATTTTTACGAGACTCTCTTGCACGAACGACATGCATAGAAAAGACCAACTACTAATTCTAACCAGATAACCTGGATAAGCTGGTTGACGTCGACGAGGTGATAGTAAATTAAAAATGCGCAGGACACAGGCTCACTAAAAATACCGTTTCGTGGAAAAATCGATTTATGTTTATCATAAATCGTATTTTTCCACGAACAACCCATTTACTAAATTTTTATCAAAAGACTTACGCTAAGAACTCACGAAGCGGTTTGCACCCGCGTGGGCGGTTGCGGACCCGCAACCTTTGTAGAATACAGATATTTATGTCAAAAATGAAATCACTTTTCTTCATCCTTCTTCAACTCATTAATAAGAGTAACAAATAATCCATAATGATCTCGTTCCGCAATCAGTGGATGCACCCAGAATCTTTTAGGCTTTCTTTTTTTAATTCTTATGTGAAGTAAGTATAACGCAACAAGTTGTTTCTGGTGTGTGTCCATGGCGGTCTGGAACTTGACTGATCGTTAAACCGCCCGTCTTGCGATAATCAACCGCCAAGTTTGCGGGCGATAATCGCAACCGCGGCGGCTGCGTAACCGCACAAAAATCCGGTCTCGTGAGTTTTGAAAATAAAACTCCAAACCGCCACCGCGGCGGGCGCGGGTGCAAACCGCTTCGTGAGTTTTTAGCGTTAGATATTAACAATTATTATCTCTAATCTAAGATACCTAACACATTTATTTATCATATAAATAATAATAATTCTAATATAAAACACCGTACACCACGGGCACAGTTAGTTGCGCTTAAAATGAAATCATTGTTAGTTCTCGCTAGTCTTATTGCTCTGGCCTACGGTCGACCGGCAGTTCGAACCACGGCCGATAACTATCATGCCAACTTTGGTATCCAAGAAGCTCTAAGAATTAGACATATTGAGGAAGCATTAGATTTCGATGGTGCCAGGATTATTGGGGGCAGTGATTCAAGATTAGGAGAAAACCCGCACTTGGTAATTATTTTTCGAGAAATACGAGTATTTCTTTCACGTCATTATAAAGATTCATTATCATCTGTATTTTAGGGTGGACTAATCATCACCTTAACCAGTGGATGGGAATCAGTATGCGGATCATCTCTCTTAACGAACACTAAGGCTGTCACTGCAGCTCACTGCTGGTGGGATGGATACAATCAAGCCAGTCGTTTCACCGTTGTTTTAGGATCTGTGCGTTTATTCTCTGGTGGTGTTCGAATTACCACTGCTAACGTTGTTCTGCATCCGCAGTGGAACCCTCGTACAGTGACCAACGATGTTGCCGTCATTACAATTAACCACGTTAATTACAATAGTAAGTTAGTTTTATAATATCTTTAGTCTTTGGTGTAAAAGTCAATGTTAAAATTTCTAAATTTAAACGTCACATTACATGGCGTTATGTATCCACTATTAAGAACAGTCAAGAATTTCGGCCATGTTTTATTTTTAAAGTAAAAAATTAACAAACATTTTGTTAAAAGGTTGCTTAAAAGATTATGCAGACTGGAATATTGACCGTATAATATATGGTTTTAATATGGTTATTTCCGTGTTTTACATAACAAATTTTATTTTTAAAGAACATGATAATTTCAGACAATATTCGCCCCATCTCAATGGCTACTGGCAACAATAACTTCGTTGGGACCGTTGCAGTCGCTGTCGGCTATGGCTTCACCTCTGACTGTTAGTAAATATATTTTATTTCTTAAATAACTTATAATGTCGTATAAATATTATAGTAATAACCTCACATATATCTTAATATAAGAGCAAACGGTTAAAGGAATAGACGCATTTATGTCATATAAAGAAATAAAGGGTTGCAGCGCAACTGAAATCAGTAATTAAAGCCTTAATAAATATCGATCGCCCCTAGTTGCTGTATTTTATAAAACATATTTAAAAAAAATGAGAATTATCGTAAATTTTTTAATTATCTTTTATGCTTGTCGCCACATTTTATAATGCTATTTTCTAAATTAAGTTATTCCTCGGAAAAACATATGAAACCATAAAACTGTCATTCTAGCTCAAAATGGCATTCCCAACAATTCTGTTCAGAAAAGAGTTAATCTCAGAGTGATTACCAACGCTGAATGTGAGGAAACATACGGATACGTCGAAGACACTCTTCTCTGTGTTGATACCGAAGGAGGAAGAGTCAGTACCTGCGCCGGAGACTCTGGTGGTCCTCTTACTGTGGGCGGTAGATTGGTGAGACGGCATTACTTATTTTATTAATGTATTTTAAGTTTCAAAGAGTTTGAAGTTTGAGTTTGTTTGGTAAGAGCAAGCCGATGTTTTTATCCGACATCGGATAAAAATAGATTTTTTTTGTATTATTTAGTTCTCATCTAAAACGCTAAAATATTTTTAAAATACACCTATTTATCTACACATGTATAAATTTATACTGTTTGGTTTGTTAAATATTTTAGGAGTTACCATTATTATTTTTGTTTAAATTCATTTTAACACAATTTTTCAGATTGGTATTACATCTTTCGGTCATGCAGCCGGCTGTGAAAGTGGATACCCTGCTGCATTTTCAAGAGTAACTTCATACCAATCGTGGATATCAAGCCGACTGTAAAATGAAATCATAAAACCTTTTGTTATTATTTCATTATATAACTTAACAAAATTAAATAAAATCGTAAGTTTCACTGTAAAAACTACTCGAGTTTATTGATTTCTCACGGGCTTTCGACACTCTCACTCACCTCGAAATACTAACTAATTAGATAATTGTGGAGTTAGGGTATTAGGGCTCCCACACAAAACTGCGAATTCGCATCGCATCGCAAATATCTGCGAATTCGCACGAACCCACCGCAAGAAGTTCCGATCTGCTACGCATTGCACATTCTTGCGATATTACGTCATCCTTGGTGACGCCATTTTAGTCCGCTCTGAGACAGCTTTAGAGAAAGACGCGCGGCGCCTCCGCCGCCTTCTTTGTTTATAAAAAATTGCGGAAAATGATATGGATTTTTTAATATTCTTAATTGAGGAGCGTCCCGTCCTTTGGGACACAAGTGATGAACATTATAAAAATAAATTTATTAAGTAAGATGCGTGGAAGAGCGTCTGTGAAAGTTTCCATTAGAGTTCATAATCGTAATAAATGGATGAACCCAGAATATTTTTTTTCTTTTATATCTATTTAACAATAACAGCAGTGCAATTATCTTTTTGCGATCCATCTTACGCGTCCTAAAAACACGTCCAGTACGGCTGACTACGAAGGAATGGTCGCCATACCAAACGGTTTGTCGCACTAAATCGCATCGCAGCGCATCGCAGTTTTGTGTGGGAGTCCATACTCCTTATTCGAAATATATATTTTTTTTATTTTTTAAATTTACTTCGGCCGATAGTCACATTTAATTCATACGCTGTTGTTTCTCTTGGGTTATGGATTACTCAAATTAGATTACGTTTTTGCCAATTTTATTTATTAATTACGATCTTGTTGACTATTTTAAGGGCAAAGTATTAGTAATTATATTAACAGTCAAACCTATCCTATGGTTCCCATACTGACTTTCTCCTTATCCTTACGACTGACAATTGTGTGCCTTTCATGATAAGAATATATCGAAACGAGGAATGTACTTAGGGTTTATTATTTAAAATTAAGGTGTGTTGATACACCGAATTGTTCGTTGTGGTTCATAATTTTTCGGTAGCTGAGCGTGTTTTAATTGATTAGTAATTGATTATTTCGGTGATAAAAATAATAAGTCCTGGGTCCTGGTACTTTTGTAATGTATAAATTTATTCTTTGCAGGCATTTTACTGAATTATTTCGATTTTTGTATTACTTATAATCGCCGTTTGATTTTGAGTTGTATTGTGATATTATTTGTATTATATATACTTTTATGATGGCGGTTTTGCTCAAATAGTTTTAATTATTTCGAGACAACATCACGTTCAGGCTGTTTTGTCAAGAAATGACGCGTTATAGGATAGGGAAGAGATTTATATAAATCGTATCGAGGATTAGTTGAGTTGAGTTTGGAACCTGAGGTGATGGACAGGGATTGTACATACTTGCATCAGGGTGAGAATTTGGCTGATAAAATTAGTGAAAAACCTTTTCGAAGGATAGTTTAACTTTTTCAAGTGGTATTAAAGGTAGGTTACACCAACTATATTTGCCCCATTTTGGTAGCGACTTTAGCAGATGGGTATATGATTGGTAGGCGTTTATTTATTTATTTGATAGTTTAGTGCGATTTAACATGAGTTAAAAAGTTTACATATTTATTGGCTACTCTCACCAGGGAGGCTAAAGGGTTACGCCAACATTTAGCACGTGGATAACAATTATGATATAGAAGAGATTTACTTATGTTGCGTTATCAAAACATACGTAAACTGGCGGATAGCCACGTAGATGTTATACTAAAATTACAGGGCCTTAATGTGCAGAGCTTGAACTTAAGAATTCAAGTTTTAAATCCTTTATCAGTGGTAATTAATGCCTTAAAGGGTTTAAATTGGCCTGTAATTGTTCGTTTAGTTTATTGTTTTGATCAGGAGTATGGTGAATATTCATCCACGTTTGATGAATTCATTTTATTATTATAGAATGGGTGCCGCAGGCATGATAATGTTCCAGATACGTCAACAATTTCTAGGCGGCCGCGGCAACCGTATATGCGCATTGCGTACAACGCCCTGACCAGCGAGTTTATAACGTGGCTACTCAACAGCCGGGAGTGTTTTGTGTTAATCTTTTTTTTTTTTTTTTAAAGACAATTCACACCAATTGACCTAGTCTCATGCTAAGCTGGTGAAGCTTGTGTTATGGGTACTAGGCAACGGATATACATACATATTATAGATAGATAGACATATAAATACATATTTAAACACCCAAGACCTAAGCACAACACCAAATGCTCATAACATCGATGTACGTCTCAGCCGGGGATCGAACCCGGGACCCATGGATTCGCAGTCAGGGGTACTAACCACTAGACCAATGAGTCGTCAAAATCTGATCACACCGATCTTGTTAAAAGTTTTTAGTATTGTTTTCAAGCACGACGTAATATTGTTAGACAGCGGAAGTGTTGTTATGGTTGTTTAAATATACACCAGGCAGCACAATGCCAAGTGTCACCACCATGCAAATTATGTAATGGCAATCATCACATTAATCTTTGCGGTATATGAATGGTTCACCTCAATCAGCTTCACCGGCACAGGAAGTTGTTGAAGCTAATTTTAAATAGTGGTAATCAGTAGACTGGTGGGATGCAAGTTAGACCTTGTATTTCTGGTAATACTTCTAGGCACCATGCAGGATCAGGTTATGATCACTACCATCCGAGATGGCCACTCTTGTCACTTCTGAACAACAAGGTTTGTTTCGTCCCTTCCTGAAATTCAATGGATTAAAATTAATAGGTCTTTATTGCCACCATGTAAATGCATAGTAGATATTCATCGTTTTTGTGATGCATCGGAATGATGTTACGCTGTAGTTTATATTCTTTCTGTCAATAAATCTAGAACTGTAATAGTTCAACTTGTTATGGCAAAAAGTAAGGTTGCACCAGTTAGGATACGCTTAACAATTTCTAAACTAGAGTTATCAGCTGCTGTTCTATTGAGGTATGTACTCAGGGCTAATTATTTTAACTTAAAATAGTGTAACAACGGCCACCGAACCGTTGTTTGTTGCTTAGCGTCCGGCTAGTCCTAGCTCCGGCTTGGTGCAAAAATTACGTAACAAATAGGAAAGACATCGTTTAATCATCAAACGTAAATTAATCAATAAAGCCAAAAATTTGACGAATATTTAAATGATCCTAACCCTTGGGATTGATTTGTTCGAACAATTTGTATGACTCAAAACTAAGCGATTCAAAAGAGTGGCGGAAAGTTTCTTGCCAGTTCATCTTTCCCGCTCCACACCCTTGACTTGCGAACTGGTAGTAAATGTAAATTTAGAATTAATTTAACTTATTTTATGACCTTATTTTATTTTTTATTATTTTATGGATAAAGTTATTTTAACTTTGACTTTAAGTTGGAAATGCAGTTAGTGATCTACGACGAAATTATCCCGTATTTACGACGCGAAAGGAATCGCGCAAGGCTCAGCGCTGCGTCCTGTCATCGTTTGGTCTTGTGTCAACAATATTGCAATAAATAATATACGAGTATATAAATACTATAAATCTCACTAGCTGACTCTTTTATAGAGTATGGTCTTGGCAGTTACAAACCTACGTATAAATCGTATTTGAATGTATTCACAAGATTCAGGCAAAATCAGGAAAGTAATTAACTTAACATTAATTTTAAAATTAACAACGATTTAGGTTTATTTAAACATTGTAAAATGCTTCCACTGGAGTTGCTATAGCTTTTAAGATAAATAAAACAAAATTTATCTAAGCAAAAATATTCAAACCCCATTGATCCCGATGCATTATTGAAATGTACAGGACATACTTAAGTCTCGCATAATCAGTTATGCAAACTGCGAGCCGACAATCTATACTGCGAAAGAACAGCACCATATTTGGTTTCTCGATTTATAATTAAAATATGACAGAGGAACTGTGATAGATCATCTTCTATTGATTAGTTTTTTAAATTAAATATCCTTCTGATTGTCAACATGAAAAGTGAGATTCGCTTAAAAACACGCGACTTTGATCGTTTGTCATTCTCCTGCAGGATTTTTTTCTTTTCTATTTCTTCGCGTTGTAAACAACCACGAGTAAATTATTATTCTTTTGTTCGTTTTCGCGTAAAAAAAGTATTGTTTTTATGTATGTTCAAAGTGAAACCATAACGTTTTAGTTTACTTACTTTTAACTTCTTTGACAGCGCCAAAAAAGTGCCAAAGTACCACAAATTGGTTGTTTTGCTTTTGTGTAGTTCTTGTTAGTATTTAAATTGTGATTGGTTCAGTGATATGGTGTTGAGCTAGTGAGCGCAATATGTGAATATAGTAACAATTCTTATAGTCGTCGCGATTATAATAGACCGTAGCGTTTCATCATAGCTTATACGCCTATTGATATTGCCATCCTTTACAATAGATCTCGGATGACTGACAAGTGAACTAAGCGTCAGCACACGCGTTGGGTGTGGGCTTGGTAGGTTGCTGAAGTGGTAAAAGAAAAAAAATAAAGTACGCCGGCTGAATTTTTTTTCATTAATACTTAATATCATTCTGAGCTGAAAATACGTTAGATGCTCGCGTGAACTCTGGTACCAGGAACAATGGACGTTAAACAAAACAGATTATTAAATAATAAAATAAGCAATTTATTCAAGCGGCAGCTAAGGAAATTAGTAAATTGAGACAAATCTATCTTAAACAATTGCTAACAAATTCATAACGTTAAATAATTTTTATTAATACCAAAAACAATACAACGCACGATCTACGAATTATTACAACTTGTTTGCTCACGGATCTTGAAATTGGAAATTGTTTTAAATACCCATATAGAGATAGAATAATCATTTGGGTTTTTTTAATTCGTTTCCTAAGTACTTTATCATGTTTGATAGTTGTTTAATTATTTCGTTACAAGAAAGATTATTGTGATAGTGGGATTTTCCGGATTACATTGTCTTCTATTATCTTTAAGTTAGTGAACTCGCTTGTATCGACATTTCCTAACTATTTAGATATTGTTCACAGTTTAATCTCCAACTTACGATATGCCTTAAAAATGTGTACTCGAAAAACGTACAAACCAATTTCAAGTGAGATAACGAAGGTACCCAGCCTCTCTCTCAGTTAAGAAAATTCAGTTTTACAATCCATTGTTGCTGCTAATGATCACCCTTTTTTTCAGAATACACATATCGTTTATTGGTTTTCAATATCGTACTTTGTAAAAGTTAATTACTATATTTACAAAACTTTAAAAATGTGTCAATCCGTAGGTATTGGGGAGCAAAGTTTAAAAGCTTAATGACCAGGGTTACATGCAGAGATAGTTTCTCAATGTGTCTATTACCGACTCATGGGTCGGTTACTAGAACGTAATAACGAACTAAACGGTCACTGTAGTGTCACCTAGTATGTCAAAAAACCATTTATTTTATATTCTTAGACTCTTATGACATTTAACTGGTATAATCATGAAGTAAGGACTAATTTATGTTATTAATAAATAAGTCTTTTTTACCATCTAAAACTATGAACAAAATCACATAATAATATTTTAAGGAACATTGACGAAATGAAACATTTTTTTCGTTTGGGTTCTCTGGATATACGAAGCTTTAATTCTAAAGCGACGATAATATATTTTTTTGACTCATAAAATTGCTTAGAAAAGAATGCAGAAATACCTGATGGAGAGCACTAATGGGCATTATAAGTGTACTTTATTATGAAAATATAGATTAGCTATGGTGTAGTAAAAATTGTGTCATTAATAGATATTCACACAAAAAGATCACTAGAAATTTGTCTCAAGTAAGAAAATGAATTATAACACTGACACAAAACAAATAATAATACAAAAGGGTAAACAATAAGCATTATAATAATTTCGGTCGGTAATTGCTGTTAGGAATCAAATCCACGAATATATTACCGCTCTTATTAAATTTTAAGTTCTACCTTATAATTTTATTAAAATCCTTGACAATTTGCTGCCAAATAAAGTATAAACACCTTAAATTGTATCTGGCTATACTGAATAACTGTATATGTGTATGTACTGTGATATTATGTAGAAGCAGAAAATTTCTCGTCGAAAAATATATAAATAACTTTAAAACCTCACTTCGAATTGAACACAATAAATTCTTTACAATTTATAGTTACGATGTTAGCCAGGTTCCATTCTTCAGGTATTTTTTCAATATTTCAGATAGCCGTAACAATAGGATGTATTCTCTCGTCAAGAACGGGCATACCATTTTTAAGAAGTTCGATTGTTATTGTGTGTATTCCAAGGGCCTTATTATTCTTAAGCTTACATATAGCTGCTTAACCAAGGTGTGTGTGGTAGGTCGTCTGCCTAATATTTAGGAGATCTTTAAAGTGTTCTTGCAACTGTTTTGTGATGTCTTCGTTTTCTGTTAACAGGGTTCCTATATTGTTACGACAGACATTCGTTCTAGGCAACCTTTTCATGTATCGACATTCTGGTAGAAATGCCTTGTCAAATTTTTGCCTCTAAGATTAGAAAGATTAGGTAGCGTTCTCTACTTCTCCCTTTTTCCTTTTAGCCATCTTCCAGCACTTTACTCTGCTATATATTTATTCATTTTACATTAAATATTATTTTCTAGGTAAGCAATTATATGTTTATTGTATACACATATATAACATAATATAAAGCTAAAACCGTGATCTGCTGAAGTTTGGTGGATTTTTTTTGTCAGTGTAAATACTACCAGATCAATTCCATTTTAATACAATTTCTAACTAAACTTTTACAAAAACTTTAAATTATGTAATACTTTTATTTCTCAGGACTTAATTAATTATTTTTATCCTACTTTAAAAGGGTCGTTTTTCGATCTGAGTTAAGCTCTCGGAACCAAAACTATTCTTAGTATATTAAAACGCGGGTTATGCTGGATAAAACGCAGGGCACTGGCTAACTAAAAATACAGTTTCGTTAAAAAATACGATGTGAAATATGCTGGTCGTAGGAGTCGCAGGAGTCACATGGAAAGTCAGCTTTTGATGAAACTAACATCTGCAAGACGATTCGTCATTTCATCTCATCGGAACGTGGTCTTAATCACGCCAAAATATAGATAGTAAACGCAACATGAACTTTGATGCTTAATTGTCTCATGACGTATATAAAATTAAAAAATCCGCTGTCTGTAAAGTCACTGTAGTGACGATAGTCAGTACACTGACTGACAACTGATAGTTGAACGTGACAACGTCATAAGAAAATACCGATGGAATGGTTGCATTTTTCAAAAGAAAATTTTAATTTTATTTATTTGATAGATATTTTGTATGGATATAGAGAAGGAGGTAAATGAAAATCGCACTTGAATTGATCAAGTTACATTTATTTGTACGCATAAATACAATTATGTAAATTTTTTAACGAACGAACGCTGCCGAACGCGGAGTCCGATTGTGCCTCTTTGTCACTCGTTCCGCGCTCTCGTGTCCACTTCAAGCCTTAAATGGAACGCCTCAGAGCGAGGTAACGCCGCATGCGTCATGTTTTGTCGTGCGTGTAGCCGGGTCCTTCGAATGATAAGACGTTGTCACGTCAAAAAATATAATTTACTCAACGCCGTTACGCAGTCAATATTCACAAAAATGAATAAAACCAATTTCTATAGTTAGTTGCATATTTACATTAAGTAGGTACTCACTGTCAAACTGGATTCTGTTCTGGGTTCTTAAATATTAAAATTAGCTTGAATACTAAAATATTTATTTATTGTTCATGAATATTATTGTACACCGTAGACCGGTGACGGTTAAATAAACAATTTTATTGAGACAAATCTATCTCTAAAAATTATTCGGCTACTTGTACTTCGAAATTTAATATTTTGAAGTTTTATGTACCCTATAAGAAGACAGCATAATTAATTGGGTTTTTAAATTCGTTTCCTACGTACTTTATCATGTTTGATAGATAATTGTAAAATTAATTAGACTCAAGAAAGATTATTGTGATAGTAGGATTTACAGAAAAAATATGAACAAACTAATATGAGAGACAATAAACATTTCAAGCTAATTTAATAAAAATCTTCTGTATTATTTGCATCTTTTGAAATCAAGATGTAAATTATATCTATTTTAAAAATAGTAATAAAAAATATTTTTTTTTACTAAATTGCCATTCAAATTCATACATATACAATATACATTTAGTGGTGTTACGTTCTAGCCCGTTATACAGATGACAGATGGTCTAAAACAGTAACCGAATGGACTGGTCCAAAAGGAAAAAGGAACAAGGGCAGAACAATACAGCGATGGGCTGACGGGATCGAATGAGTAGCTTAGTGTAATAGTAAAATTGGATGATGATAGCATGAAAAAAATAAATAGAGCGGAAAAAGTTGGAGAAGGCCTTCTCCTGGACAAGGGCCGCATCTTAGACTAGTAAAATTCTATTTATTTTTTTCTAAAATGTATGTCAATAAGATGTGGATGAATAGAGGCTTATTATTATTATATTGTCTAAGTGTTTTGTTGAAGATAACTAATAAATAAATTAAATAATATAATAATACTTTCAATTATCAATATGATTTTTTTGTAATTAAGATAAGAAGTTTTTAATTTATCAATTTTTACATAATGTGTCTCATTAGTATATCTAATCTATATTCTATTTCAGAAAACAAGATTAAAAAAGAAGTATATAATACTGCATTTCCAATTATTCTACACTATAAGTCAACATGAAGTCATTTATCGTTCTTGCTTTTCTTGCGGCTGCGGCCTGTGGTAGCCCAGCAGCTGAACATACTGCGTATAATTACCATGAAAACATTGGTATCAAAGAAGCTATTAGAATTAAACAACTTGAAGAAGCAATTGACTTCGATGGATCTAGAATTATTGGTGGATCCCTTTCATCCTTGACACAAACACCACATTTGGTAAGTTCTCATTGAAATCTTATCTAAGGACATGATACAAGTAGATAAACATGAAACACTGTGGTTGCCTAGAAGAGATCGCTCGAAATCTGTCAATGCTATCAAAGTGTTAATAAATAAGTAAATAAAAATGTTTGAATATTTTTTAAGGGTGGTCTTTCGATTCTTCTGACCAATGGCTGGTCCTCTGTATGTGGATCCTCACTGCTTTCAAACACCAAAGCCGTCACCGCAGCTCACTGTTGGACGGATGGCAGACACCAAGCCCGTCAATTCACAGTAGTACTGGGATCCCTCAGATTATTCCAAGGTGGTGTTCGAATCACCACCAGTAATGTTGTTATGCATCCACAATGGAACCCGAACACTGCTAGTAACGACGTTGCCGTTATCACAATGAACTACGTCAACTTCAATAGTAAGTTAATAATAATATATTCTTTATAACAACTAATATAATGTTTACTATACTTCGGGTCTGTTTCACAATGTATGGATAAAGTACCAAATAGCTATGTAACACAAAAAATATTTGGAAGATAAATTGAGCTATTTGACACTTCATCGGACTCATAACTTATGATGGACTTTATGTGACGAATAGCGCTATCTGACAGTCGTGAAACGCAACAATAGTGTTTATCCTACCAATAAGTAATAAATAGCTAATTTGGAACTTATGTAGAACTTATCCGTACATTATGAAACAGACCCTTAGCATTGCAAGTCTTTTAACCTATCGACAGTAACTATTTGAGCCAACATTGCTAACTAATATCAGGACCGACATAAACATTGTACCGACAGCTTAATTCTTAATTTTTATATATTATCTAATATATAATATATAATGTTCGTTCCCATACTCCTCCGAACCGGCTCGACCGTTTCTTATGATATGCTTTATGCATATAAAGTAAGTCTGAGAATCGGCTACTATCTAACTTTTAAACCCTTAAATGTTAAGGGTGGTCCCACCCCTAATTATTTATTGTTATATTTTAGATGCAAATTTTTGTTTTTATTTCTTTATGACATACAGCATACAAAAATACATACAACCCTTAATCTTCACCCCTCTACGATCAACCCCTATTTTTTAGTATACTTTAGGCGCGTTATGAAAAATTTATGAGAGTGAATTTTTACGATGCGCCGCACCTTGACACAAAATTAGGAGTGTGATTATACGTGCGCGAGCGAGATAGAATAAGACAATCTACAAGTAAAAAGAAATAGAATATGCGTGAAGTTCGTATGCCAAGAATTTTGAATGACCATAATGAATTTGTATTTACCTTTTAAACAAATAAAGGAGTTTTAATTATTTTTTCAAAGAAATTTAGCAATGCTTTTTTGAATTATATATAATCAGAAGTGATTTAAATTGAATATTTAAACCAATACTAATTAATATTTGTGAAAAAACTGTGCTCATCAACCTTCCTAAGTGCTTCATTACAATTGAGGTTAACTATCAGTTTGTATTATTATTATCGAGTAATGTTTTGATTAAAAAAATTACCACATTGTTTAATCAAAACATGTAATTTTTCTCTAGCAAATATAAGGACAAGAGACAAAAAACAATTGATGAATCAGTGTAAGTGCACTAAATTGAATACAAAAAAAGAGTTGTCATCTTATCGCTGTGAAACATCAAAAACTGGAGGTGGAACAAAGCCAAACTATTTTTAATAATGCCAAAGAAGTATAACTTCTTACGCGCGTACATAAGTACACGCACCCTATTTTTTAGTATAGTAGATAGTTATTTTTATTGAACTAAAAAATGTTTCCTGGAAATAATATAATGGTAAAACAAAGTTTGTCGGGTCAGCTAGTATATAATATAATAATAACAAAAAGTTTGCTCGCTGATCGTTTCATAGCCAACACTTCTAATTTAACACTTTTTTAAAGATCATATCCAGCCCATCGCTTTGGCATCCGGCAGTAACGAATACGTTGGTACGTGGGCGGTCGCTGCAGGTTACGGCGCTACTTCTGATTGTAAGTATTTGTTACTGATCTATTATATATTAGAAAAACAATCAGTCATTTTTATACCGTATATTTTTTATATTATTCAACGTTTTATAAACTTTGTATGATATACATCTTGAAATTTCAGCTCAAGGTGGTATACCAAATAACACTGCCAGAAGACATGTAAGCCTCAGAGTTATATCAAACGCCGAATGCCGCAGAACCTTTTCCTTTATCGCCTCCTCTGTGATTTGTGTAGAAACACAAGGTGGCCGAGCCAGTACCTGTGGTGGTGATTCTGGTGGCCCTCTTGATATTGGAAGTGGAAATTCTAGGGCATTGGTAAGATAAATCATATATTTTTTCGTACTAAAGTTGTTTATCGTATTACATAATAACATTAGTTTATTGCACAGCTATTTAACCGAATTACATTAAAAACTTAATTATTTTAAAGTTAGGTATTATGTTACAACGTTAATATTATGATATTGCAACAATAAAATTGAGGTTTTGATACTATATCCATAATTATCAATTTAATATTCATTATTAAACAATTATACGTCAATATTATCTATATAATATCGATTTTTTTAAATTGTTTAGATCGGTATTACATCCTTTGGACATGCTGCCGGATGTACACGTGGATTCCCAGCAGGTTTTGCCCGAGTCACCTCTTTCCGCTCCTGGATCAGCAGTCGCCTATAAGCACTCCAAGCTATTGAATGATGTTCATGTTATATTTTTTAAATATAATCTAGATATAAATCATTTCTTATTCTACCACCTACCTACCTAAATTTTTAAATGAATAAGCAACTAAAATATTCATTGTATTTATAAAAATGTATTTACTTAAATAAAACTTGAAAAAATATAGTAACTCTTCCATTACAAACGATATTAATCAATTTCTTTAGACAAGGACAGCGATATTGAATAATGTATGTAGTCCAACCAACATAGATCTGTAATAGAATTACCCGCGACTTGTTTCATCTACTATTTATCTACATGATTAATAAATATACACGCACATTGCTTCTATAGAAATAAGTCTAAAAATACACTCCTAAACAAAAAAAGAAGAATATTATGTACCTTCGAAATTTAACGAACACTTACTACAGATTAGACTTAGACTAGAAGAACTGGAAAGACCTATAAGATTTATCCAGTGGTACAATATTGGAAGTATATACTATGTCAAGTATCACGAAAGGGAAAGAAGAAATAAGAGAATATGATAATTACGCTTTCTGATTCTACGAAAAAACAAGGGTCATATGGAAATGAAATACTCGTAAATAACATCTAAAAGGCAAAAACTTTTAAGGGATAACTGACATAATTGCAACGCTCAAGAATTAGTGGACTGGATATAGACATGTATCAATAAATATCCCGAGCCAAACACCGTAAGGACAAAATTCGGAAACAAAATCCTTCAACGATTTGACAGAAACAATTAAAATTAACAGTAATACAGTATTGATAGAAGGCTTCAACGCAAAAGTAGAAAAAGGATGAAATAATGACGAATTTATCCTCGGAAACTACGGTACTGGAGACAGAAATGACAATTAGATCACTCTTTGTAAATAATAAAAAAATATGAACAGCTTCTAAAAGGAAATGAGAAGTAAGTGGACGTGCATATCTCCAAATAGAAGGAATAAAAACGAAATATATTTAAATTTTAACAATAGGTATACGATTACTTCGAGCCTTCGGCGTAATAAACACAAGAATTAGTAGACTTACTAAAGATAATCGATAATCGCAAACCTTTGCAAGAAAAGCATAACTTCCCACAGAAAGCTCTTAATTTTGTAATAACTTATCATTTATATCTTCCGCTTTTTAGACCACTTATTTAAAGTTTGTAAGGATTCTGTTAGGAGAAACGTTAAATAACGAAAAATTTACGAGTAACACTATTAGTAGTAGAACTGACACAATTCTTTTTTTAAACATGGAAACAGATCAAACAATTCTCAAAGAAACAGGAAATGATCATTGTATTAGTATGACCTGACATATGACGCACTCTAGTGAGTATAATGGTCATAAAAGGCATTGTAACGCAAAAAAGGTATTGTGATCAAACTTAAAAAACACTAGATTTCTTCACAAATACCAATTTAATGGTAGGTTCATCGTATTGACTAGGTCCATTTAGTATCTTTTTGTGTAACAGCTATTGTCCTGTTACACAAAAAGGGTGATAAGATAATTTTAATTGCTACTTACGAACACGCACTGGTCCAAATTAACTTTCATAATGTGGAAGTATTAGAATCTATTATAATTCATATTCTTCTATTGGGATTGCGAAGAAAACTTGACTTAGACTAAAAAAATTAGTTAGTCTCATTATTGGGTGCCTTAATTTATTAAGTGTTTGTTAATACCGAATCATAAAAAAACAGAATACAATTACATTAGGGTAATAATAATAACGCATAGAGAAGTTTCACCAAACAAGGACACATTTTGCTTGGGACCAAACCGTCAACGAAACGTTGTAAGCCGTACTTACGGCGCGTTGGGCTCCGATTTTTGTCCTCCGGCGATTATTGACCTATTTCGTTTCCATAGAATAGAAATCGCATGAAATACAGGTTACGGTTGTTATAGCTCATAAATGTTCTGCGGAAAACGAGTTGCTATGTTTGAAAAAGTGTAGATACGAAAAGTAAAAGAAAATGTATGTATGTCAATCAAATCAAATATTTACCGTAAAGCCATGTGTCAAATATGCTATATGTCGTTTCAAGTGGTTAAAGTGGTTTATGTGGGAAAAAGTAAGCATTTCTAAAACTTACTAAACTTTCTTGTACGTACTTATATTTATTGTGTAATTTTCATACTCTAATATTTCATCATAATTTTCCACATATAAATTATATCGAGCAGCGGGAACAGGGCCCCGATCTCACTTTTAATCACCATCTACTAGACCTCACTCGTTCCAACCTCTCTACACCACAATGCTTCACTGAACACTCAAACAGTACTATACTGCGTTCCCTGAACGCATCGTCCAAAGTCAAGATGGCGCCTCGACCCTGCTCGATGAATATGTTCAGCTCTGATTGGGCGTCGTGCTTTTATTCATTTAGTAATTAAATTATAGATTCCAACCTGTGGAATAATTAAATAATAATAAAACAAATCAAATTAAAATATGATTCTTAAGTGATAGAATAAATTTTAATGATTAACCAATAAAAATCAACTGTCAATTGACTCGATCATAACATTTATCTTTTTACTATTATTTATGTTTAATCAATTAACTATTAATACTTTAAAAACAGGCCCAGCTGAGCCGACAAGGCCCGTCAGGCTAACAACGAAATTCCTTTAAAAAAACCCACGCTGCCACACATGTGCACCTGCGCATCGTCATTTGATATTCCTCGACACAAAAAAACACAAAGTCACCTCTAACTTTTGCTTTGTTTCGTGTTTGTTCAATCATGGCGAGTATTATGGAGCCAAAAGATAATTGAATAACATCACATTAGTTTAGCTGAGAACTGTTTTTATAAATAAAATTAAGATATTGATATTATTTCTATTAATTTTTAATTCAATATTTATAACTAAAATTCGTTTTATATTTAGAAATTATGATCTATTTATTTTTCTTAGTTTTCTATATTTGCAGCTTTTATAAAAACAATAGATCCGCTCCTAGAACAACGCCCATCGATAAACACTTCGTAGTATACTTCGTATGAAAATCATCAGTTGTTATTAGACTATGTAAGGTCTTCAAATAAAGAGATCAATAAGGAAGTCTTTATTTACAAAAATAAATTTATTTAATTAAGGGCTCGGACTGACAGCGTCACATATCTTCTACTGAGATATTCTTTACACAAAGACAGCGACGTTGAATAATACAAGTCGTCCTATACACACATATCTGTAATGGGATTACACGCGACATGTTTACTCTCTAGACTAAATAAGTGAAAGTACCTTTACTAGTACGACGTATACTCGTAACCTCAAGTTGTTTCAGACTTATGATTTGTTTTATATTTAATTTAATTGTAACTATTATTTTACGTTTAATGCTTAATTCCATTCCAGGATGAGGGCATTAAACTTGGGATAATATTCGCAAAATTGTTGTTGAAATCGTTATTTGATATTTAAATTCTTTATAAAATGACTAATGATGCTTGAATGAAGAAAGTACAGTGGTGAGTGCAGAGGTGAATGATTCGCAAAATGTATGTGGTGATACGTTTAAGGAGATTAGTTACTCTAATTATGTAAGTCAACTTATTATTTAAGTACAATTAAAGTAAACCCCAATAGATCCTAAGTTCTATATAATTTGTACATTGTACAATATATTAAGGAAAACAATCAAGGCATTAAGCACATAGTTTAACGAGCTTCTCAAGATCAATATTGCATCTCAGCGCATACAACGCGGTAATTTCGCGTACTCAGAGCTTAATTTAGTGCTGATAGTTGTAGTAGTTGATTACTTGTTATGCCAAGTTACCATTTAGCAACATTGAGTTAAATATCGAGTCATCCATATGTTTATAGATATACTAGCTGACCCGGCAAACGTTGTTTTGTCATGTATATTATTTCTAGGAAACATTTTTTTAGTTCACTAAAAATAACTATCTACTATTGTAATAAAAATAGGGATTGATCGTAGAGGGGTGAACATTTAGTTTTGTATATATTTTTTAATGCCACATTATAAAAAATAAAAATTTCGGGTGGACACCCCTTATCACTTAGGGGTTTGAAAGATAGATAGTAGCCGATTCTCAAACTTACTGAATATGTATTAAAAATTCATAAGAATAGGTCGAGCCGTTTCGGAGGAGTATGGGAACGAACATTGTGACACGAGAATTTTATATATTAGATCGTTAGATTAATAGAGTCTTGTTTCAAGATGTAAAGTTATGGCGTTATGGTTGCATTTCCTTACAATTTCATTGAACACTAAAACTTGGTGATTAAAACGAGTGGCAGAGAGTTTATTGCCAGGTCTTTTCGCCCGCTCTACTTGCGTATGTACGGTAGTATATGTAAATTTAGATTCATATTTTTTTCGTAGTAACGTTCTTAAGTGTTGTTATTTTTCGTTCACCAGTACTATTAAATAAATTTTGATTTTGAATGGAGTCTTATGTTATAACCAAAATATTATTTTTTATTTATACCATTTAATGTGGCGACACCTACAATCTAGGTACAATCATTACGTATCTACAATTTGCTACAATCGGCTACGATGATATCTTACTCTTAATCGTCTTTTCTTGATATCAGCCACAGGAGATTTCGGACTAACAATTAAATGGTCAATCCTTTAGGCTGTATCTTTCCTTTTTTGTAACCCAAAATTTTCTCATATTGTTTATGTACTAAAACTGTTATTTATTATAATTATTTAACAATTAAACTTTTAAAAAGTCGCTTGTGTCTGTGATATCTGTTATAACCATTGTTATTATTTAACCCAGCGATTTTTCCTGTCCTCACCTCAAAAGGATGCTCGCAGGACAGAAATTTTGCGCTGATGAAAAGGCAAAACAGAAAAGGCGCCGAAACTGAAGCCTAAAGACTTCAGTTTCGGAAGCGAAAAACTATATGTAATCGTTATATAAGTCTTGAAAACAACTATATTTTCTAATCAAATTCTATCGAAAAAATGTTGAACTTTTCAGGCCACCTAATAACAAAGAATTAACATTGGGTGCGTACAGCAGTTAAGCCAAGTATAAATAAGTCTGGCTTGGTACCATTTACAATGCTAAAATCTTATTTCGTTAACCTATAGAATCGGGCTCGAACTGACACATTAATGATAAATGATGACACTTTGATCTTCGACAATACCCAGGAGCCACTTTATCACTTTCATCATATTACCTCCGTTACGAGAGATTTTATTAAAAAGATGAATGTTTGATATAAATCTATTACTATTACATTTTTGGCGTAGCATTTTAGTGAATAACAATTTAAATTTTCTTGTATACTTACATTATTTTATACTAAAATAAAAAATAAAATCTTTACATCATTACTCAAACAAGATAAAGTTACAACGTTCTCCAAACGAGTCAATTTCACGAAATTGGTTCTAAAGAATTTGTATGATTTATTTTTGTTATTAATTTAGTCACTGTCCATAGAAGATTTTATGTATATCTTACAAGAGTCTTTGAGGGTTTATTCAGTGATTGCATTACTATTGTTATACACGAAGGCATGATGGCATTCGTAGTGTTTACCCAGTCAAAACTCATCTGTTATCTTCTGGGTTGCAGCACTACTCTGTTCTATTTACGACTTTATAGACAATATTGTTAGAGCCCATATCGGGATTATCCCGGTTCGGCACAAGAACAATGGGTGTGAATATGCCGCAAAAGATAGGTTTCTAGTGTAAGAGCTAATATTTATAGTTATATATATACATCTACACTATCTCCTTAATGGGAGTAATATAGGCTATACCTCTAATAAAATTAAAGTTTAACTAAGTTACTTTATGTTAGCTATGTTCTAGAAGACAAATTAATGACTATTTATGAACTCAGTAAATGGATTTTTTATGAGAGAATATTAATTATCAAAGAAATAACCGGCATGAGATATAACGCGGTAATTAAGAGACGTCAACATCCGTAATAATTTGTCAACATAATTAATTTAAAGGACATACTCACCATGATAGACTGTTGGGTTAAAAACATTTTTAAACAAGTCGAAAATTCCAATTGAAATCTCTGATAACTGCATTTTTTTTCATAGTTAGGTAGTACGCTAATATATATATAATTTTTTCATGAAAATTACTTCACATACTTCATATTATCATAATATCATTAATATTTTATTTAAAACAAAATTTTTGTTATATTTGTAAACATTTTTGTAAGACACGAAAATTGCTTGGTTTTCTTTTTTAATTCATTGACTGTTCAAACAAGAAAGCGTTTAGATGTGACCTTAAACTACATTTGAACATAACAAAGAGAAAGTAGCAATTGAGCTTTGGTAGAACGCTTGTGAAGGAATCGTTCTACTTCAGCAGCTCTTATGCTAATAGCCGCTGTATTTGTATGTATGTTTCTGCACGCTCCCGTCGCGCCAATTGACCCAGAAATATAAGCCGTACTTAGAAAATGGGGACGGGATCTTTTGTAGCTGAAATTTTAAGGTTTTTCGCTTTGTAATAAGGCATTAGATTTTATGGGGGCCTGTTTTTGGATATTTTGTGATGTATATTTTACGGGTCTTAGGACGAATTTTGATATTTTAATTACACATATTTGCACTGTGTGACTTATGACAGGGCCAGGTGGAGCTCGAGATTGGCATGAGGGTATCCCGGGATGGGATATCCGACATGTTGCTTGAGCACAGATCGCAGCTGGAAAAATTCTGCGGCAAGATTGTCAGATATGTCATTCACAAAAATAGCACGAGAAGGTAACGCGGGTAGCGCCGGGTAGCGGGCCCCGACTCGCCCATAAATATTATGACGATATTTTCGGAGTAGTTGTCGCCCGGACCCGGCGGGAGACGCCAACCCTTTAAGATAATAATGTCCCTTTTTAAGAAAGGGTAGATTTCGCCACTCCCCTGCCGCTTAGCCCTTTGGCGTGTCTGGTAGGCTAGGATGTAGGGGTACCAAAAAAAACACATATTTGCAAATAACGGTATGAAATTGTAAATTTATAATAATACATAATCTCAATCCGGTGAAAAAGTTTTTTCTTTAAATGTGTAAAGGTTATGTAAATAAAAGACAATATAACGGTATTAACCAAGTGCATAGCGTGAGTCTTAACATTGTGGAATTTATATTTTTAAAAACAAATACATATTTTAGTTATCAAATTTTACTTGTAAGGATATTTTTATATTTAATGGTTTATAGGTTCATACCATTAAAACGTATTAACACGTTCACTGCGGCAAGTAAAATCATAATTCTTCATCAGGTGCGGCGGCGGGCCAAAATGCGCCCCCAATGATATTTCCGCCAGTGCGTGGCAGGTCTTTCTAGACCCAACAGCACTAAGATAGATTAACTCTCAGTGGATGCACAGCAGCGTCAGTGCGTGGTAGGTCGATAAAAGCCTGCCGTTATGTTTTGATGGGGAACACCTACAATTTTGACCGCAAGATGAAATATATATTTGTCCCTGTCGAATTTTTACAAACACCTGAGATAATCGTTACGCACCAGCGAGAGGGACATATATTTCTTCGTCCGCACCAGCTGAAATACCGCGGCAGGCCGATATCGGCCTGTTACGCAGTGAACGTGTTAAGCTGTACAAAAGTTTAAGCTTCAGAAAAGAAAAGATAACATTATAAAGTGTTTTTTTTTTTTTTTTTTTTTTTTTTAATTTAAATGTTTCCAGATTATTCCCCGACTATATAGTCGTCGGAGGTGTTAAAAAGCTTACATAAATGTATTGGTAACCCGAATGTTTACTTTCTATTACTATATTACTACTCTACTACTACCTATTTCTTTTGACAACCCCCTGCATGACCCTCACGGCAAATCCCAAAAAGATGCCCCTCAACCTAACATTGAGCATTATTCCCTTCAAACTCGTCTCCGTTACCCTCATGCCCATTATAAAGTGTTACAAACGTTTCTATATTTTGAAGTGACAAAATATATATTATATATATCTAATATATAATATATATATATAATATATATATATATATATATATATTATATATATATATATATATATATATATATATATATATATATATATATATTATATATATCTAATATATAATATATATATATAATATATATATATCTAATATATATTATATATATCTAATATAATACAATTTAAGCAAAGTAATACATAATACAATTTTACAATAAAACAAAGTTTTGTCGCTTGAAAAAGATTCCCACAACACCACATAAAAGCGTTTTAGGCCTTTCAAGACTCTCTAAAGGGCTCTCGGTATTCACTCTAGGAATTCTACCTAACGAGTCTGAGCATATGCCAAGGCAAGGGAATTGCTGAGACATAATTATTATCTTTGGCCCCGATATACTTCTTAAGCTTAGGTTTCCTAGAAAAGCGGTGCCGTTATCCAACGGCCGAATATAACGTTGGGTGACGTCACCCATACGTTGTCTATAAATAACATCGGACAGGTTTTCTAGAGAACGTTGAGTGTCACCGTAATGTCAAATTGTGGTGCTGTCATTTGCATGACGGCCGCCATAGCGGTGATAAACATTAGTTCAACGTTTTTCGCGTGTAGCGGTGCCCATATTTAATTAATACCATGAGTGGAAACGTAACTTGGACGAGCGAAAATGATGTTTTTTTGCATTATGTTAAAAAGTAAAGACGGCCGTTATTAACAACCGAAAAATGAAGGCCATTAGTAACCGGAACCGCTTTTCTAGGAAACTTTAGCATCAGACCTAATAGTGAATGTTCACAACATTTGCCTTGTGTTAGCCATTAGGTTGGTTCTTGCAAACATAGGTCATGTTGGACCAATGTTTGCAAGAACAAACTAATGGCTAACTACTTTAATTTGAAATTTAATCTAATTCTTCTACCACGAAACTGTGTTAATTGCTCAGGAAATCACTAAAATCAAGGTTCTATAATTTTGTTATTTCTATAGTATCTACACTAATATTATACTGAGATTTGATTGTTTGTTTGCAATAAATAAGCTCCAAAACTACCGGACAGATTTGGATAGTTCTCTCACCATTAGAATCCTGCATTATTTCTCAAGAACATAGGCTATAGAATATTAATATGTTTATTGATTTGATTATTCCAAGGGATTTCATGCAAATCAGAACTATTATTATATTTTACATGTTGCCGATATAATGACACGTCACGTATCTACCAACATTATCATATCCTTAATTAATTGATTATAATCTTCAGTATGGATTGATATTTATTAACAAATCTAGATATTATTGAAACAGAAATCCTAATAAAATTAATACAATACGATACTATCTTATTTCCCATTATAATAACATTGTATAAGATTGAATTAAAACAGTAATTAAAACATATGGGTGTGGTAGAGGCTTGCATCCATTTCTATTGTAGTCAGTCTTTGTCTTCGCTCTAAAACCACTATACTGCATTGTTTATATGCTTTTTATAACTTGGAACTTTTGTATTATTTATCAAAGCATAAATAAACTTGTATTCTCTCAAACATTCATTATTTGATTCCTTTCGCGTAGTATTCAATTACTTAGTAGTTGGAGTATAAATATATAAAGGTAACGCGTATAACGTTTCAAATTATTTCTAGTATACATACTAGGTCTTGGCCGAACAGTCAGATCAGAACAGAACAGTCAGATCAGAATAGAACAGTCTGATGAGGTGATCTTTTATGTTTGACACATGTCGTCTGTTTTTGGATTATACATATTGCTTTCCTCACAATATATCTTTCAGTATACGAGCAAGTATTGATTTCGCATACTGTTGTGCTACTGTAGGGACTCTTTCGTAAATGTCCAGTCTCAATAGAGCTGAAATATCACGAGAGCGATTATTATGGTTTAATATTTTATAGCTGTGTGTTAATAATAAAATATAATTATAAGTTAGGTAAGTTGTCCCTTGACAAAACGGAATCTGTTATTTCGTGACCCAAAAATGGGCGGCTTCACAGGCAGAATTCATGGATGAAAGGGTAAGGATTCTGGTGGCCTCCAGAATGAAATATTTTGGTCTAGTTCTGGATTGTAATTTTGAGCCCTATTTTGAATCTCTCGAGACTTGTGAGGACAGTAGGAACACTTGGCAAGCTATTGATTAACCGATCCCTCCTCGCTCCCTTATACGGCAACACAGGCGAGGTAAAATAGCGAAACATGTGAGGCGGGGGGCGTCACCCAAAGAAATTCTTCTCGAGAGGTGATCCGATAACCAGGCTGCGTTCTAGTGCTGGCACATCCACTGTGGGGGCAATCCTTTTAGTCTTAAAATACTGGGTGAATAGACGGAGGGGTACCTTTCGGCTTTCGCAGATACTGTCTGGGGATGGGTGTTATCTGCGGAACAAACATAGATGAATGTGTCACCTGGATCGGCTTGTGTTGGCTTTGTTCAGAAGTGCGGAGATCTGGAGTGCAATGGTCTTCTTCTGTAAGTGTGTTATGCTGCAGAAGGGCGCTACTGAGGGTTGAGTGTAAACTGGCCGGTGGTTTAGTGCTGGGAAATGCTTCCCGGAACCGCAGGTCTTTGTTAAGCCCTGTGTCGAAGCCCAAGGTCCCTTGGGTTGAATGCCTTGGCGAACCTCGAGGACCGGCGTCGTCGGCTTGTGAAGGGCTTAGGTGTTTTATTGGGTAGAGTTTCTACCCCTCTGAATAGCAAAGGGCTTTGAGTGTAGACCCAGCTGTGGGGCTGGCGTCAAAACCGATATTCGTGGCGTGGGGCTGTGTAAGCACATTTTCCTTAAAAATAAAAATGTTAGGTAAGCCGCAAACATACTTATAATATAGACATCACATCACGCTACTACGAAAAATGGGGTAGTAGTGGGTAGAACGCCCCATTTCATAAACATACATACGTATATTCATAAGAGCATACTTTCTATCCTTTTTGGTATCCAATCTTTGAATGTAAGACATATGAATCTCCTCAATAATATTCAAATGTAAGTAAAACGCCACTCCGCCAAAGAAATATCATTTTACACAAAAATAACATAAGACTGAACATTATCTTGAGTAAATAGGTTCTGGAGCCATATACATCCCTAAGTATCTGATGTTATAAGCTTTCTGATTTATTGCACACGAATATGAAACCTCCATATTGTTTTTACCCGCTCAAAGTACATATTCTGTCATGGTTGCTGCTGAATTTTTTATGAGAAAGAATTCCTATGATGGAAGTTTGATTTGGTTTTCTTCATATCTTATGACATTATGTTCATTCAGATAGAATGAAGATTCCTAGGATCTTAAGATATTTTATTATTATAATAACCGAATTATTGAGATAAACGAATAATTTTCAAAGCCAATTTATTATTCTTTAAATTCATAATGACATTTTTATATTTTGATACTGGATGCTAATCCATCTGTGAAATATCTATTTTCTATGTGATATTATTGAAATTTGTTTTATGCATTTTACCTATATTAATAAAGATCATTTTTTGTTAACCTCTAAAGAATACAGGAGTATGTCGACTCACTCCAGATGCTCTGCAAATTAGAGAACCGTGTGAGCTATTCCCACCCAAACCAACTCCAATACTGACCGCCCTGTGACCACTTTCACATTCTACTTGGTCTAAGATCCCGCTATACAACGACCTTCACCGAGATGCTTATTTAATGAAACGTATTTTATATTAAATTTAATATGTCAATAAATATAATCCATATGGGTTGTCTAGCAAATTTCAGTCCAGAGTATGTTTAATTAATAATTAAAAAAAATATTTTTTTAAACATTTCACCGGTATGATTATTAGATAAATTCTATACCAATCGAAAGTATGAAGCCCATAGAATATGCAAACTTTATGCTGCCCATTCTTTTCCGGTCACAACTATCGGGTTGCCTGGTATAAACAGGTAAATCTGTACTAGCATTTTGCAACGGTCTGTTTATTGAATGAAATTTAAATGAAATTAAAGATTATTTTATTCTGAACACGGTGGTATAGGGTTGTCTGCGAAAAATCAGTCCAGAATTGCGGTTGTCGAATTTTAAAAAGTAAAATATTGCTAAAATTATTATGATTTAAAATTATCTTAGCTAATACATCTTCTATATTTCTATATTAAAATATAATATATATATATATATTAAAATATATATTTTATATTTTATTTTCGTAAATTCCATGTGGCTTAATGCAACGGATCCAATATGCGTGAAATTTGAGCCTGAGAACTGCGGACGGTTCTTAGATGAATATTTAAAACCAGTAGGATTCATTGGGGATCATACACCTTTAAAGACATTGTCGAAAAAAGTGAAACAGAAAGTGATGACGAAGAAGATTCAGAAGTTGAAGATCGTAGTTTTATGTCCTATGACTCGGATTCTGAATAATTAAAAAAAATTGTATTTTTAATTTTTTACAATAAATAGAAGTAATTTTTTAATTGTTGTTTTTGAGGTTATACTTCTTTAGGCGCGTTATGAAAAATTGATGAGAGTGAAATTTTACGATGCGCGCGCACCGTGACACTAAATTATCAGTATGGGCGCCGAGCGTGCGCGAGCGAGATGGAAATAAGACAATCTACAAGTAGAAAGAAATAGAATATGCGTGAAGTTAGCAGCTATGCTAAGAATTTTGAATGACCATAATGACATTTACCTTTTAAACAAATAAAGGAGTTATAATTATTTTTTCAAATAAATTTAGGAATGCTTTTTCACAAAGCCCTATTGTTACTTAGTTAACAGGTTATGAAACATACGTAGTTATTAAATTGAATGAATAATATAATAAAATAATAAATAATTATTAATATTAATTAATAATTGAATAATATACTAAATATTAAATATTATTTACGTTAAATATCTGTTATTAATTATTTAATATTTAAAAAAAATAAAGAAAGCCAAAGAAGTTTAACTTCTTACGCGCGTACATAAGTACACGCATCCTTTTTTTATTTTGTCTTCTTATAATAAAAATAAAATTTGCAAGATTACCCTGATTAAAAAAAATTCACTTTTATGGGTTTTGAATTTTTTCCAATAGTTTCAATTGATTTCAATTTCTCTGTTTACATTTATAGATTTATAATTTGCATGTAGTAGGTAAATTTTTTAATTTTTTTCAATCAATATTTTTAATCAGGGTATTATTATATATGAATCACTACAACCTTCTTTTTTACTAAAGATGTATATATACTTTAGTGTCACATAAAAAATATACACATAAATAATTAATTGATTAAAAAAAATTCAATAACTATTTCTCTATTTAAATAATAAACTACTCCAAAATGATGCATAATTATACGAGTCCATCGCTGTCCTTTGCTTTTCCAAGCCCAAATAGCATGCGCACTCTCATTCTTTAAGTGGGCGGACTTTAAACAGCTGCTATGCTGTGTCCTCTTCTATCGCATGGGATGGTCTGTTGGGACCTCTCAGTCGCACACATTCACTTGGAGCAATATTTTACTTTTTAAAATTCGACAACCGCAATTCTGGACTGATTTTTCGCAGACAACCCTATACCACCGTGTTCAGAATAAAATAATCTTTAATTTCATTTAAATTTCATTCAATAAACAGACCGTTGCAAAATGCTAGTACAGATTTACCTGTTTATACCAGGCAACCCGATAGTTGTGACCGGAAAAGAATGGGCAGCATAAAGTTTGCATATTCTATGGGCTTCATACTTTCGATTGGTATAGAATTTATCTAATAATCATACCGGTGAAATGTTTAAAAAAATATTTTTTTTTAATTATTAATTAAACATACTCTGGACTGAAATTTGCTAGACAACCCATATGGATTATATTTATTGACATATTAAATTTAATATAAAATACGTTTCATTAAATAAGCATCTCGGTGAAGGTCGTTGTATAGCGGGATCTTATACTAACTAGGACATTATAATTTGCTAGGTACGAAGCAGTCAAATTATATCTTATTGCACCAGTTAATATTATCTGCTTCTCCAATATATGAATTTTAAATAGCTGAACAGTTTGTGAGGTCAATACTGTTGAATTGAAAATATATTTTTCTGTTGGATAGTGAATAATCGAGAATGTTGGGGAATGTTGAAAATTAATAAAACGGTAGGTGTACAATCCACCGGTGCTAAATTAATCTGTTTGTGATATTGTTTATTTTTTGGATTGGAGGATTGGTCATTAGATCAATTTGTCAAACCCCTTGTGTGTCATAAAACTGAATGTTATCGTGTGTTTCAGTCATGGGTACCAGAATACAATACGACTGTAATATAAGCTAATTATGTAACATGTTTTTAAATACAAATATATTAATATATAACCTATTAATATATAAGCTAACCTAACACAGGTTTTAATAGGAAAAAAACTCACTTCTGAGCCGTGAGGGTATAAAGTGTCAAGTCTCAAGTGGCGAAGGGCTATTGAGACATTTCACTATTATGTACTTCATATACATGTTATTTGAGGGTGACGTTACAAAAACAATATGTTTGTTGTATGTTTTTAATGTGTAGTATTAGCCGAGAACCTTCTTTCAATGTGCGTATTTAAAACTCGCTCATACGGTGAAAGAAAACATCGTGTGGAAACCGGAATGCCTTAGACCTAAGAGGGAGACTAATGTGAAACAAAATATCTCGAAACAGATAAGAATTTGAGACCATGACTAAGGGTGAACAGGGGCTTGGTAAACATGTTTCCAAGGCCCGGCAAATAAAGCCATAATTTCTGATTCATCCATTTGGAAAAATTAATTAGAAATAAGTTCCTCCCCTTATTAACAATGTTTACTTAATTTTCTTAAGGCAGCTCAAAATATAATAAACGTATCTTCAAAATAATAGCAAATAAGTTCGAAATTATAAGACGTTAAGCCGATTCCAATTAATTTGATAAATAATTTAATTGAGTAGTTTATTGTCAGGAAGCTCTAATTTAAATTTCTTTTTTAATTATCTTAATATTCTGCGGAAAAATCAATATTTAAAAAATGTTACTATGAAAATAGAGAAGTTTTAAAAATGTTGTAATTGAATGCATCAGAATACGTTAAAATGTGTATTTGATTTAAGTGTATATTTGAAGATAAGCGAATACTGACTAACATACTGTATGTTAGTCAGTATTCGCTTATCTTCACTTAATGCCTTGTTTAAAGCAATCTTTCATTGGAGGAGTAACGCAAGTTTATTTCTTTGAATTCAATCAATGCATTATCCGTTCCTATTTTTGTATTTACTCATCCGAATATTTTCAATTATCTTTCCACATTCCACGGACAATGAACGCTATACCCGGATTTTATTGTCCTCGGATAAACGGGCATTGCTATTATATCTCTTTGTGTTGCAGCATTTTCGATAAAATGCTTTTATTATGAATTATAATAGGAAATTATGTATGTTTATAATAAGCTCTTATTATGCTCTTGCATTATGAAAGAAAAACTTATATTTGACATAGTATGATTTAAAAAAAACTTTTTAAATAATTTAAATCATCTTTGGAATAAATTACATATTAGATTCATGATATATTTTGTTCAACTGTATGTAACGCCATAAATTTTCATATCATTGAATAAATTAAAAGAGATGTTTGTTTGAATGGTCATCAGTAAGATATAAGTTGGACAATAACAAAGAATTTGTTTCTCTTTTTCCAAAAATAATAATAAGTTAAAGAGAAATAAAGTACAATAAAATCTGCGGAAGAGTTGCTGCATCAGGGACAAGACACGCTTCAAGAGACTGACGGCCAACCTCCAGTAATGGAGAGGCACTAAAAGAAGTAGAAAATAAAAACTAGAAATGTATATGTCATTCATTTTTATCTTCTACACTAAATAATATACTCTTGTGATTATATGACTAACATGTAAGTACTACCCGTAGATGGTTTTTATTTATATAAATAACAAATTCCAACGTTTAAAATTTACTTAGAATCAGACCGAAAACTTTGAATTTTTAAATTCCACTTTCAAACTTTCGAAAACTTTAGGTCCGGTAAAACTAAAAGGTCCGAACATTGTTTGTTTCAGAGATAGTTTTCACGCAGTATTCGAATATCCTAGCGCGATTTAATGGCATTTCCTGTATGCCGGAGCCAAATAAATTGTTATGCGGAATTCGTGATCAATTTGTTGATGTAGACATTGGTCAACTATTTTAATATATTGTTAAAGGATATCATTAATAGAATATACACTCGCGTATCTTTACATTAAACTATTAGGTAAATGTAAGTCCATTGTATTAAAAATGTTATTGTGCTGAAATAAGCAGCATTATTGCCACTGTATAAACGTTTGAACATTCAACTTGAATACAATTTGCCAAAAACAGCAGTATAGAAGCCATGAGTGAATATGTATGAGCACGGTTGGAGCTACTCAAAGTGATAACAAACGTACTGTTGTATTGGCTTTATGAAGATTTGAAACTAGAATTTCCTTGGGTAAGGTTATTCACTTGGTACTTAGATGTACCACATTTCCTGTCGTACTTCTTATAGATCGACTGGGAAGGATGTCTTTTCCATTTGGGTCACTCGGTAAGAAACAAATAAATGTCGGTTAATTTTACGATAGATAAATAAAATCTGCAATTATTCAATAAATCAGTGAAATACATTCCAAGAAAATACAACAAATTAATTCACGGAATGAAACATGATAAGAGTCATACACAGCCGTTCCGGTAAAGGGAGGATGTGTTAAGTGCAGGAAAGCATCAAATTAGGAACTGCTTGAAAGTGGCTGAAGATTAACCACGTTTGCAAGAGAAATAAACGTCTAAGAGAAGATAAAATTTAAGTAGCAGATAGCAACAAAGCGGAAAATGGCAGCTAGTTAAGCTGGTTCCAACTTATGAACGGTCTCTACAGCTACGTAAATGTGCTGAATAACAATTTTGAGCTAAAGAAAGAAGTTTAAGAAAGTAGAGCTAAAAAATTGCCAATATTTTTGTGGTCTCTGGTAGAATGACCAGCTCTGTGGAACACGTTTGATCCACAGCATAATGCTGTTACAACAAAAACGCACACACATTACACTTTTAAAATGTTCCTTGTTCATTTTTTCTTTCCATATTTTTTTTTATTTTGATTTTTTTGATTATTATTATTTTGTGTGTTTCTGTGTATGTATTTTGTTAGTTTTAAGTGTTCTGTCTATGTTAATAAATATATCAAATTCAAAAAACATTGATTAAATTTCTCGGGCAGTTTACCGTATACAAACTTGTGTCTGAAGTCGAAATTCTGTAACGTGTAGTCTCAGATTGGGATTGATTTAATCTAGTCAAATTATCCCTAAGAATACATAAGTCTGCCCGTTTTCTGAAAAAAAAATACCCTTTGCCGCTACTCCTTTCTTCAAAGAGACATCTCTAAGAGCTTCAGCCAACATCGAAATACTGGGCGTTGATATATTGAATGTTTCGAAAGGAAAGGCTAAATTTGCCTCTAAGCTTGGCTCAACAAGGCGACAGGCTACTTCACCGCTTGCAACTCTCTCATTTGGAGTACTGATCTCACCTCTGAGCAAGAGCTCCCCAGTACCAGCTCAACGAATCGTCGACGACCAGTCACTTTCCGAGCGGCTCGACGGCCGCGCACCACCACACACCACACACTATGTGGAACCAGCTACCCACTATATCCGATATATATTTTAAATAAGTTTTTAATAATATAATAATAATGAGCATGAGCTGTTAAAAGCACAACATATTATGTATATACATAATTTAAGCCATCTGTAATGACGTCAACTGCTACCTGACGCAGGTGTGTTGTAGGATTATAACTGACAAACAGTATAACACCGAGTAACACATATAGCTGACACGTGACAGGCAAAAAATAATTTGAATAAATTAAATTAATTATTAGTAACATCAATCACTAGTTATTGTGAAGTCTCTGTACAGCGTAATGCCTTATGAATTTCTGTATTTTTTTATTTAAACGGTCATATCCTTTTAGTACTGAAACCTGAAACAATTATTGTTTCGATAATCATATCCAACTCCGGCTCATCGGTGTATATAACCACAGTGATATTATTTGCCTTTTGACTAATTATTCACCATGTTTACCAATTAAAAAAACAGTGGTCCTATAACCATCAAATTAGCCTCAAATTTCTTTAACAATATTTTGGTATTTCTTTCGACACGAATGGACAATCAGGTAAACAGCCTTCTGTGCTTGACAAACAACATCGATTATTATAAGGCATGTCGGTTTCGTCTCAATGTTTTCCGTCGTCATACGAGCGGGTGGTTAATGCGCACAAAAAAAAATTACATTGTTGCACAGCCATGATTCGAGTTTCTTACCTTAATATTGTATTTGATTTTATTCTAAAGACGATTACGTTTTTTTTTTAATAAGAACTCGTACGTCATAAAATAATAATTTCCATACACAAAATAATCATCGTACTTGCAATATAAAGTAGATCGGCTCATTTGTTATGATAGCTTATATTATTATAACAAATTTTGAACAATGCACAATTTTTTGATGTCGCCGACAGCTGTAGTAGTTCAGCTTGTCGCGCGCCGCTTCGTGCTTTGCACTTTACACCTAGTAATGTTAGATCACAAAATCATACGATGCAACGTATGGTTTTTACATAAAGTTTAATAACTTAAGTTAACTCAATTTAATCAAACGTGAACATATTTAATATGTTGAGATTTATTGAAATATTCATACGACACTTCTGAACATCTAAAAACTAAACAATCGAATCTTATTAATCTTAATTTGATATGATTTCGACAGAAAAGAACTTAGCGATAATATATTTTACGTCTCGGTTGTAAGTATTCTTTTAACCCTACAGAACTAGCACGCCTATGCGCGCCGGGTTGAGAATTGCACGATCAAGCCTCTAGGACCTAGGTCAATATTGCTCTTAGCAATTTAATACTGTAATATATGAAAATACCGCACGAAAATATCGATACAGCGATCCCATGTTAAATATTTTTTATTGGATTGACAGCGTTCCGATATCAGATACAAATGACAGTAAAATGTATTTAAGTGACACGTCCTCTGTGGGTTTTGGGTTTCACATTTTAATACAACGGCCGAATATGATAACAATGAAAAACCGATTAAAGGAAAATGTATTCGTTTGTTATAACTTTGATAAGTAATATTTTAGACCGTATTCACATATATTTTGATTTTCTTTGACAAAAAGTTTTATACGGTGAAAAATGTATCTATATATATATTATATATAATATTAAATGGTATTGTTTGCAAAGTAATATTTTAGCATCATAGTTTCATATAAATACAAATGCTAATGGATTTATTATTTATTTATCAGAAACAAACATACGCTTTAATAGAAACAGAAAGAAGACAAATAAAATATAAAATTAGAGTATTGCGTGTACGGCTTTACAGAAAAATAATATACAAACATGACAGCAGTCAGGAAAGACAAGTAGACAATATAAACGACATACGGAATATCTATTCACAGAACACTAACTATTCCAAATACTAGGATTTATAAACAGATACTACATCGGTTACTCATGAAATATAAGTCATTGCAAGGGCACCGTTTATACAAAAGTACGTTCCTGTTTCATTTTATTAACTTTTTTACATTTTAAAAGAGTGCAAAAAACTATTTTTATGAATATAGATCTTATAGAAATTTTTATAATTGTCATGTTTAATGCATGTTCATCGCAACTCAGCAAACGAAAGCTTTGCTTTACACATTAGTCTCATGAAACTGTGTGAGCTCATTCATTTACGAAAGTCCTACACCTGCATTTTACGATCAAAAGACATTGAATTTGAAACTTCGCTATGATTCTCCACAGTCAAATTTATGGATAAACTTTGTATTTGTGACCCCCTTTATATACCCACTTTCAGACCGTTGCTATGGCAACCACGTCCTTTATTGCGATTGAACCATTCTGATCAGGAATTTTATGCGAATCGAGAGAATATTTACAAAAGCATTCCTTTTAACAGTAAAATACTATTTGTATTTGTTCATAAGTAGAATAAATCTATTAAAAATAAAAGTGTGTATAATACTTCAGTTCTACACAGGTTGGGACAATTTTGAAATATTGTACGAGTATTAGATCCTTACATATGAAATTGGCTTTTTGTCGTACAGCGTATTTTGACCTCAAATATCCCCTCTTTGGTTAGAAATTCAAAATTCTATTTTTTACAGCAATTTACTCGTGCATTTGTATTTCGAAAACCATAATTCTTTTCATTTCCTTTTTTCTCTGCGCTCTATTTATAAAATGGGAAACATTAAATATCGCGTTATTTAGAAGTACGAGTTCCACCGTGGCACTAGTGCTGCAGAAACGGCTCGAAGGATTAATGATGTGTATGAAACGATGTCCCAAAAGAAAACACAGTGCGTTTTTGGTTCCAACCTTTTCGTTTTGGAAATGTCAACCTGCAGAACAAGTCCCGTGGACGGCCGGAGACCAATGTTGATAAAGAAGAATAGAAGGCTATTGTGGAAGCAGATCCATCGCAAACTACGTCTGAGTTTGCTGCAGGCTGCGGTGTTAGTGATAAAACTGTATTAATCCGAAAATTCCTTGAAGCAAATTGGGAAGGTGAAAAAGCTTGGAAAGGAGATAAGTGAAGCAAATCGACAAACGCGCATCGACTGCTGCGTAACATTACTCAACCGGCAAAATAAAGAAGGGATTTTGAATCGAATCATTACCTGTGATAAAAAGTGTACCGTATACAATAATAGGAAGCGCTCATCGCAATGGCTGTACACAGCCGAACCACCAAATTTATGCCTTAAGCGAAAATTTACTGCGAAAAAGTTACTTGTCAGCGTTTTGTGGACTAGTGCCGGGGTCGTTCGCTGGTCAATCGCTCTAGACCACACACTGCACAACAGACTGCTTCCAAATTAGAGGAGCTTCAATTGGAATGTATAAGACATCCACCGTCATTCACATTATAGACATTTAACTAAAATTGTTTGGAAAAATATTCCATTAAGGGTATAAAAATCGCTTTATCAATCTTAATTTTATACTTGGAAAATTGTAATGATAATGGGAAATAATAAAAGTAGACTAAGTCTCCAACAAATATTTTTATTGAACTCTGTGTCTTAGAGAGTACGACATACATAATACTTAACAATTATTTAGATTATATACACATATTAAACAATAGTCTATACACTACACGGTCAGTTGCTGCGAACTATAGGCGCTATTGCTCCTATGGCGACATGCAACACACAGACGAAAAAGTTTGAGGCGATGTAATAAAAGTTTCACTTTAAAAATCAACTCTGATGGGGCAGTCGTAACCGCATTCAAAGATTTTATTGATTCCCATCGGCATGGTTTTTTAAGTAAAGGAATCAATGAACGAACTATGAGATGGCAAAATTGCATAGTTATTTTAAAAAATCTACTTTTTGTTCCTCCCACACAAAACGCCAATTTCATATGTAAGGATCTAATATATGTATATATATGTCGGAGCGATAGCGTTACTTTCAGCCAACATTGCCATTATATGCCACATAGCTTACAAATGAACAACTTTAAAGTGTTTTATTTGATTTGCTAAGATTGATATGAACAACTATCCAATGGACGATAATACTAGTGATTCCATAGTCAATTTCATTATTTAAAGTCATTTATTATCTCTTTAAACCTTTGCAACTTAAATACAAAATTAATGTAATCATTTGACACTCGTTCCTACGACTACAGTTTGACTCATTCATTCGGTACAGGTTCAATCGCGGAACGTGTTCAATCAACGCAATGTTCTTCGGGTTGCCATAAATATAGGTTCTGGTCATTATTCAGGTTCTCGTCTGTTACTTTGTCAACAATCGGTTCCTTTTGCTGCCCTTCTGTGTTTAGAAGACAATATTCATATCGTTAATTGTCAGTTATTGAACCTTCGTCTCTCCTCGTGTAACCCTTGAACTTCCGGCACATTTAGGTGACTCTCTCGTTCATGTGACTACTAATTTTAAATCTCTTATCCTATCTCACTCCAATATATACAATTAGTATTTAAGAGTACGAAAGAGTTATATTTATTTAATTTCACATTTATGGTAAATCAAGTTTCTAGACATTGACTTTTTTGCGAAACTAGGTTTATAAATATGCAGATTTGCATATAGTTCTCTTAAACATATAAATTAGTTGAAATGTTAATGCTTTTCAACTTTTAATCTAAATAGGTTCTTAAATTAATTTTAAAACCAGTTTCTTTCCACATAAAGAGTTCTAACATTTTATTCAGTCCGCGTCTCTGAATCGAGTTTCTTGAAAGGCGACAGGAAAGGAAAAACTAACAAAAATATTTTCATTCCATTTACAGAGTTAAAGGTAGCTTGAGAAATAGGCCAGGTTCATGTGGCACGTTTTTATTCAAATGTTAATGCAAAACAATATATAATAAAATTGTTTATTACTGTTTATTAGTACATTTATTAGGAAGAAGATAAAGAGCTTGAGAAGATGATGCTATATTGAGGCTTTTCGCTTAACTCTTATTAAATACAATATAAAAAGCAACAAAAAAAAATGTCGTTTACATTCGGTAAAAAGTTTTAATTTAATATATTTTTTAAATATATGTTTATTTTCTTACTTACAAGCAAATGTAAGCGTACAATTATACGTTCCATGGCGTACATTAGAAGAGAAACGACACTGTTGCATATTTTTTGTTCAAATGTACTATCTCAAGATTATGATCCACGCGCATTACCACCATACAATCATTCTCACTTTCAGATATAATATAACCTTAGTGTTTAAGTTATATTCAAGAAGTTTTAAATATAACTGATTCGATACAGTGTTATATGTTTAATAACATGCTCAGGCATATACCAGCCCCAAAGTTGCTTAAGGCTATTGACTACATACACATTTTGTCTGGACTCTGGTGAACAAACTCTATAACTATTATATATCACTGTTTACTAGAAAATGTAGTTTAAAATGGTTTATTTTTGTAGGTAAAAACTATCGATATTATCCAAACCACCTTCAAAAAATATTGAAAGGAATAATTGAATAATTTTAAAAATTGATGTAAAGGTCAAAAGTCAGGTCATAATTTGTAATCGTGTTCGAGTTTTCGTTTGATGTAAGGGAACAAACTTGGTATATTTACAGGTTTAGCAACGCCTGCTAGGCGTACTGGGTCACTATTATTTGCATTATTCTTTGAATGTAATATAAATCACGTGAGTTTTAATAGATAACACTTTTAAAAGGCTGTGTGTTGTTGTGTTGCGCTTCCATCATACAACTCTCAGAATTTACATTTGTCAAATTTTATTTTAATTTTAGCTTAAACTTAAAATACTTTTTTGGGTTTACCGGGCAAACACAAAGGATGCATAAATTATTACTATGTAATCAGTAGCTAATTCCTTATAAATATTCAACGTTACCCAGTTAATTAAGGCATCACTGAGAAATATTTAGTCGCCTTTGATTAAGCTGCGAATAGTGTGCCGGGATTTTGGATTAAAATTAATTTATGATTTGTTTGGATACTCAGAGTCAAATTTTACCTGAGGACGAGTTAATTACCTCGGCAACGTACAGTGGTAGTTTGTACTACATAGTCAATTAAAAAAAATCTATATTTTTATGTACTCGTCGTTTTTAATAAGAAGTGATGTTTTTTTTTTTAGTTTCTAGAAAATTTTACTATTCATTAATTGTTCATCTGCTTCTAATATAACATATTTCTAGACTTAAACTATAAAGAGATTCAAATTTCCAAAATAATAAAAAGTTGTCCCAATAAAACTGATAATTAAAATTCACCTCGCGTATTCATTTTTATAGGTCGTAAAATATCAAAACACATTTATTAGGATTACTACTCATTATAAAAAATTAAGCTTACGTCTCATGAGGTGTAGAAGAAAGAGGAAATAATGTGAGACAAGATAGATTTTACTTTCTACTTGTGTAAAGAACATATACTCGTAGGTAACGAGTATGCTAAGTATACGTGTCTCTAAATACTGAAAAGCACTCTAAGCGACAAGTAATGAAAATAATATTCCTGGTTTAGAGAGAATAGAGAGATTAGAGAAAGTTTATTTAGGATACATTTTATACTAAAAAAACTTTCTTCATGTTTTTTTATTATATAATATTAGTTAGTAATGTAATAGTAGTTTAGTTACATAATTAAAGTTTTGACGATAGATTTAGAATTGGAAATAAAGGTGCTTCTGGCCTTTGACGTTAGTAGTGAGAATTGCCAAGTGGATGCGGAACTCGTGCCAAAGTGAATGTTATTACAATTTTACTGAGCAGTTAGCAAGTGAATTGGCCTACTGTAGGACATAATCGATTGAGTTATTTTAACACCTTCAATGAAAACGTCTTCGTGAAATTGCCACTAACAGAAATAATGTCAGACGAACTTGTAAACTTTTCTTGTGTGTTAAATATAACTTTGTTTATTTAAATTTGAATATTTTTTCCATTTATTTCTTGTCGCAATATTAATGTTGTGTCTATTGTTATATTCCATTTATTAATATTGTACTAAGCTAACTTGATCGAAATCCACAGTGTATTTGAAATTCTCTATTCAAAATAATGTGAGCACGCACATTTTCCCCTTATCAGATGCGGAGTGAAGCGTATATACGTCGGGATCAAAAATATATATGTAACATATACACTTACATAGTGACGGACGACTGCGCCATTTGGAACAGCTGACGATCGAATAACGTTTACGATTATTATTTAAATCGATATCCGATGCGCGCGTTATCCGCAGTGTTAGTGGAGCGAACGATTAATTTGTTACGGTATTTAGGTACGATATTTTTTTGCTTATTGCTAATATTTTATTGATATGATTCATCACATTAATAATAAATAAAATTGTAACAAACGTTTAGTGGATCAGAGTGATCGCCTTTCTTAGAGATCGGATGTATAGCGGTCTTCCAGTACTTCAGGACATTGCCGAACGAGTACTACACTAAAAGAAGATTCATTATTAAATACATAACTTCAGGCGTATTTCTAATATGTCATTAATAATTTTTGTCATAAGAAAGAGACTTTTGAGTCCAAGACATGATTTCATCTACTGAACGAGTTGTCATTAACCGTGGAAGTAAAAATAAAACAATCGGTGCTGCAAAATCAAGATAAAATTCTAACGATTCAAACCTTACAAAATGAATTTGAATAATCTTGATTTTTTATAATATTTTATCACAGCCTGGTATTTGCAGTTAACATGAATCAAAATTTTTATTGAAAATTAATAAAAATCTGCGCATTTCACAGTATTACGTTTCATTAAAAATAATTACCACAACGTCCGACAGCGAAATTATGTAAAAAAATACGGAACGTTTTTATCGCACCAAACAGACTTGCAACGAAGAACAAATTTTAACAAAGACCGACTAATATATTGACAATATTTTTATAACTTAAACTAACTAACATTAGCATTACATGAAATTCCTTTTAAGATGCCATCATTTGCTATGATCGTATTTTTATTGAATGAGCTAAAATGTTGCATACGTGTTGTGTAATTGTTGAATGTCAGTCCAATATTAACAGATATCTGTATAAATCCAATATGGCGGACTAGTTATTTATGTATACGATTATATACGATATGTTTATTCTAAAAATAAAAGGTTTGATGAAAAACATACACACATACATTGATGTTTGATGATAAAAATAACATGGCGTTTCGAGTAGCAGGGGATGGTGAGCAAGGTCAAAATCTTGCGTAAGTGTATTAGTAAGTGGATTATTTTTAAGACGTAAAATAAATGGCGGAAATTGTTTTATGATTAGACATCTCCACAAAAAAAAGAAATTGTATTTAAGATATTTTAATTTTATTTTAATTCTAAACACAAACTTAAACCACAAAACAATTCTATCAGTAATATTGAATTTAAAAATCTTATCTACGCGAATATATTACATTATTTACTAAGCGAGGGCCTTTCGTTGACCAGAAATATAGCAGGTCTCATCCGTAAATAAAGACCAATAAAAAAATTGTTCAAAGGGTATAGAATCGGGTACTAAGTTCATAAGTACTAATAAACAAAGTGAACTTATAAATCAAAATGGAAAGTGGCATATGACTTCCTAATTAACGTATAATTTGTATTTACAGTATTTAAAATTTTCTCAATTTACATAGTAATAATAAAAATAATTAAAAATGTATAAATAGAGAGTGGTAGTGTACCTTTAACGCTGGTAGCATTTCTTCACTTTCTTGCGATACTTATTCTTTTAAATAAAAGCAAAGTTTATTTTCAAAGAATTTAATTTAGCAACCGCAACTTAGAGGTTTCCTGCTCGGACAGAAAGCCTAGCAAGTTATTTTCAACTTACAGGTAAAATATAAATTCTAAAGAATAATCAAATTGTGAAAGCATTAGATGACTACTGTCGTAAAATTTGATGTATCTGACAAACCGGATAAAACTAAAACAAAAACAATGGGTTTTTTTTGCACGGGTTGCACCGAGTGCCCTCAGTAGTGAAAACTTGAATATTAACGTTGTGCATTTTTGATATTTTGGAATGGTTAGGGAATAATTTTGCACAAATTGCTTTAAGTATCAGTAGAAAGGTCTGTCATTTATGTGGTAGAACACAATATTTTTTAATTGCGCTATCGTACACAAACATGATAATTTATATAACATTAAATACGCCGCGCCAGCTGTCTACTCTCCTCAAAACAATTAAGGATTTAAACACGAATTATATTTGTATATAGTATTGGATAACGAGAAAAAAATTTTACAAGACGTAAAAAATCTGAGCTGTATATTGTTTTTCTTTTTTGAAAAGATTGGAAATTAAACGAGCTTTTATTATTATTATTAAGGTAAAATAGATGTTACTAACATCAAACTCGAAACTTTTTGAGGGGAAATTAGCGGGAAGTTTAATAATAAACACAAAGAAGAATTCTTTTTTTATCATTGCTTACATCACCCAATATTTTTTTAAATATGTTAATATACAAATTTACAAAGTTAACAAGTGTACAAAGTTACCAATATGGTTAAATACATTTTGATTTGATTTGTGATACATTTTTCTGTCTAATAAATCACAATCAATGAACCGCGCCATAGTATTGTTTTTCCTTCGCAACGTTCAATCCCCCACATTGGAGCATTGTCCAAATTAAAATATACTTAATTAAAACATTAATATAATGGAGACATATTTACAATTCTTTATGATTACTTTTATATATATAACTCCTAATCAAGATCGAAGACGCAATGAACTAGCACCGTAAGACCGTAGCGCGCTACGCCGTAGCAAATTTCCGTGCTTTCGGATTCATAAATATACAAATAAACGGAAGTAATTTTCTCTCAGCATACACTTCCTGCACTAAATTATGTACTTTACGCTGCATTTAACCAGTTTGTCTCCCCAGTGACTTCATTGAGTGTAACTTATTTATACACTATAAATGTGGATGGAAATATTCCAAAACGCGATGGTTTAGTTAATGTTATTTTGTGCTACGAAGCTTTTATATGTATGAAGTCCCCTAACCCCCCAATGCGGCATTATTTAAGACATGCCGTTTTCTTTCCGATTCTTTCGTTTATCTTACACACACACACATTCAAAGAAGAAATCAACAATTGTGGAATGGGCTCTAATCTATAAAGTCCCCGACTGACTGACTTGACGTTTGAGTGGTAATACTAAAAACGCAACAACACGAAAAATGTATTCAATTTCTTCTAATAGCATTTTAAACACTTTTTAATTAAATACATTGACGGTGAAATTTAGTTTTTGGAAAATTTAAAATTTTAACCCCCTATGATTTTCGTATAATAATATCTTCAATCACTGTATTTAATCAGTAAGTCAAGAAATACTTTTTATAAAAATGGGTTTAATCCAACAAAGCAAAACCAATCTTTATGCATTAATTTTCGCTACTTTACAAGTAGTTTGGTTTATCTTCAGGTTCAGATTTGGTGCGCATAAATTTACATCTCCGACGTGCAACTGATTTAATCATGTCTTAAAGTTTGTGTATTTTAATTTATATTTCTCGCTTCGCTGAACAACTTCCGTTATTTAATATGTAATTCAGCGTTTGAGTGATGAAATGTATAATTTTATAACACTTGTTTTATTTACGAGTTCTGCTAAGTATAAAACTACTATGAATTTAAAAAATCACCCACAATAAGACGTCTAATGACGTCTAATATCGCAATTGCCGAGTTTGTCCGAAAAAAAAACACTCTTCTAGGTTAACCCCAAACAAACGGACACAAATCCACGAAATGAGGTTGCTCTGAGAAGTCTGCAATCGCTTCAAGAAGCTCGTGCAAGTTGTGGTACCTACCAAACCAACCCTACACCATTCAAACCGCGGGTCGGGTTCGGATCGGTTTTTAAAAGCTGGAAAGGTTCCAACAAAAATCAATTAAATTCTCTAAACTTCCAGTATCGCTCGCCTCTGCAGATTAAAACAAAACAAATATCATGAGAGCTTTAAGCAATAGCCGGGTCTTTTCATTTAAAACTAGATACGGGACATAATGATATATTACTTTTACAATAAAATATAGATTAAGAGATTGAAGACGCGGGGACAGAGCGCCTGTTGGTACGTACGCCTGTCCCAGGTGAATGCCAGGGGCAAACGCGACTTGTATATTATTTCTCCACACTTTAGTCTCTAAGGCGAGACGAGTATTTTATTTCATGTTACGGTAATTGTGAATGCGTTGCTAGAAAATCAGTCTAAATGTATTGTACCTGCAAGAATAGTTCCATAATAGTTCAAATATTTCAGTAGTATTAAAATTAAAGTTTTAAAACATTAATATCAGTTGAGTTTTATGAGCTTAATATTTAAGCATAACACTATGTATAATATAATGTAGATATTAATTATCCTACTTTTAAGCACTGTTAAACTAACTGGCTTAAATTAAAACAGCTCAAAGGATTTTCAATCAAACCAACCTCAAACAAACATACACAGAGAATCAGTAAAAAATCCCGCAGTACCACCCGAGGCGTTTCGTTTGTCCTGAGTTTGTTTGTGTTAGGATGGTTTAATTGAACGACCCTGCTACCGAATAACATGTTTGGCTTTTATACTTTATATTGATTCTCACAATTATTGGCATTTCGTTTATATATAACAACGGTTCCAGCTCGGTTTATATGATTATTGTACTTATTATTACTATGTTACATTTTATCCATTTCTAACTATCAATAAGAAACATACTAATAATGTCACGTCATTTCACCCGGGCATTTATAATATATACTTGTAAAAAAAAATACTTTCACTTCGTGATATCAATATTATTATTTGCCTGACTACTTGTTAATGATAAGATCGCCCATTGCTGCTCAAGGTGCTATCGGTCATTATTTTTTTCAAAAAAGTTTATATATGTATACTTGCTTGAAATGTTAGGTGATCAGTACTTAGAAAACAAACCTTGACCTTTAACCCTGCTCCGATCTTAGCTATCAACACCACTGTACTCCATTCAGGATCGAAGTCTGAGCCAAATTACCCTTTGTTCTCTAGAGGGCAAATTGTACTGTAATTATACCAATTAAATATCAAAGTACGCCTGTGGATTAAAACTTCTGTAAATCGATATGAACACACCTAAATGGTAATTGTTATAATATTTTAAATAATAAATATTCGTATGTTAATGATACGTTATCGTAGTTTAAATAATCATATTAAGTTGTAGTGTATGTGTAACCAAATATAATTTAGATACTTTATATGAAATTAATTTACGCTTTATTATTTTTCATTATGTAGGCATATTGTAAAAATAAACAATTGTTAAATATATTTCTTTCTGTTTTATGCATTCACAGAACAGTGAAGAGTTTGGAGATTTTAATAGATCAAAATTTATCTCCGGAGCTGCATATAAAACAAGTGAACCGCAAATTGTACGGTGCCTCTAGTACCCATAATATATTAGGAGTCTTAGTAATTTTCTTCATTGACACTAAAACCTCACTGGCACATCACTCTTTCTTCTTTAGGAATTCTTTATGGTCTCCGCATAGTGGCTATGGAATTCACTTCCTGTCCTTATGGCTGCCCTATCCTGTCGCTAAGCTCCTTCAGTATCTTCCTTTAAATATCTACTGCACTAACTGTTTATATCGTATGCCTAACTTTCGTACTAACTGAACTTATCGTGATTCATGTGTCCTTTTGCACTGTCTACATATTTTAATGGTTTTATTTTGTTCCATTCTTTATGTCCTAGTTATTGTATATCTTATGTAGTTTTTCTTTCGCTTTATCTCATTTAATATTTCCTCACAGGGGTTTCTGAAAAATATCTCTCGAAAGCGATAAATCCACCCGTTGCCCATCTACACATTAAATAATTATTTGAATTGAACTGATTTCTCCCGCTACGAAGTGTTAAATAAAATTATAAAAATAAATAATCATTTAAGGTATTTAAGATATCTTTATTATTTATTACTAACAAACAAGCATTGATTACTTATAACTGAAAAATACGCAGACGACAACCTCGTAACCTCTTTCGCTTTAGTAATTTTTATCCGACCTAACAATAATTCAACTAAGTTATAATGTACAGATTCTATAGATATTTAATTATGTATGTGCCTTTGATATCTGTATGTATTTTATTAATCTGTCTTAATTAGACCTAGAAAACTGATAACTTTCTGTGCCTGACAGATGTTGTCTTTTTTTGTTTAGACATGCTGATATTTTCTTGCGAGCAAAATATGTTTATTGAACATAGAGCGAAAAATCTAATGGCATAGCCGGGGTTTAAGTGTCAGGATTTTTTTTCCATTCATTTCTCTATTAGGGTGTGTAACATCTCTATAAAGTTTCAGCGATAGTTTACATAACCCTATAAAAGAATTTAAAGTTTACACATTAAAAGTTAGATGGGATTTTCAGGAGAGTAAGGTCTCTTATATATGATTAAATAGTGAACTTTGTTAAATATATTATTAAATTTTATTATATATGCTGACGAGGACATTATCTCTTTGTTTAGGTATTTAAGAGTAAAGCCAAGTGTTTGAATGTTCTGAAAATGAATTACAACATTATTAATTTTTAAATAGTATTTAGCGTTCATTAAAATTACTTACAATAAGATTTGTGTCCTACAAAATATCATTATATAAGATTTAAAATTTAGCGTGACAACATATTGTGTTTTATGTTTAATAAATTTAAGTGATTATGTTACGACGACTTTGGTTTAAATAACGAACATAAGATTCCAAAGTCGCTTAAGGTCATGGACGTATTTATTATGAATGTTAATTGAGTAAAGAAAACTATTAAAACATTCTACACTCATAAAATTCCATTAATGGTATAATTCCATTATAATGATACAGAAATCAAAAGCTCTATACACTAGCTAAACAATAGGTATCAAAAACCTTTATCAAAAATATTTGGGTATTTTTTTCCGAACGATATGTATAGAACTCACGCAACGGTAATCAGTATTATTGGAATATAGTTGAATTCAATGATTTATTTTCCCTGCTTAGAATATTTTGTGAAAAAGTCCCTATGTAATTGACTTATTATTTATTTCTTATTATATTTTTTTTATTACATTATCTCCAGAGTTTGATATCTTGAACTAAACATTATAGACGTGGCACGATTAACTTAAACGGTATTGGTAATATTTTGTAATAATTCTCACTACAAACACATGATACAAAGTACTACAGAAAAATAAATACGTATACTTGAATCCCCATCTGCTTGACATTTTCTTCTCATCCACATGTATATATTGTCGCATTTTGTGTGCTCAATTTAATATAAAATTGTGCTGTATCGTGTACATATGTATATTAACGAAAAACAATTGAAAAGGGATGTTTGTATTTATTAACATTACGCATTTTCCTTTAAACATGATATTTCCATTCACGAGGCGTTCGTTTTGAGGAAAATAACGATGGATATGGTAATTTGTATACATAATGCATAAGAGTGATATACAAATACATATTATAAATGTATTGACATAATAACTAATAATAATAAACAAAACGAAATGAAAAAAGGTATCATAAGGAGTGCTTTATACTCCTTGGAATCTCTCCACAGTGTCATTAGAACGTCATTTATGTTCGATATTGCACTTTTGTTTTCACATTGAATATAACTTTATTTCAACCTTTCTGTGTTTACTTATAATTAAGAAAGAAAAAAAAAGAAAATTAAAAAAAAATCCACATTGAAATTTCGTTGCAGTATTCATTTACACTACATGTTTAGTATATAATCTCAGTATAGTATTGTCATTCGGAATGTTAAAGCATCAGAACATAGTCCGTGTTTTTCAGTCATATGCCATGTTTCGCAGTAGGATGAAAAATGGTGTCATTACTCTTTTATTAGGCTTTACGACTACTTTTTAACCCCCGACGTAAATGGGAGGTAAGTCATATGTATGACATCTCTGTGTATATGTGTGTCTAAGTAAGTCGTAGCGTCTAAAATGGATTGGTTAGCATACGAATTTTTGTAAGTATTCGAAGACCGAAATGGTTCTTAGTTACAATTGATGAAAATCTGTTCAGGCGTTTTCAGGTCATAAGGTCTTCTTCTAGATGTAGCAGTTATTCAGCACGCAAAATGGGTATTTATTTTATTTTTAAACTAATGTTTGGAACATTATCTTTGATGGTGGAAATCGAATATTTTTGGGGATTATAAGATATGATAATAATATAATTGGAATAAAAGGATTGTGTGGTTTTATGAAACCACGGTAAAAGTGAAAGTTTTTTTCACATTATAGACTTGTAACTAAATTTTTTGGGAATAATATTCCATTAAGGGTATAAAAATCGCTTTATCAATCTTTATTTTATATTTGGAAAATTGGAATAATAATGGGAAATAATAAAAGTAGACTAAGTCTCCAACTAATATTTTTATTGAACTCTGTGACTTAGAGAGTACGACATACATAATACTTAACAATTATTTAGATTATATACACATATTAAATAATAGTCTATACACTACACGGTCAGCTGCTGCGAACTATAGGCGCCGCCATATTGGCCTTGGCTGCTATGACGAGCGCCTTTCACTTTATCCCTACTCCGCGGCCGACCGTCACGCGACATGCGACTCACAGACGAAAAAGTTTGAGACGATGTAATAAAAGTTTCACTTTAAAAAAAGTTATACATAGTGGCAAGTCTCATTATATTTACCACGCCTGCTTTTTGTAAAAAGCAAGCCAATTTACGGTTAAACATTACTTACTCCCAGATTCAAAAAAATGCATATTTTTATATGAATACCTGTCAACAATAAATGTTCGATACAATACATAACTTGTATAAATCACTTTACATTCCGCTTTTTAGGCAAGAGGCTAAGAGCATTTCAACACAAGTGTTTTATAAAACTCGACCGTGTATGATAGCATAATTCGTTCCCGACACAGAAAGCTTTTAACCAAACTCGTTTTAATACTTGATAAGCCCTCCAGCCATCTAATGAAAACCATTACATTCGACTTAGCCCCGTTTCTCTTAACTCATTTCTTTCTCCATAACGACCCATATTATGCCGACTCTTTGTTTTGAATTACGCCCGGGTAATTTGTTATTTTTCCGGCTAAATTATTGTTCTTTATTTCTATGTTAAATCACGATCTTGTATAATCCAAGCACTGATTATAATTATAATTTTCATTTACCGTTTTATTTGGATGGAAACAAATATCTCCTGGAGCTTAAATAGGTCTACAAGTTGTGAAGCATATTCTAGTACTATAATTTTCTATTTCAAATAAAGTGTTTTATTTAATAGAAGTCGTATGTTGATTTTCTTATCCGTGACGGTGCAGAATTATGTAAAAAAGTGCCATGACCAGTGACCACATTTTGCTATAAACTAGCTATTATTACGTAATTCATTTTGGCTATATACTTGTGCAGAATATAAAAGGCGGAAATTCCAAACAACTCCAAACAAATTATTTTTACTTTCAAATCCGTTAATAAAATGCACTCAGATTTGAATACAACACGCGTTTATTTCAATATGGTATCTATAGCAAAGATAATTTATAAGATTTTTAATAAACTTAACACAAAGCAGCAGAGCTCGAAAGCAGAGAGAGTCGTTAGCGAAGAGCAATTTTGTTGTTAGGTTTATTTTTGATTACTCTATGGTCTCTCACATTTAAAATTGTGAGAATAATTTAAAAGCTTCACTGATTACTGTTAATTTTTTTAGATATTGGTAGTAAATTACGTCATACGTAATTTGTTCTTTAATTTTAGTGAGTATTATATCTCCGTCAGTGTAGACAACCGTACTCATATAATTTATCAAGGTGTAAGCCGTATGCCTTAGGCCTCGACCTTAGCAATAAGCAGTTCCAACAATAATAATTTTAGATTCTTTTTCCATTATAGTAATAGCGATTAAATGTTTTTTATATTCCAATAAGGTAAGTGATTTACAAATGATAATCAAAATGTATATTTTACTTTCAATTTAATTATATTTTATCACCTGAGCTCGGCCACTTAGTAGGTAATATTCCACTTTTCTTGGTGGAATTTAATACTTTTCCAAGAATTTTATATTTTGTAGTCTCCAGCACGTTAGGCGATATTTGTCTAATCTATCGTGAAAATAAATAATTTCACAAAATGGTCGACCATGTCATTATTAAATGTCAATGTCAAACAGACAGAGAAATTAACAAAATACTAACGCACAATATTAACAAGATACGTATATCAATATTGGTATTATAATTTGATGTTTAGATTGATTGCAGCGCAAGTGATACCAACATAAATATACTCCAGCGACAACAGAACAAGATCCTAAGAGCAGTTGCAAAAGTACCATGGTACATAACCAACAACGAAGTTCACGAACATCTTAAAATGAGAACTATCAAAGAGGAAATCCGGAGACTGGCAGCTAAATACAAAGAGCGGTTAAGCTGTCACCCGAACGAACTTGCTCGCCAACTCACCATTAGACAGTATGTGAATCGACTAAAACGTCACCATATTCTATAGCTAGAAGACCGGCAGTAGCTCTAGACAGAAGATGAGTAGATGCTTCCAATGGGAAGTCACTCGACATGACAGCACCACAGAAAAATTAGCTCATAGCCTTGGGGCTGATTGCAAATAACCGCAGAAAAAAAAACAAAAGATTGATTGATTATCTGACGTTTTACTAATAGGTAACCATGGTAATAAACGTAATAGTCCTAATTAGAATAAATGTGAAAATTAAGTTATTTAACTTAAGATGTCCGGTTTTATAAAACCGCTTCTGCTTTCACCTCGCTCGTGTAAGCAGCGCGCCCAAAGTCTTATGTCTTACGGTTATTACGTGGGGCCCGTTTAATTTCCGGCTTCGTCTTACAAGGTCGCCACTTAATCTCCAGATCCTAAGAAATTCTATTGCCACGTTTATTTTGCGAAGATTATTTAAATTTGCAATAAAAGGCTAAAACGTTGCGAGTTATAGTATAATAATTATTAATTTAATTATAATTATACTCTTCACAAAGCCTGCACAGAGCTATATCAACTTGCACCTTAATAACTCGTTGCTATTCTCGTCAAACATTTGGTATTTAAGAAACAAGTTTACAGTTGCAGTGAATATTTCTGTAAGATGGTGAACTTTGTAATTATTTTAATGAAAAATCTTTGTCGTGGTTTTAAAACGCGTTAATAGCAAATATAGGATACAAATTGATGAAAAACAAACAACTGCGTAACTAAATCTTTATCGAAACTTGAATGATACGTCCCTCAATTCAAATAATCATCCTTCAAAATGCGGAATGCGTCAATATATTGCAGCGTATTTCTGCTGATGACACTCCTGTATATTTAAATGGATAAAAAAACTAAAATACATTTTAAAAGTTTGGTCCCTCTATACCTTTAATGCCTTATTCGTTGAATGAGGAAAGCACCAACTCTGGGATCACCTGTACTATCTATCACACACAAACTTAAATCTTTTATTAGTACCTGTGCACTTAAACCCTTAAATGGCCTAAGAGTTTCTACTCCAAAGGCAACAAAAAGAAAGTTGTCTAAAACATAATGAAATAATGTAACAGACTTAGAAAACTGTATTTCGTTGGAAAGTGGCATAACTTAATTTATTATACTATGTTTTCATTATTAAACGTGGCAAAATACAATATCTAGCAGGCCATCAATAACGAGTGTACCCGGATCGCATATTCATTAAGCTATTATTATTGCTGACTGTTCTCAATGAAATATTCTTATTCTATATTAGAGCTTATTCTATATTATGCTCTGCAGCTATATTGTACTAAAAATAATTACCGTTTGTATTATATAATCAAAACTGTAGTGCCTTGCGATTCTGTAACTCACTTTTCGAACTCTCACAGCGGTTTTCGCAGTGGCGGTCACGCTCAAATCAGTCGTGAAGCAGTCATTTTATGATTTGGCATTCTGATAAACTACAAGCTGTAAGTGAAACTTTAAAGTGTGTACTGTGAAATTGCTTACCAGAATACCATGAGATTCCAAAAATGACGTGAGTGACGAAGGGAGCGTTGTTAGTGCGAGGTGAACTCACGGATTAACAGAAACACGGCTGTTCTCAGCTCTGAGCGGGAGCTCTCCAGTACCAGCTCCTTCCACTTGACCGTATTCAACGAGAACGATTTGAATCGTCTACGAGTCAATTCCGAGCGGCTTGATCCCTTGGCGTTGCGAAGAGATGTGGAATCTGCATCTTCTACCGCATTTATCATGGAGAGTGTTGAGAGTTGTTCGGACTAATACTTGCAGCTGAGTTTCATTATCGGACTTCAACGCAAAATATAAAATACCATCCGTATCAGCTCGACGTCGGTCGTTCCACAGCTGAGCGTTTCTTAGGTTAGTTTTTGCCGCGCACCACCACTTTGTGGAACCTGCCACTGAAGTATTTCCGAACCAATTTGACTTAGGGACCTTCAGAAAAGAGCGTACAATTCTTAAAAGGCCGGCAACGCACTTTCGAGCCTTCTGCTAATGTGAATGTCAATGGGCGAAGGAATCACTTAGCAGCAACTAAGTAGGGGGCACCTATTACATTTAAAAAAATCTACATTTATCAATTATTTTTAAACAAGTAGGTCCTTCTAGGTCTGTGCATTACGATGTTTAGCTTCACCAATTCGTATAACTACGGTTTGAGTGCACGTTAAACCTACACAGAGACTAGTTAACTGAACATTAATTATTGTAAATGTTGTATGCTTAAACGGTCAAAGTGATCGATTTCGGGTTTTTGACTAACCCATGTACAGAATATACAACCATACATGCATACATGTATCACATGAAAGCCATAAATAAGGCGTAGATATTCTTCTTAACGACTAAACAAAACTTGGAGGCTATAACTAATAGAACGACCAGTCTTACGAAACGTTAAGTTTTTTTCATAAATCGTAGTTTTTAGTTATATAGATTACGTGACCTTACTTGAAATTACTACTTATTCTTAGTATATTATAACACATAGGTTACACACTTACTTCTAATCTTTATAAAATACCCAACAAAATATATTGTCCACAAAGGTGGTTTTGAAGAATTTCCTCACGAAAACTTATTTAAAATATGCTGATCGCGATATATTTGTGAAATTGGATGCAAATTGTATGAAATGAAAATATACTTTGTAAAAGCATTTATGCAAATGTTCATAATATTGGTTCAAGCTTTGCATGTAAATTGAAATAAAGTTATTTTGAACCACTATTTTACAATGATATAAATCAATTTCATTTTACCACGACTCTTTCATGAACTTTTTGACTTTTCTCAATAAGTATAACAATAATTTCGCGTGTTGGTATCATCCTGGGCTCCATTACACGACCTCGGAGTTGACAAATCGCACGCTTAATAATTAGGTTAACAATTTAGCTCTATCGTCTGTCCTCGACGTCTCTGAATGTCATGTTGTATTAAGAAACTGTAATAAGTATAGTCTTGCTGTAAAATAACTAAAAAACAGTCAAAACATCATTGGAATATTTATATATACTAGTAATTTGTATTATACATAGAATGTTATTACAATACAAATTTGTTTACGTGACAAATTCCGAAGAGGCCGTGCTAAACGGATCTTTGGATAAGCATGGATTAACCTGCTCAAGCTAATCACTCAGTTATAAATTGGGGACTTATACATTTATTATATTACACACATTTGTCCTGTATGTGTGTGTCTTCTAGTATTTTACATAAGCAGAATATTGCTGAAAATACATATTAGGTTATGCGATACTAACATGATATAGTTATTAAAATTTCAACATTTCTGAACGTATTCAGATTTTAAAAATCGAATTTTAAACATAATATGTACTTATGACGTGTTCGTTCGAACACTTATATTATTGAATTACAATTTAAAAAATTTGGAAATTGACGAAAACAAAAACAAAAGAAAAAAAAATCCAATACAGAAAATTCATGGGTTTCGTAAATTCTTTAATTTGACGGGAGAGCCCCTCAAATGAAGAACGTATTTAAATAAAGATTTGAATCAACACTTTATACCCACAATATTCCTATAATTTTAGATGTTAAAAATGCAAAATAATGTCAGTAGGTAATCAAAAAAGATCGACGTATATGTTGGTTGTTAAAAAAACTCCACATTATTTAAATTAAAAAAACCCTTAACCTTATTAATATGTTACCATAATACAATTTTACCTTGAGACTCTTTCATTATACTTTCATAAGGCATAAAATGTCACGCCCTGAGAACTTTTGGGCCATAAATTGTTTAGAGCATACCTAATTAAGTACACATTTGCATTGTATTGTATTTTTCGGAAGGCATAAATAAAAACGTTTTAATTTTAACCTATCGTAAATAATTCATGGTTGCAATAATTCAACTGTCTGCGGCTCGCATTGTTTTTCGAATATTTCAGTAAAGTTCACAACTGGTGCTAGGGTAATTATTAAATTATATTCTATAACTTTTTTATGCCGTCACTGGTGTTATGCATGTGCTTTAATATCTGATATTTATTACTTGTTTTTAATATATTCAAAGTAGTCATTGCACTCGTTGCTATGTCTAGTTTAAGTATGGGGGTATTGGGGCAGCGACTTTGGTATATTCTATGTGGAGATTAGTCACATCGAAGCGGTTTTCTAATACTAAAAACATCTGTTTTACCAAAATCAAACAACCGTATAAAATATCATTGCATTTCCTGCACGAGTAATGGTAAAAGAAAAATCACTTTTATTGATTGTTAATTATGGAATTTAAGAATCTATATAAAGATTTTAGAAAATTATCTCTTAGTATTGTCTTTGATTTACATAACCTTTACACATTTAAAGAAAAAACTGTTTAACCGGATTGAAGTTATGTATTATTATAAATTTACAACTATTTAACATAATTTTAAATTTATCCGACGTTTCACGTGACCACGCACGCTGTAAAGCACGCGAAACGTCGGATAAATTTAAAATTATGTTAAATTGTTGTTAATTTTTAATAAAAAAACAATACCGTGTACTCACGCACGCTGTTAAAGTTTTCTTTAAATTATCTCTTACATCATTATTCCAATAACAACATAAGATATATAAAATGACTACATCTTTTGTTTTGCGTTGTATTTGTTGGTTACTTTTTTGTAAATTTTCTTATTTTGACTTTTCCATGTTTCCTCATTAAATCGTTTAAAATGAAAATTAAAGCTTTAAATAATAGACAATGAGTTAATTACAAAAGTAAAATTTGTTACGCGACCGGAGGCTTGAATGAGTCTTTGTTTATCATCTTATTTACGGTTTAATTTGGTGTATATTGTTTCTCCTCGTAATGAGTAATATATGCTTATGATGATGACGTCATTTATAGCAGATAGTGAGTGATTCGCGAGCGTTCTTGAATAGAATTCGCCTTTAAGAATAACTAGTAAGTTATTAACTTACGTAATATAGTTTTTATAATATAATGACCAACGAGCCTTCGAAACAGGTACGTCACCGGCCTATAAAAATGGAGTATGACTTTTTTTAAAGGGAAAATCCAGAGTAGACCTCCACAGAAAGTCGATTCGATTAGAGAAGCGGACTGAGAAGAGAATAGCTTTAAGATTACGATTCATTAACAAACTTCTCAATCAAATATCTTTAATGTAACTTATTTTTTGTACGTAAATATTTACGTAATATGAACTTTTTAAATCTATATAGATTTAGTATCATAATTGTGTTTATTATTACTATCTTCATTAAAAACGAAACAGTGTTATTGGATTTATGGTAAAAGGGCAGTAACATTTCCCCTCCAAAAGAAATTTCCCACTCACCTTATCGACTCGATGAAATATAAAAACTTTAGCAATGTCACTGATAAATATCAGGGCCTTTAAAATTGCAAAAAATGCCATAACTTTCTCTTTTATCTCTACACATTAATGTAAAGGGTCCAGGCATGGGCGTAGTCATATCTTTGAAAATACGCCTTCTTAACAGTAAATTGCATCCGAAAGTGAGCCTTCGACCGAGACCTTAGTCTTTTCCACCTGCCCCATACTAGAGCAGGAAAACGAATTAAAAAAATAATTATAATTTTCACTGCACGTGACAATCGAACATTTCATGTTCTTCACTCCAGTTGCCATGATCCCTTCTCAAAACTTTACCGAATGCCTTGCATTATCCTATGGACTATGAAAATGATAAAAGTAAGCACGGAAAATCTGCCGAACATCAAATGTGTATTTGAGCAACTTTACTTCATTGATTCGGCTTTTGATTGATATTTATATCGGAAATGATGGAAGGCCGTGGCATATAAATATGTATATATATAACATTATAGTTTCTTAATATGTTTTAATATAACTTTTAACCTTAGTTCGGTGGCGGTTGTCGTATGGATATGAAGCTGGGTAACTTCTAAAGGGCTCATATCGGCTTCAAGTGTCCGTTGATTGTTTACATTTGGATTACGCTTCTAATTATTAACTAAAATATATATATGCAACTTAACTATTGTTAGGTTACATTACTCGTTTCTAAGAATTAATGTGTGTTCCCTAGAACAACTTTTGGTTGGCTACATTCTCATAATATCTTCTGTATTTATTCATACAATATTCGTTTACTCGTTACATGCTTCAACTAAGCCTCAACTAAGCCTCTATTTAACGTAGAAATAATCTTACGTCTAAATAAAACCGCGTGTGTTGCGGCGATAGCAAAATGTGATCACTGCGCAACTCGTAATTTTGCTCTCTATGCTGTAATACTTGTGTAAATCTTGTCTCGCAAAATTCAGTTGGCAGTTTTTCTGAACCAGATTAGGTAAGGTTACGAGGGTACAATTATTATTTTTTAATTATGTAAGTTCGCTAACAGTAAATCTTACAATATATCCAATTCGGTACTCATTACAGCCTCATATTTTATACTGGCTGAATTCAATTTCTCAAATAATACAATCATAATTTCACCAACTAGTTGTAGTATAAATCATAATATTTAATGTTAAAGTAACAAAATTTCCAAGTCATGGTTGTTAGTTTCCAATGTTTCTGGGCGTCTAATGTTATGTAACGTTGGAGCCTACCATTAATCTTGAGAGACTAGAGCGCTCTTGCCAGGTTTATTAAACTTACTATAACAGGAAAAATTCCTCGTAACTCCTTATCTAGTGTTTTGTTGGTATAAGAAAAGATAATATTTTTAAAACGTATGGTAAATTAACGATAAGTGCATTCCTTGCAGCGAAGCGTGATAACACTGAGTTTGTGCGTTTGAATCCTGGCTGTGCATCAATTATCTTCCAATGTGCGCAATACGATGAAACGATTTAGGCTAAGATCACATGTAACGCGATCAAATTTATAAAGAATTCAGATGACAAGCGCTAACGCGCGTTGTGACTTGTGACAGCTCATCAGTCTGTTTCGATAGGGCTTAGAAAATGGACTTCGAAGAAGCTATTATTTTGTGGTAAAAACAAATCAATAAAAAAAACAAAAAAACACAATTCTTCCCAAGCACGTCGTTTTAAAATTGTACTTTTATTGGATTTTGAAGCTATATCCCAAATCGCTGGCCTTTTCCGGACTTCATCAATTAGTAAATCGATTTCGATATCTTGAGACTCACTCTTTTGAACTGAATACGAAAGCTAGTCACAAAAAAAAACGTACAATCACGATGGAAGCGCGTGCTCAACTGAACACGGACGTTACATACATGTCAAAGCGCACGGCGTTCACTTCGCGCGAACGCGTCTAGATACTTTTTCTCTGAGCGCCGCGTTCGCTGACGCGCGTTAATGTGCGCTCATGTGAACAGTTGTATGAAAATACCACAGTGTCTAGTCGCGTGATTTGAAAACGTGCGTCAAATGTTTGCTATCTGAACATGAACTAAGGAAAACGCGAGGAAGTCCGCTTGTCCAACAGTCGACGACGACGCATCCTAAATCTACAATCTTGATGCAGCCATACAAGGCTAGACTAATAGCTAGAGAGCAAGCGAGCAAAATAGCAAAAAATATCTATATGATTTGCTCATGTGGCAGACATCTTTAATAACTATACGATAAGGAATATTAAGTACCATATCTGCCACCATGGTAGCGCTGCGTTTTCTAATGACACCCCCTTAAAAATTAAAAAATCAGGTATACTATATCATTTGCTCGTATCTGCCTTTAAGGCTGATGTTTAGAAACCTTGTCAAATTAAAAATATCAAAAAGGGCAACAACGTACGACCTTAATTCATTAAGGAAATTTTGTCGTATTGGTCCCAACTTTAATTCCTATCCATACGAAATACGAGCAAATCATATATTTAAATGCTCGCCAGCTCCCTAGTTAAAAGGTTGTACCGTCAATTGTTTTTTATTATTTATAATGCTATTATTACCTTTACTTTATGAGCACAATAAAGTTCGTCCAAAAAGTCTCACTTAATACCATTTTGAACCAACCTAAAATATTGTACACCTAATACTTATATATTTTATTGTATTTTAAGCAAACAAAACAATGTTAAAACCACAAACCGAAATAACGCAAATAATTCGATAGCTGAACTATTGTTCTAGCGTCATTTATTTTTCCGGGTACTTCCCTTTGATGTAATTACAGCCAGTCACGAAATCACTAGATGAGAAGAGAGATTTCAGGTTTACGTTTATGGTATTAAAATATAGTTTAACGAATAGTCATCATCTAATATATAAAATTCTCGTGTCACTATGTTAGTTACCTTTTATTTTTATCAAATTTTATATGCATATTCAGTAGATCTGAGAATCGGCTACTATCTATTATTCATACCCCTAAGGGGTGTCCACTCCAAAATATTTATTTTTTGGACAATTTTTTTCGTTTTTATTTTTTTATGGTACAGCATATAAAAATACATACAACCCCTAATTTTCACCCCTCTACGATCAACCCCTATTTTGTATTATAGTAGATAGTTATTTTTATTGAACTAACAAAAATGTTTCCTAGAAATAATTAATATACATGGCAAAACGACGTTTGCCGGGTCAGCCAGTTATCTATAAACTAAAAATATAAGCACAGCTCTGTAGTGTCGGATGTTTAACTAACATCGTAAATATGTGATTATTTTAAGAAAAATACAATAGACATTTGAATGATCGATGGCGTTTTTATCTAATTATTGTCATTATCATCATACTATTGTCTTACATCAGCAATTTTGTAAAAACTAATTATGATGAGTGCTGATATAATACAAATAATCCAGTGGCGCTTCAACCCCATATGAGTCTTGCCACAGATTGCATTCGCTTATTTGGTCATTTTTGTTTCATAGGAAAGTAGGTGAACAGCCTTCTGTCTGACACATGTAATTAATTTATTAGGCATTTGAGACATGACGGTTTCGTCACGATGTTTTCCTTCCGTTCGAGCGAGTGTTCAATGTGCACATAGGCTGAAAATCCACTGTTCCAGAGCCGGAGATCGAACCTATGTCTTCAGGGATGAGAGCCGTACGCTGAATATACAATATACAATCTTTATATATATAATTCTTCTGTGAGTGTGTATGTCACTGAACTTCTCTCAAACGACTGGACCGATTTTGATGAAATTTTTTGTGTGTGTTCAAGGGGATCTGGGAATGGTTTAGATTCACAAATCAGCCCGGCAGATGGCACTGCAGTCGGTACTTTCATACTTTGCTTAATATCCTAATCGCTTTAAATATCATGCAGGACAACGTCTGTGGGGTCCACTAGTAGGTATATATACAAATTTTAATGTAACATTAAAGCATTCTGAAATTATAAGATTCCAAAATTAAAATAAATGCGTTCATTGCCCAATAAACGTCACTACTTTAATAAGTCGAACTTTTTGCTAATTAAAAGTAATGGAAAAATGTGTTATATGTGTGTGCTTTTGTTATATAAAGCTTCATTTAAATACATTACAAAATAAAAAGGCAAAGTATGGCTATAAAAAAAAGCATAGAATTAAATTTTATTTGAGATTGCTTGAGGTGGCATCCATGCATCGGGTTGTCCCTCGCCCTGCAACATATGCGAAGAGGACGATGGCTGGGCCATACGTCGTGCTTGTGAACGGGTGCAACTTGTGGTGATTGGTCGTGCTTGAACTCCATGGACGCAAAAATTTGGTAATTGTTTCTTGCTTCTTCTCGACCACCCTACGCCCTTGATTTGGGTACTAGTAGTTAATCTAAACTTTGATATTTTTTTACTTTCATAGTTACCAATATGGTTTATTAATAAAATATAAATTTTGATATTTCATTGTAATATATAGTTAAAAAATATAACAATTACAACTTATCAAATTGTTTGATAGTACGAGATGTAAAAAGCCTACTCTTTTGAAAAATAATTGCCACATAAATGCCATGGTGAGTAATTGTAGCGCCAAGACTAGATCCACACTATTTATTTATTTATTTACACTTTATTACCTTATACAAAAACATATAAAAAATATAAATCAGGTTACATAAGTTATAAGGCACTATTTAAATAAACAAGATTTAACCTTCAAAATATAATATGTCTCAAGCTTACCCTAACGTAGATTTATAAATGGGCCTTACCTGAAACAAAAATATGATTTATTTAGAAAACAATTCATTAGTTTAAAACTTTAATATGTTTTTACAAAACCAACCATTTTATTCATAAACGTATATCTCAAGCAGATATTAATATTTTGTTCCTATCATTGTTCTTTCACTTTGAAATAAATATACTGGTCAAGACATACCTTAGATTATTTAGGTATTAATACGTTTATGAACAAGACAGGCAGGCATGACTTCACGTCGAGGCACCGCTCGCCACTCTATAAAGCCCAAATTCAGCCCCACATGGAGTACTGTTCTCAGCTCTGGGTGGGAGCTCCCCAGTACCAGCTCCTTCCACTTGACCGTTCTCAACGCAGAGCCATTCAAATCACTCTACTTTAGAGCGTTAAACCAGCACGTAGAGTCCATAGCTCTTCTATAGTTGGTCATTAAGTATTTTTAAGCCTAATAAACAGGCTTTCACCACAATTGAATACTTTTACTATTCCACTGATTTACATCAATTCATTAAAGCGTAAACACAAATTGACAATTTGATAAAACGTGTGTATTTCAATATGTTGATAATTATGAAGTAATTTCAGATGTAATATACATAGGGAATTCTCCCAGTAAAAGCCATGAAAAACCTGTGCAAAATGTACACTAAAGATCAGTTTTCTTTTATTTATATTTTGATATGTTTTATTACCACTTTTAAATGTAAAAATCATCGTCAAAATTACAGGCACTTTCTATGTGTATGAAACATTATAAATCTCTCTAGTTAAGTTTCGTACTAGAATTAATTGGCACATGGTGTTAGTGGTGCGTCGGGAAATTGACTGAACTTTATACGAGCCGGACGTAGGAGATATTCAGCTTAAATTTTCTGCTACAATTTTGTATTGGTTATTTAGAGAGATTTACTGACCGGACTTATATGAGATTGTGACCCGACCAAAGTTAAAATGAGCATATCATTACTTATTTTTAATGATAATAAGGGATCGGCCCAGTAAATAGCTGTCGCTGGTAATCAACCCATCGCGTATTAGGTTTGTGCATCGAACTCTCCACTAAAATATCTGTGTCAATTTCGTAGATTTTTATAAATATTCATCCAGACCATTATAGTTCATAAAACATGCACTGTGAGCATTACCCATGGAGACATCATCATCATGGTCACAAAGATACTCGTATCACAAATTCAAAATTAAAAGTTTATTTTTATTATTGAATTTTTTAATTTAATTGTACAGGACTAACGGTAACGTTCGAAATCAATTTATTGAAACTATAAACAACTCTTTAAAGTTGCCTCTTCTTTCAGAAATATTCCTTTCATTAAACTAAATTAATTAATTAAAATTAATTTTCAAGAATTGCGTTAGAGTTAATTTATTATATAATGAGTCTTATTACTTATAATAGTATTCAAATACCCAAATACCGTATAGCAGTTTCTTCAAAACATAGAAAATCATGAAAATTTGCCTCTACAGATGACAATAATAACGTAGGTAATGTATTAAAATTTAATTTAAAAAACTAAATAAGCATTTAATGCATTTAAAAATATATTTTATTAAAACAAACAGATACATATTTTATAATTGATTTACCTTAATTAGTTCTTTAATATTGGTACTTACACTGTTGTGTTTATTTACAAAACGTGTTCAGATTGAATTGCACAGTTTAAACTAAAGTATTATTGTGCCCCATCAAATTGTGTATACAAATGAGACTGGTAATAAAGTACCCAGCTGTTTTTAACTAAAGTAAAATATCTGCAATTATGATTTTTTACAAGTAATTTAGTTAACAAACCCACAATGGGTAAAGTGTTTCATGATATATAGAGTAAGATGAAATACAATATTTGCCGATTATTATATAACTTTATTACGAAATGCCTAAAATATGAGGAAAGAACAGGTTAGGTTTTTACTGAGCTGTAGCATATATTATAATATTTTTAAATCTACTTACAGTGTTTCTTAATCATAAACCGTATATATAACTTTAATAATTCACACTTTTTTCACACTAAAAGTAAATCTAATTAAAATACAAACTTGCTTCTTGCAATTGCAGTATTTATTTCAGATATAACGGTATCAACAGCTAGTTATAAAATGAATATTTATCTTTCGATCAAAGCACTATTTCATATTTAAATAGCTACGCTGGTTTAACACACAGTGCAATAGAAACCATTGAACAAACTGTAATTAAACTGTTTTACTTTAAATTTAAGTAATTAATTTCCTCTGATGTGGGCTACTGAGTGTGTATTGTGTAAGTTCAAATGATTTAGATGTTGAATAACACTGTTTATTCAGAAACCCCAATATTTATCAATCCCGTAGCTGGCTTAGATATATATCAATATTTTGTCAAAATCAAAGTTAAAAAATATTTCTTAATTCAGGTAACTTTAGACAAAAAACATATAAAAAGTCAAAAACGTTATGATTCTAAATTGTTGAAATGCACTTGATACTTAGACTTACGTAAATAATTTTATTTATTCCCGTTTGTTTTAATGTATGAAAAGCTATGAAAAACCACGTTCTAGTTTTTTTTTGGATCTGTTCATTTTCGTTATCAACTTTTAACCCAAATACACATTATTGACTGGTGTGTATACTAAGAAATATTCTAAAATATCTTATATATTCATTCAAAGGAAGCCATTTCATACATAACAATGCCATTCGTTGAACGTAATTCAAACGTTACGGTCCCCGAACGATAAACTGTCATGCTGCAAGTCTGTGAAGACATAAACATCATATATTTCGGTTATAAAGGTTATTGTCTATTGTTGGTTCTTTACGTTGCTTTTTACCTATAATATATGCGTAATTATATTCCCAGAGGAATATAATATTTAATATTTAGTACAAATACCATATGTCTCAATTCTTCAATATGTTCGAGACTTTAGCAGTTTCACTCATAATTTCGTATTTTATTCTACAAAGTACAAATACGTAATCAACTAACATCACAAATACATTTCAAATCTCTGCATTGAATACTAATCTACTAAATGTGAATATCGACCATTTCCTATCTGGACGCCATCATATAATTTTAGTTCAGTCAACATAAACGTAATTGTACAGCTTTCAATGTGTACTGCTACGAATTAATTATTTTCCGCCTGATAATACTTGCTGTTTATTTCAAACCTGTACTGTAACCCCCCCAAACTGTGGTGTAAATCACTCGTATTATAGCCTAAAAAGCAATTAGGTGATCAAAATCAGCTTTCTGTGCCTGACTGACGTCGTTGACTTTTGTGTCTCGTACAAGTCGGTTTCATTACGATGATTTCCCACATCGTACGAGCAAATATGTATGAGCGAGGTATTTAGCGGTATCGGTAATAAATTATAGAAAAAAATATAACGGTATTTATTAAATATGAAAACTCGTTATAAATAAAACAATAAAGCATCTACACATTCATTGGAAAGCTTTATTTTTATAAACGTTAAGACTAGGTCACCGTATTCTTAAAGAAAACCCTGATCCACTGACCTGTGGTCTTATATGCACATTATTTTCGATTTGGTAAGAACATATTTTATTTTTATGTGATAAAAAAAATAAGTTATCAGATTAACCTGCTGTATAAGTTATAATAAATTCAGGCTTCTACGTATTCTGAAACTGAAAGTTATATCAAGGTGATCTAGTTGACTTTCAATAACCTAAGAAATAACGTTAAAAGCTGTTCTTTTGTAGCTTAAAAGCTTAGATACTTCCGTTATATAACGAAAGTAAATCTGGTTAGTCAGGTATATTACAAGGGTCCACACATTTTGACATAACATAATACGAGTATAGGTTCACACATAGGTTAGGACAAATCACAAAATCAAAATACATTGTATTCATTTTGGTGACTGAAAGTATATAATGAATAATGGTTCTTAATTTACACTTACTGCCAGTTCTCATACCAAGGGTGTACGGACGGGAAGAACTGGCAATAAACTCTACATTACTTTAAATCGCCAAGGTTTTTTACAATACGTTTTATAAGTACCCACAACCATTACATCCAGCTCTTCGCCACATGTTAAAGCAGTTAATTATTGTATTAAAGTAAATAAGAAATAAAATAAAACGAAACTTGCTATTCGTCTTTAGTTTTAGACAATACTGTCAGAAGAAAATATTTAATCACGTATCAAAACATTCAAGTAATAATGAAAAGCTACACTAAAGCATTCCTCACATACACCCGCGTCGATAGGATCATAAACAACCAGTAAAAAGGATCAGAGCTTTTATCGACACATTGTAAAGAATCTTTTATGCGTTTTCACTCTGCAACAATCTGCCTTTTACTTTGAAAATGCTTTCAAGTCTTGTTTAAGATCGAATGACATATATCATTGAGTTGTGATTTTCTGATTGGTTTCATTAATTAAGTGTGCAAGCGACAGAGATTTTATTTATTATTTATTGAAAACGTCGCTGTTTTTAAAAATTCCCAATCAATATTTTATTTATTTATTACTTCGTTACCATAATATACAAAATCATACATAAAAAAAAAAAAAAAAAGCAGGTTATCGCTAACAAGCGATTTCTTCCAGACAACCCTAATATGGAGCAATAAATAAAGAAACACCTACAGCGGGAAAGTAAAAGTATTGCATAATTAATTAACAAACAATAACTCAAAAAACATATAACTATAACTTAAATTAAATAAAGTAAAATATAAATAATAATATGTTTAAACAAAAGTGTAAAAACTAATCCAAACGTTATATAAAAAATTATAAAAAACAGATTGCTTCCGTTTCTTTGAATATTTTTTAATTTTTCAGGGCAAGTAACTAGAAAGCGGCTTGACGTTCTATGCCTGATACATGCCATAAATTGTTGCTTTTAAGACATGGCGGTCTCCTCACGATGTTGGCCTTCACCGTATGGAGGACCACGATCTAAATGGGGATTTACTCGAGTCGTAGAGACCTATTGGGATCAAAGCTTAGATAATAAGAAGAAAAAAATGTTATATGATAAATTCCTTTCATCGGTGGAAGCGCTATAATAGTTAAATATGTAAAAAAACTGTTGCATGGACATCCTCGAGCGTCAGATATTGATAGCATCTATGCCCTACGTATTTTTAATAATATACGTATGTTAATCTGATCGTTTGCATGATGCGGGTGGTTGTATTTAAGGGTTGAAAATGAAAAAAAAAAATATCGAGCGCGTCAGATTTTCTAAGGGAGTGTTAAGTGCACCAAAAGAAAGCTCTCATTCACTAATCTGACATTTCAATGGGACGCAAACCCACAGCCATTTTCATAATTTGCAAAAAAAAATCACAATTTTGAAATACTCAAGCGCGTCAGATTAAGATATATGTGGTTCATCTTTATGTTCTAAACGTACTGTCTCATAATTGACGATTATCTAGAGGGATTCGCCTGATTAAAAAAAATTTAGAAAAACGGTTCACCTAAAGGGCCTCCCTCAACTTCCCGCTAATTCCATTCCTGGGCGCTTAAAATTGATATTTTGAGCTCCTGAGTTCAAAGAAATAACATTTCTATGCATTTGAGCTCTCCCAGGTCAAAGTCTGATAGAAGTTTCATAGAACCTATTTTGGAATTTTCAAACCCAAAACTTGAATGGATCAAGCAATTTTCACGCGGTTGGCGGCATTCGACGCAGTTTTATCATCCTCATAAGTAATTTTGCAATTTTAATTGATCGAACAAAATTTCGAGTACCCGAATAAAACTTTTTCGGGTTTCTTTCGTTCACGATATCTCTCGAACACAACCGCTTTTGTCAGCTTAGTGCGATCAACGTGGTTTTCAAGCTCAAAGGTGGATTAGTTTTTGAAGTTGATCGATAAAGAAACCACTTTAAAAAAAATATTTCTTATTTTTTAAGATTTTTCAAAATTTCTCAAAACTATCGGTCGAATCGTTCAAATTACAGGAAATGTAATTTTGAGGGAAATATTTAGAAGCCTAGTAACGATCGGTTAAGGAAATGTAGGCACCAGCTGCCGCATTTAACTTTATCGACGAATTGTTATTCGGTGCGGAAATCGTCAATTTTTTTTCATTATTCTTGAATTATTTCCTTCAAAATAAAAAAAAATTAGCTACGCTCGAGAATGTCGAGTACGTTTTTTTACAACTTTGTTGCCCTCCTTTTTTCCGTACTCTCAAATTGTCAGATAGTGGAAAACTTTTAGGATGTAATTAACTCACCCTACCTTAATCTGATGCGCTCAGGAATTTCGATGGTCAATTTTTTTTTACTATGATCCTGTCTCCTTCACAGGCGGCTTTATATATGGACCTCATGTTTTGTGGAGGTACTTAACCGAGTACAAGCTATCCCCCTGTATATTATCTGCCGCGCTTTAGTAAATCCCGAAATCCCTCTTGGCCTTCACCGTAAGGGTGATTAAAAAAGGAGTTAATTGCGCACTTAGAAACAAAAATCTGTTAGTGCACTTACAGTATATGTGATTTGTTCGCACAACCTCAGGATTGAGGATCGCATGTTTAGGCCTCTAGGCTCTTTTTTTGAAAGACCAAATCAGTGTCTGCTTGGGGTTAAATTCGACGATACACCGCGAAGATAAGTTTATTCCAAACCTTAACGAAGAAAATTAAAAGACATTGGAAATGTAAAAACACACATAATGAATTACGATTAATTTATGAAATTATGGATAAGATAAAAATAGTTACAAAACTTCTATAATATACAAATAAAACCTTTTTTTTTCTTCTCTACATTCTAATCGTAAGAATTATTCTAAAATATTCAGGATGATTTTAGGCGAAAGTAAAATCCAGGAGCTTTTTCGTTTTACAAACTTATATTGTATCAATAGAACCGTTTTAAACAATAAATTACCTTCACATGATGTCGATTTCTTGTAGGTATAAAAGCAATTATCATTATTTAATCATATAAAAATGCTAAATACATCACTAAGAAAATTAAAAGAGGAGGTATCTGTGGAAGTTTTCAGTTCACACACTTATTAGTTTCCTATTCGTCCTAGACCATAGTTATTTTTAATGTTTAAAAAGAAACTTGTCGACTCTAAAAATATATTTGTAAAAAAACTGTTACGTTAACTATTAATTCGTCTGTGTCTTTTCCTAAAATAAAATAATAAATAATATCTAATGACTATCTGTCAACTTCATGTACTCTCACAACTTGAAATGCCGAGTTATGCAAATTTATAATATATTTGCGTATTATATCCGTAAGAGAAATATATCGTATCATTAAATTAATTTAGTATGTTTATATAATTTTTTTTGACAACAAAGCAAACTTGCTGCAAAATATACTTTCCTGTTTTAACTAATAATTCGTTCAGTGTTAGTCAAGTTATTGTGTTCTGTTGTTTTAGCTTATAATATCTTTATCTATTATTACGATGCTCTAGGGTATGCAGCTGGTCCTTGACCTAGAAGCTAAGTAAAATTTATGGCGGGGTGCAAAGGGCCTTATGTTGGCTTTGGGATTTTCTCTTGAGACCCTGAGATTTAGGGTTGACACAGTCTTATATTAAATGTTATATTTTTCGTGCTACGTTACACAAAGATTTAAATGTGGTATATAAACAACTAAATATGTAATTAATTTAAATAACCGGTTGAATTCTGACTTCAAAAACCTTTACACGTTTATAATTGTGTATTGGCAAATTTGTAGTAAGATCTTTGAGGACTATACGATTCAGACGCGAAATAGTAGGAAATGGTTTTACACAAGTAAAGATTAAACACTCGATGAAATAAAGATGGCCACCAAGCATTATGCGATAATGACAACCCTTTGTATGATTACGCTTCATTTATATTCATAAACTGTATATAAACGATATTAGTTATTTATTTTAACAATATACAATAATTGCTTATTATATTTCCTGCATCTGCTACTACAACTTCATACAGAGAAGTATGTCATCGAACTATTTTTGTTCTATGGTCCGATACAATCATCTCTAACTATCGTGCTATTTACCCCTCCAACTTAAAAATTACGCTTGTCTATAGAAAAAAGAAAGACCTCTTGCTTTATTTCAATGTCTATTAGATACATTACGAACTTTATGCATGATAACAATTTATTTTTAGTTAAACGCTTTACCCAATTTCCACGACTGTCAGTTGGCTATGAAATTGTATTAAATATTTCTCTTTCAGTAAAATGAAAGCTAAGCAGTACTTTAAATTTCATGAGTAGGTACATTTTTCTTTTCCTTTTGTATTGACCCTTTGCCATGTCTAAGTTTACCACTAATCTGCGTACCTTACTTACATCCATAATTTTAGTCTACACTTAGCGATAATCTTTGCACCAATATGGTTAAAGTCAGATCTAACTCGATGTAGCCTCTTCTAAAATCTTCCCACCAATACATTTTTTATTATTGCAGTCTAGATAATATGTATAAAATATAATGTTCTTAAGAACCTTTCTCGCTAAAGTCTACATAGACAACTGTAAGAATAAAAAAATATTCATATTTATCACATAATAAGACGTTCATACTCCGATAGACTTGATATGCGACACAACTGGTATAAGATGAGAGCAATGACAGAGTATCCGGTTTCCATTCTCATCCGAGCCACGGGTGCGTTCAAATATCATCTACTTGAAGTTAGGTTAAAATTTTATTTCTTAGAAATAACACAATGGTGTTTTGAAAATGTTGGGTCCATTGAAACCCCCGAGACCTTATGACCTGAAGTGAAACATCGATAACCACTAGACAAAAGAGACCGTTTCTAGACACGTCAAATATTCTGTTAGGATATTATATTTCAATATAGTATACATTTGAATAATATGGTTTAAATCAGTCCTAAAAGAAATAAAATTCAAGTAGCATTCATATTTTGCGTTGTCATTCATTATAGATAGCTTCACGATTAATTGCAATACTGGGTTTAATTTTATTTTATTTTTTATTAGTTAGTGCTTGACTACGGGTGAAAAATTTATGAAAATATAAGCAAGAAATTGATTTCATTTTAAAAATTTATTAAATGATAATTAAGTTTAGTTGGTCTGTGAAAAATAAATAAATTAAATTTTATGCAAACATTTCATGTAGTAGTTACTTCTGAGAACACTTAGTAAATTCTAGAAATATCTAAATATTGATTCTTGCTACGATGATGGTCGATAAAGTCTCATTTATAATCGTACTTACAGCTTAGTACAATAATTGAGAGAAATAAGAATAAATACTATATCAATATTCTTCACTACAGAACAGTATATGTAAGTTACTCAAAACTAAGTTAAAACAAACAGCGACATAAATGGATGAATAACAAGTAAAGGCTATTTGATCTGATCCCTTGCAAGTTTTGGATGTTCCCGAACAAATATACTACATTCATTATTCCTCTTTCAGCAAAAGTAATTCCAAGTTGGATGTTCAAAGTTGTACGCTCATTTTCCGAATTGAGTCTCAAGAGACTCAATGTACTGCATGAGTGCGTTTAAATTTTTCAAGTAGATTCAAACATATTTTGAATCGATGATCATGAGTATCACGGAGTACACAGTTTCTCTGGAGATAGGTATTGTATTTGTTACTCGCCTATTTTTATTAATAACAAAACACCCACCGAATGGTATTTGTTCGCCGCCCATGGCCCATCACATTGCGCAAAAGTGCTCGCTCTTTTTGAAATATCCTGTCATGAATGATGATTCATAAATACTTCTCATCATAAAAATAAGAAGAAGCAATAAATAATTCACTTATTCCAAGTAAAACGTTTTAAACGTCACTTTTTACTGTTTTGTCCCTTAGCCTCTATCTTGAACTACAAAATAATATGACCTTGATACGTGCACACCTAAAGCCGCTCGTACCGAATGAATTTAAAAAAATCTGTGGCGCTACAACCTCTTTTAGGTCTTGCCCTCAGATTTCTGAATCTGTTTCATGATCATTTTTAAATCTAATAGGTAAGTAGGTGATCAGCCTCCAGCGCCTGACACACGCCGTCGACTTTTTGGGTCTAAGACATGTCGGTTTCCTCAAGATGTTTTCCTTCACCGTTCGAGCAAATGTTAAATGCGCACATAGAAAGAAAGTCCATTAGTGCACAGCCGGGGATCGAACCTACGACCTCAGGTATGTGAGTCACACGCTGAAGCCACTAGGCCATTGTTAACCTTGTGGTAACAGGCGAATCAGCTTCGTGAAAATCTGACTAGTTGATGTTTCCTTATATGAAAACTTCTAACTTACACTTGTGGAAACCAACATGTCTAACACCCACATATGTGAACATGTGTCTGTATGTGTTAATCAACTACTCCTATTACTAGTTCCAAGGCTAAACTCAAACTATATTCCCTACTAAGTAGCTACTTCCGTTTATTAGTTGTTTTGGATAATCAATCGAATATAAGCAGACAGATTATAACCGACTTTAACTAGTTATATCTACTTATCTTATAAAAAAAAACTTAAATTTCACTCAAAAATGTTTAACTGTATCTTGTTCACTATGAGGGAAATAAGTAATAAGATTTTAATTAAAGTTAGCAGTTTTATACTGGAAAAGTTCTTAAAGAAAATTGCACTTTGTTGCAAGTTGCTCCATAAAAATTGGTGCTCTCGAATCTTTCAAAACGCTTGTAAAATAAATACTATAAAAATGAGCTTTTAGAAATTACTTTAACCGCACTTTATATTAGATATAACTTTAGTTCTATTCAAGTCCTTTGTGAAATATTTTTCTACAAAAACATATTTAGATTGATAAGTATTTAACAGTGAACAGATTAGGGAATATCTACATATCTTTTGTAATGTGAAAATGGGCAGGAGGCTCACCTGATGTTAAGTAATACCTTGCCAGAAGGCACGCAAGAGCGTTGCCAACCATTCAAGAATTGGTACGCTCTTTTCTAGAAAGACCCTAAGGCTGCCTACGCACTGGCGACCATAGACGCGGCCAGGCCGCCGCGGCCATGGTCGCCGGTGCGTAGGCAAGCGCGACATGTGGACGGCCGAAAAATTTGCAGTCGACTTCCAAGGATGTGTCAAGATGGACGTGCAGAAGATAATCACGCTAACTGTGCTTGTGTATTTACTACGAAAACGAAAACGGAAGATTTCACGTAAAAGACAGTTTTGGGTGCATCCATTACTTTTGCGAGAGAAAGACTAAAGGATTATATTATACTTATTTTTTGGATTTAAAAATGTATGAGAAGAGATTCTTTAATTACATGAGAATGTCAACGAATACTTTTAACCTGTTACTGGATACAATAAAACCAAAAATTACTGGAACTGGTAACAACTATCGGAAATGCATTCCAGCAGAAGAAAAATTAGTAATAACAATAAGGTAAGCTTTTTCTTTTTTAAATACAGAATGTTTAAAAAATACGTGATATATTTTAAAGGATGTTTCGGAATGGAGTATTGTGTACAGGAAAAATAAAAATAATGTGATAGGGCCTTTTTTTACTTAAACTGCTAAACGGATTTTTTTGTAAATTTGAATTATACAAGACTTGATTCTGAATCACCCTAAACCACCACTGTTGCGTTTTTCACAACAACCTGTATAATTCATTGACCAAGGTTTTGCCACTTTAAAAAATTTATGAACTATTGTTCAGTAGTATTCTACTTTACGACTTTGAAAAGGAGAGGAAAAGGGCTTGCTTATAACATGTTTTTAAATATTAAAAAACTGAAGTAGATAATCAAATTATTTGTATTTTCATAACTTAAAAAATGGCAATTGTGAACAATTAATCATTCAAATTGGGAAATAGGTCTATCATTTCTGAATTTTGAGAAATATCAGAATAATGAGTATGAGTATCGCTGTAATTTGAATCATCTGATATCCTGTTGGTAGTAGAATAACCTGAATAACTCGGTCGATTTGTAGGTGTACAGTTCGGTTGGTATTTTTCTATAATTTCCATGATTTCCATTTTCGCTTTGGTCTTCATTGCAGCAGGGATTGTTTGAAATCTTTCGAGGAGGGATAAAAGAAACAGTCTGTCACAATTTGAATCATTCTGTGTAGTCGCTATGGTCTTATGCAGAACTGAAATTAGAGGGTCTGTATCGGATTCTTCGTTTGGTATTTTTTTCTTCCTTTTTGTTCTAAGCGACTTTGATGCAGACTGTTGAGTCTCAAGATCAGAAGATCTTGCACTTTCATTTTCTTGACTTGCCTCTTCGAGACTATTTTCTGTTGCGTTTGTGTCCAGCACTGATTTCAAAAACAGTAATTGGTTGAAATAGGTGTATTGTGATTTACGTTTTGCAGCAGAACCACTTTTGACATCTTTAAGACGGCGCAGCTCTCTTGTGAAACAGTCTCTAAGGTTTTTCCATCTTTTTTGGAGAGTAATGCCTGTAAATCAATAAATAAATGTAGTACATATTACAAAACTAATATTATGTTTATTAATGTGAATTTTATTTTCAGGTATTTGGCTACTGGGTGTTCTTTATCTCATATAAGTCATGAATACCGTATAGGGCTTCCTACAGTATCGGAAATAGTATTTGATGTTTGTGAAGCAATATGGGAGATATTAAAACCAATTGTGATGCCACAATTGACCAGAGATAAGTGGATTCAAACGGCTGAAGGTTTTCAAAAATACGCCCAATTTCCTAATTGCATCGGAGCCATCGACGGCAAGCACATTAGAGTTATCAAACCACAACATTCGGGATCTCTTTATTACAATTACAAGAATTATTTTTCAATCGTGTTACTTGCAATATGTGATGTAAATTATAAATTTCTTTACTTAGATATTGGAGCATACGGCAAATGCAGTGATTCGTCAATTTACAAAGACTCTGTATTTTATCATAGGCTTTTAAATAATGATCTCGATATTCCGAGCAATAACCCCATCAAAGAAAATGGCCAATCAATGCCGTTCGTTTTAGTGGGTGATGAGGCGTTTTCACTATCGGAACATATGATGCGACCGTATGCTGGGAGAAACTTGAATAATGTAAAGACTAATTTTAATTATCGACTATCCCGTGCCCGCCGCTATATTGAATGTACATTTGGAATATTAGCCAATAAATGGCAGATTCTTCACCGACCCCTAAACGTCAAGAAAGAATTTGCAGTTGTGATTATAAAAGCTCTATGTGTGCTTCATAATTTTGTGCGAGAAAGAGACGGATATGATTTCAAGGACACGTTAACTGTACCAGAGGCTTTATTAGAAATACCTGCATGTTTACCTAATAGAGCAAATAGAACATCAACCGAATATCGAGATATATTCGCAAACTACTTCAGTACCGATGGTCGCTTGCCCTGGCACAATTTGTAAATATATGGGTGCTCGCCGCGAGCCGCCATTGCGCGCCGTAAACAAAATGGCGTCGAACGCACATGCGGTATGAGTAATCTTTTAAAAGTTATTCCAATCATTACGAAAACCTGGGAAATTTTAGCAAATAATTGTCAAAACTCATGTGCAAAGCGAAAAATAGTAGAAATAAAATAGTTATACTTTTGACAATTACCTATTTGCTAAAATTTCTTAGATTTTGAATGAACGGAACAACTTTAAAAAAAAATCACTCATGTCACATATACGTGTCGAATGCTACTACAGCACCTGCTGCGTTTATTGTAGTTCATCGCATTATTAATTTACTTAGGCATAATAAAATAAAATACTAACCAAGTTCTGCCTTTTCTTTATCTTCCATGGATTCACCGCCAAATATATCGACCACTTCAAGCCACAACTGCCGCTTAACATCTTTATTGGAGTAATCATTTGATGCTAAATCCCATAAACCTCTTCTATTTTCAACTTCAATTATGAACCTTTCCGTGTCGAAATTGGCCATTGTAAAATAATCACTCTGTAGCTAGCTACACGTCTGGTCGCCGCGGCCGATGCGGTAGCACTGATGAATTTTAATACAGAAGTGATGTTCTCGACGGCCACGATTGGTCGCTGGTCGCGTGGCATCAAATTGGACGCCGCGGCCAACGGTGGCCGCTGGTCGCTGGCCGCTAAGTGCGTAGGGGCTATAGCGATTGCCATATAAAGTCCAGAATTCACTGGCCGCCGCGGCTAGGTCGCGGCGACCATGGTCGCCAGTGCGTAGGAGGCCTAAGTTGATAGATAGCTTCATATTGATTGACATTAAATTTATTTATTTTTTCCTTATTTTCTATTTTTACAGTAACTTAATACTAATACAATAGATAACTAAACTCAAAACATAATATAAACATAACAAGTAAAAACTTAAAACTTAAAACATTTTATAACTAATTATAAATAATGCAATTCTTGTGAATTCAGCCAGTGTGCAACCTAATATATATGTTAACGTAAAATTGTAAACACCGTTAGATTGTAATCTATCTCGCGAGATTATAAACTGTCGAAAGATTTTGAACCTCAGCGTACTGCTTACAATTTAACGTATTATTATTCGGTAGATTGTAATCTATAAAGTGAAACCTCATCAACCAAAAAACAGTCGACAACCGTCAAATTGTGAAACGGATCGCACCTCGCGCGCTGATTGGTTGAACGGAATGTGCCTCGAAACAATATTTCGAAAGTTTACAATCTCGCGAGATATATTACAATCTAACGGTGTTTACAATTTTACGGTGACATATCCATCTCACAAGCAATAGTGTTCAGGGTGCGCAAAACACGCGTAAATGGTGCTTTTCTGAGTAGGTTCGTACGCGCCCGAGGCACTGCTAGCAATCGTGACCGCTTACCACGCCTAGTGTGGTTATTTGGCACACGCACCCCCCTCCAACATTTCCGCATTATAGATTTTACCTCTAAGGATCTTAAAAAAATATAACGTGATAGTAAGGTCCCTTCTTACCTCTAACTTGTTGTATCCTACCATACAAAAGACAAATAAAATTGGATACATTATTGGGTAAAATGGGTACACTCCATACTCATGTAGATGTATCTCATAAGTTTATTTTGAATACACACCACAGATTATCTAAACGTGTATTATTCTACTTCTTGAACTCTTCTCATTCAGATATTATTAAGTACAAAAATATAATAGTCCTTTAACAATTACTGAATTTTAGTCTTGCAATTTATGTGATATAAAACTACTTGTAGTCCTTCTTGTGTAAATCGATTTACCTATCTATTAGGTCCTTACATATGAAATTGGCGTTTTGTATGGGAGGAACAAAAAGTCGAATATTTTTAAATATAATATATTTAATTAATCAAAGTATGAACCATTGTTTTCTATGCACTTTTGCCATCTCATAGGTAGTTCATTGATCCCTTTACTAAAAAAAACAGTCGGACGGGAATCAATAAAATCTGTAAAGGCGATTTGGACTGCCCCATCAGAGTTAAATTTTTTCCCTTGCAAGAAGTTGTCCAAATTTCGAAAAAAATGGTAATCTGTTGGAGCAAGGTCCGGGGAGTACGGAGGATGTCTTAGACATTCCAATTGAAGCTCTTCTAATTTGGTAGCCGTCTGTTGTGCAGTGTGTGGTTTTTTGGGGTGGCGGTTGAGTTTGGGGTTAATTTTCGCTTGGGGCAGGATTTGGCTGGCTGGCCAGGATCCAACCATTGCGCTAAGCGCTTCCGATTATCGTAAAGAATCCATTTTTCATCACAGGTAATGATTCGGTTTAAAATACCTTCATTATTGTGCCGGTTCGGTAATGTAACGCAGCAGTCGACGCGCGTTTGCCGGTTTGCTTCAGTCAATTCGTGAGGTACCCATCTTTCAAGCTTTTTAATCTTCCCAATTTGCTTCAAGTGAATTAAAACAGTTTTATCACTAACACCGCAGCCTGCAGCTCACTCGGACGTGGTTTGCGATGGATCCTCTTCCACAATAGCCTTTAATACTTCATTAAAAACTTGGGTCTCAGGCCGTCCACGGAGCTTGTTCTGCAGGTCGAAATTTCCAGAACGAAAACGTTGGAACCAAAAACGAACTGTGTTTTCTTTTGCAACATGACCGCCATACACATCATTCACCCTTCGAGTCGTTTCCGCAGCACTAGTGCCACGGCGGAACTCGTACTCGTAAATAATGCGATACTTTAAGTTTTCCATATTGTAAAATGAGTGACGCATACAGAAAAAAACAGAAGAAAAAAACAAATGAATGACGGTCATCGAAGCACAAATACATGAGTAAATAGCTGTACAAATTTGAATTTGGAATTCCTTACCAAAGAGGAGAACATCGTGATTAAAGTGGCCAGTACGAAATACGCCAATTTCATATGTAAGTACCTAATATTAATTTTAATCAATAACCTCAGACTCGATTAAGTCAAAAGTGGCGATTAATTTATTAATTAAAAAAAGACAATAAGGTCGTATGAGACTAATTAAATGGCTGAATATTTTAGATGTGTAGCCGGTTCTTAATTATAAGCAATTTATTGAAATAAAACTCTTTAAGGGCTTCCAATTTCGAAGCACTTTACTCTTAATCCATGTAAATTGATTAGATACGAAACAGATTACTCAACAACAAAGAAGGTGTCGACTTCAAACGGATAGATTATATTACAATTATAATGAATCATTGTTTCGTATAATGAATCCCTGTATTGATTGATAGTATTGATTTAAAGGGCAAACCTCAGTTTAAAATAAACAACTATTAATATAGTTCACGGGATAGCAGTAATGAGCAAGTATTTTTCTAGAAAAATTAAGTATATATAACAGGTAACCACATATCCATTGAACAATTTAGATCCTAGACTAACATAAGTTCGGGAAATGTCAGGCAAGCTTTATATGGGAGAAAATTTCAACTATTTTGTGGGGCGCAAAATTGTTTGGGCACTTTACTAAGTGTAGCGAAGAGTGAACGAAGTTTCGAGTTGGCAGGGGCCGCATGACCTCCACAAAATTTCAGACGTGACAAATATAGGGTCTGTTTGGAAGTTTTAAATCATGAAAACAAACTTAAATACGTGATGTATTCGTGTTGATATTATTTTATTCATTATTTTCAACAGTGTTTTGAGCAGTGTTGGCCTAGTGGCTTCAGCGTTCGGCTCTCATACCTGAGGTCGTAGGTTCGATCCCTGGCTGTGCACCAATGGACTTTATTTCTATGTGCCCATTTAACATTTGCTCAAACGGTGAAGGAAAACATCGTGAGGAAACTGACATGTCTTAGACCTAAAAAGTCGACGGCGTGTGTCAGGCACTGGAGGCTGATCACCTACTTGCCTATTACATTTAAAAAAAAATATCATGAAGCAGATTCAGAAATATGAGGCCAAGACCTAAACAGGTTGTAGCGCCACTGATTATTATTTTTATTATTATTATTTTTAACATTTAATTGAAAAATGTCCACATCTATTTTCTCCATTTTTCCGAGACTTCTATAGTCCTTTTTAGTCTTCTCACTAGGCCCGTGGTTTCAAGGAGTTGAATAGCCTCGACATTCTAACGTGTGTCTAATGACACTAATAAATATTTACAGTTAAACGTATTTAAGAAAAAAAATCCATACAACCCAGATCCCACAGTATCCAATTTTTATGTATTAACAGTTAGGTTAAATAAAAAATAAGTTTATAGAACAATAGCAATAAAATTGTCAACAAGAAGTCAATCAATTTTCCTCTCCGAGATCATATTTAACAGCCTTTAAACGCATCTTAAGTACTTACGGTGAATGTGAAAATGTATGGAACGATATTTTTCAAGCAAACACAGACCTTGTGAGGAAATGTTAGAAGAGAAAACAGTATTTCAAAAGGGAGTGATATTGTGACTGTTTTTGGAGTAACGATCAATATGGTTGTCATTGACAATGGCTCTGTGGATGTGTTGAATTACCTTGCCAAAGATATTTTATGTTATGTGAGAAAAAGTATCTATTATAATATCTGCCAATTTTTATACTTTATATTAAACCACTGTTATTAACTTACAACCGCTTTGACCAACAAATATTTTTTAACAAACCACAACGTATAAGCTATGAAAAACTCTACTCTACTACAAAAACTACTATATTTCTCTATAGTAGCGTTACAAGGGTCATTGTCTTGACTCTTAAAGATTAAATTACTGAATTATTCTAAGAAAATAATAATGTTTATATAACACAATACAAGGTTAATGGAAAATTCCCATGCGCATAAACACAAAATTTATCAAGTCACCAGAAGTTCCAACAACGATTCGTAAATTTGAAATAGGAATCCATTACACCATCTTTGGCTATTGTGTCTTTGTTGAATGTCAATTGTCAAACTGTTAATTTGGTGGAATGCAATATGAATTATCATGCTAATGTATGTTAAAAAATTCTAATTAATTAAAAATCAATATAATAAGTCCTTATTGCTTTCTTTTGTATGTTCATAAAATTTCATCAATTTTTCCAATGAAGAAAACATTTTTACAATTAAGAGCTTCTTTTTATAGCTTTCATTCATTTAATAATGAATGTAAGCAACTTTATCCTACAATAAATAAATTTAGGGAAAGTAAACAATTAATCAAGTATTTGTTGCGATAGCAGTCTTGTAAATCACTTGTATGTCCTCCCACAGATCATTAAAAGGGATCGCTTAATACATCCGAACTAAAACGACAGATAGTGTGAAAGTTTCCTTGTAAATTCAGGGAAGTGTCAAAGTTGGAAAAGAATAAAGTTAAGAGTATCGTGGGTAGTGGCAGATGTGTGCATATATTCAAGACTATGGGCTATAAATTTTTAACGTTCGTATAAAGCGTTGCGTAAGGTTTTATTTTGAAGTTGCCCTTTCAAATGTCTCCAGTAATTTTGATTGTTAACGCTTTGATGGACATGTTTTTATTTATTATATATAATATATATACAAAGCAACAGTATACATCTCATCTCCTCCTATAAATCTACTTGTTACCATTTTTTTATTATACACACATTATTAATGTACTATTAATATAATCAGTAAAGTTTCCAGAAGCTGGAAATACTAATTAAAGAATTTTAGTAAACATTTATTAAGTGATGCGAAAATTATATTGGATTAGGCCCGGAGTTACTCGGGCAAGTCTGAACTGTAGTGTCTGTTATATATTATGTCCACCCTGAACAAAGAGGAAATAGTAAAAACCTTCGACTGAATGTGCCTGTATTAAATTATTTTATGGTTTTGCTCTAGTTTCTTGAGCAGATATCCCGAATAATCAAAATTCTTGTAAATTATTAAAACATACTATTAATACGTAGCCATCATATGATTAGGGTTGGGCAAGTGGCTTATGTGTGGCTCTGAATAAAAATAAAAATAAATCAGTGTCGATATCGCGTCGAGTCAATCTAATAGGCAAGTAGACGATCAGCCTCCTGTGCCTCACACACGCCGTCGACTTTTTGGGTCAAAGACATGTCGGTTTCCTCACAATTTTTTCCTTCACCGTTCGAGCGAAATAGAAAAATAGCCCATTGATGCACAGCCGGGGATTGAACCTACGACCTCAGGGATGAGAGTCGCACGCTAAAGCCACTAGGCCAACACTGTGGCTCTGAATGCTGAGGTCTATTCTTTTATCCCGGTTATGTACCCATAGACTTTTGCTGTCAGCCCAATTACCACTCACCTCTTTAAGAATTTAAATAATAAAGGTATAAAAAAATCATGCACCTATTTTCAATTCCTCACAACAATCACAAATACACATTATATTTATTATGTAATGTATGTTCTAATTAAATAAAGGTAACGCAACAATACCTACTCAAATATTTTAGTCTAAAACACAATCGAAATACAGGCAAATTCTATGAAATATCTTTCGCTGTCGTAGATAAACATGTCAGTACTGATATTAAGCAAGAAATACCTTCGTGTAGTGAAATAGGATTTACAACTACCGAGGCTTATCGTACCACAAAAAGCATTGATAACACCCGTCCTTTTAAGATTTAGTATTACGTTGTCTTAACCATTTTATTAACTGAAATAACTTTTTTGTACAATGACCTACTCGTAATGACCGTGCTTATATTTTCATTTATTCAATCCATTATTTCATCATTCTAAGGTTTTGCCCTTACATTTATGTATCTGTTTTGTGATCTCTTTTTTTTCTATTAGGCAAGTGGGTCAGCTATCTGTGCTGATGCTGATACTCAAAACATTATAGGAATTAAGTCTACGATTAAATCTGTCGTTCTTTACTATTGTATTATTCTAGATTATGAGAAATACAAACTTAAAAAAAATATACCGTTTCCTAACAATAAAGATATTCGAAACGTTTCGTTGGTCCCAGGAAATCCGCTTAGCATACTAAAAGGTTAGCGATGTCGCTCTGTTGAGCAAGTAAAAAGAGGTGAGAGTGTTTACGTGAATAGTATTTCTTTTGCTGTGTATTGAGGTAGATTTCAAGCTCCAGGTGAATTGAAAAAACACCCCTCCGTTAGAAAATCAGCAGTGTATAATGAATTGTGTTTGAATTATTTATATCCGTCGACGCTTTGAAGATTTTGGAATGACGTCTGGATGAAAAATACACAGGCTTGTGTTTATTACGAAATATATTGTAAAATTCACACAAAATTCACCGCCGTTTTAAATAAATTCCATTTGTCAGTTGGCATCTCATTCTGATGTGAAACATGCGTTACAGAATATGTTTGATAATTTAATTAATAGATTTTCTCTGCCGGTGTTTATGTTAATGTGTTGATAAACAAATTATCACCATTGGTGACCTGCGATTAGGGGATGTATATATAGTTCTTAGGTAAATATAGATCTTATACACAGGGCACAGGCAGGCTGTAGAACCTGCCGGTATAAACACAATTTCCCATTATTAACAGATAGGGAGAATCTCGGTAAAATAATAACTCTTCGCAAAATTCTACGTAAGGTTCAATTATAGTGAGAAACGCTTTTTTGACATTCCGATCTTTCCCCAGTATAAATATGATTATTAGACCCATTTATTTATACGAAATTATTGGTAGCCGAAATAAATGTTCAGCGGAGAATCTTTCCGACAAAGATCCTCAGAAAGTCAGGAAAAACGAGGAGATCGAGAACTTGATAGGCGAACCCAAGTTAAAGTACAGATTTACTACTCTTTGTATCAAAGTAACAGTTTTAACACGAATACATAAACAGTATTTTAAGTGGATATTTGATATTAAGAAAGTTACCTAAAGTAATAAGTATCAATCACACTTTATCGAAGAAAATTTCCTTGACTGTACTGTCGTCGGAGTCGGAGAAGTAACGTATGTACATATTATCATTAGCAAAATAGAATTTGTACCTAGTATGATTAAGTACTACTAATTATTATATATATTTATGTTAATATTATATGTATTATATTTACGGCAAATTTTAGGAATATGTCTTAAATTTTTGTTAAACATTATTTTTTTGAAGTTAGTTTCTGTTTATTCCAATAGTTTGTTTGGTGTTGTACCATTCGTAGCCACACATTAGCAGTCAGTAAGGACATGTACTACCGTCTCTTTAGCCCAATATATTTACAACTGTATCGTTTTTGTGCGTAGTAATATTAGTTCTCTTTTAAAGAACAGCGACATTCACAATAGGAATACAAGAAATAAGGGAAAACTTTTCCAGCCGTCTTACGGTTGCAGAAAATAAATATGTACTTCATTTATGGGCCTAAGTATACGCTGCTATAACATGATTCCTAGTGAAATATTGGAACTGCCTTTAAACAGATTCAAAACACACATCAAAAAAACCTTAATGTGTAAAGGTTACTACACAGTCAATGACTACCTGGAAGATAAAAACGCTTGGCAATAGTTCTAATTATATTCTTATAATTTGATTTGTTATCTTTAAAGTGTTATGAATATGTGTGTAATGGTGAATGTGGTAAATCACAGAACAGATTTTTTATTTTTTTTACTTATGTAATTTTAATGACGTTGTGGTTGACATTCATAAGCATGCTCTAAGAAGCATCTAAATTGAATAAACGTATTTTGATTGATTTGATTTAGCTTTATACTTGCAAGGCTGCATTGTGTTAAACTTTTAATCTGTGTTAAGATACAATGAGAATGTACTCTATCCTGTCAACATCTGTGTCACCTGTACCGTTAGTTTTTTTTTACTATTGGATAGGCTGCATACCCATTTCGTCGGAATAACTTAGTTATTGTAGTTGTTTCATATCTGTGCTTCCGTTTCTTTAGATGCGGAAAGATGGATATGGGGATATACTCTTGTACGCGGGTTTTTCGAGAGTTAATCTGCTTTTTATTTCGATTTTATTCCCAGCATGCAAAGCATGCGCTTTAACCCAAAAAAATGCTTTCTTATTTTTTTTTTATGATTGGACAATTCACACCAATTGACCGAGTCCCATAATAAGCTGGTGAAGCATACATTGTGTTACGAGTACTAGGCAACGGATATACATACATATTATAGATAGACATATAAATACATATTTAAACACCCAAGACCTAAGCACAACACCAAATGCTCATCACATCGAGGTTTGTCTCAGCCGGGGATCGAACCCGGGACCCATGGATTCGCAGTCAGGGGTACTAACCACTAGACCAATGAGCCGTCAGTTATTATAACGCGCTTTATTTATATGCTTGCGGATTTTAATCACATGAGGATTGAAAGAGCGTCCACTTAATATGAACTATGGATGAATGGTCAATTAGTTTATAGTTCATATTTGATTCAATTCTTATTCTAACCATATTCAATTCTTTATTTGACAATTAATACGTCAAAGTACATGTTTGATTTTTATAATTCTATTTAAAAATTATATTCAGATAAAAGTATAGCTCTCTCAAACATGAAATTAAATTTTAAACAAACCTTGAATACCTATTGTATATATGGTCCTAGTTACATCAATTAATTTAAAAACAGCAAACGTAACCATAACATTCATAACTGAAGTGATTATTATGGCACATATAGAATCATAAGCCTTATAATTCGTAGTTATAATTCATTATTAATTGAGAACATAACAGAACTCTAGACCAACGCTGCTAGGTAATGCCCACCATTAAAACCTTTTCTTTAAAAGAAAATCAAATTTTCATCTGGTATTAAACATAAATATTGTCGTAAAACCTACACCGTAACCTGGTCATTTCGTCCCACAGCACATTCAGTAAGGTTTTGGATATATTTCCAAATGCCTAGCGTACTTTTTCCCGAGTTTACGATCGAAAATTGGAAGTGGTTGTCTTCTTTATTAGAATACACGGCGGGCCGAGTTTTATGACTTGCTACCCGAAGTCAGTATGGACGTGAGCTTTGCAATTCGATTTTGGGTAACCTTATTAGGCTGAGCTCGGAGTAATGACATTTTGTGAACGTGTTACGTTATCTTGAGCATTGAATTCAAAACAAGTAATGATTCGGAATCTTTTAGCATCTTTTTACAGCTCGCTTGAAGTATGTCTAAGACAGTACATAAATAAAACTATAGTAGTCATAATAGGGTTGACATTATTTATAATATGTAACTAGCTGGAGCCCGCGACTTCGTCTGCGCCGGATTAACATAATGTTTGTCCAAATGATGTAGTATCAAAGACATATTTTATCTACTTTAAATACGCTTTTATTGCTTCTGATGAAAGCATCTCAGTATTTTCATTTAGGAATCAAATTATTACTACTAAATGTGCATTTGAAATAAATTATCAATTTTTATTGTAGTTATGGTTATATGGCTATTTTGGCTATATTAGCTTACACATAAGATATAGATATATGCTGTGGCAGGCTTATTTATAGGACTATTGAAGATCAAGTTTTCCATCATACATTACATATGTGTAACTCTAGCGGTTTTGGCAGCGCACGCCAGAATAGCTTGCAGATGGTAGATTTTTTCCTTACTTTTTTTTTACTTGATATTGGCCAATTCACGCAATATCTTCATTCAATATATTCATTTTCATCCGAAAAATTCGCCATACCTTTTTTGTATTAATTTAAAAAGATATAAATATAACAAATGAGTAAAACGGACAAAGCATAAAACATGTAGCCAATTAATGCTTAAAATTTTTACTATATCAAGTAACAAAAAGATAATGTATGAGATTAATGACTAATAACGATTAAGATTTAAAACTAAAACTGTCCAAGAAAAATAAAAAGGAAATAAATCACGAATGTAACAAATTTATCCGGACCCATACGTCCAAGTTTCAAAAGAAAACTGCTCGTATGAACTTTCAACTTTGAACTTACATAGCAAATACGTTTCGACCAAGAGCACCAATTGAAACTCTGTCTGCTTCAGGCTGGATTTATTACAACATTCCTGGCATACACCAACTTTGAATATTCTACTTTTTGAAGATGATAATATAACGATTATATTCCATTTAAAGAAAACACTTTTTAACCCGATTAAAGTTATGTATTATTATAAATTTACAATTATTTTTTATAATTTTAAATTTAACCGACTTTCAATAGAGAAGACGGTCTAAAATTGTCAAACACCTGGGATCCAATAATATCCAAATTAAAATCTCAAAATAAACAATCCGCGAAAATAGAGTGCACCGTGAGCAATTTCTGCCAAAACCCTCCATCTTTTAGTGGATACCAACTCCGGGGAAATAAATACTGATAATGCAACTTTTTCTACAGCTGTGATACTTCTTTGACATTCAACACCTTTTGTCTTCAGTCACCGTGACCACGCACGCTGTAAAGCACGCGAAACGTCGGATAAATTTAAAACTATATAAAATAATTGTAAATTTATAATAATACATAACTTTAATCCGGTTAAAAAGTGTTTTCTTTAAATGAGTAAAGGTTATGTCAATAAAAGACAATACGATTATATTCCATTCTAATAAAAATAATGCAATATCTACGATAGATAATAATTGTAATTAAAGTTTTACAATTTTGTACGTTATTTAAGTTTTAGTACAAGAATCGTACCGTACATTTTGGTTGTGTTGTAGAATCAGAAGGTCATAGTATAAAGGAGATCTCGTTCTTAAATTATCTTGTGGTTTCTGGACACAAAGAAAAAAAGGAACTATGTAACCAAATTTAAATATCAATCCGTTTTTGACATACAGTAATGACTCCTAGTGGTAGGTTAGTAAAAAATAAAGTACCTACTTGCGGGGTAAGAGCGGTTATACCATTTTTATGCATATTATTAGGCGCTTGCCTAATAATATGCATAAAAATGCCTAGTGCCTATGCCTAGTGGTTTAAGGTATAAACGCGCCCACCGCATTTTGTGTTTTGTATATGTGATGTTTGTAACAGTTAATATTATACCAACTTTTTTGACGTCTTAGTTCACGCTCACATTTAGTTTATAAACGAAATAACTTACAGAGATATCGCTGAAACTCCGGTCAAAACTTCGGACACCTACTTAAGAAGTTGCTAGGCTAAGTAATGGTCCAACTAAATTGGCTTAGCAAGTATTTTGAGCACTAATCTACTTGCTCAGCTTACAACGTTTGGCTAATAACAAGATTCCCCGTTCTCTGCTTACAAAGGCATGCCAGTGGCTCATACAGCTTTGAGCTATTGTTTGTACTTTTAGTCTTATAAAAAGCTTTACCTATTTAATTTCTACGTACGTGAATATTACACTTTAAGAAAAATTTAATATTGCTGAATTTATATTACTGCAATGACATTGAATACTTCCGTTCACCCGTGGCTATGCACGTGAGAACAGTTTTAGAATATTAAATTTGACTGAATTATGTTTATACGCCATAATTAGTAGTAATTAATGCATAGTAAAATTTAGTGATTTTTTTAGAGATTTAGGTAGAAGCACTTCGCATATGCTATAGCTATTCCATCTATATATATTGTACTTACAAGTCCATATATTATTTTGAAAATTTTATAAAATGATGATTACTAAAATTAATTATGATAAAAAAATTTATTGTGAAAATAAAAAATAAAATAAAATATGTTTATTATGGAACATAAGATACATGTATCACTTATTCCACGTCATTAAATTTGAATTTGTAGGCATCCCTACTCATCGGCAAAGAAGACAGAGGGCCGAGAGAAAAAGCCGGCGTAAATAATGATCATTGGAACATCTAGAAATGATATTGATGCTATTGAGAGGTGGGCTAATCGAATTATAAATGACGATTCACTCATTGAATCTCAACTCTTGAGTTTTGACCATGCACCCCGGAGAATGTTCCATGGAACTACACAATCTGATTCCGTCATCCCCATACAAACAACGCTCATCTAGAAGCACGCTGGAGTTTCACTCTTCCATTTTTCCTAGACAGTATGGGTTCATACAAGCGGCGATTGAATAGGCGTCTCCTGGACATTCGTGACCTCCAGTAAGACATCTCACTTAAGATCCGGTAGGATTGTGGCCAAACGTCGTCAAAGAAATAGCAAGACTAGGATTGAAGATATAATCTAAACGCATTTATTTGGTATGTTAATTAAATATTATAGACATACCAAAATTCAAATATCTATTTAATATGTTTGAACATATCAGCTATCATGCTGTTATATTATTGCATACTTTATAATAAAATATTGAGGACCGTAAGCGACTGTTAGGGAGACGACCTGGCTGCCTGCCACACTGCTCGCTACTCTGTCTTACGTGACTGGAATCCATCATAACCAATTCGTGTCGTTAAAAATTATATTTACTTTACATTAAATTAATAATAGTAATACTTACTACGCGGGGATTTTTTTGTCTTGTAAATCATAACACAATGGTAATTAGAATATCCGTGACGATAACGACGAAGGCACATTTCTGCGAAGGTTCTCAGTCCTTCCCTTCTGTCTATCTGTCATTATTAGATCATAGACGTGCCGGTTGCATGCGCATACGGCTTATGAGAACACGTTGTGTTTGTACGTCAAAAAACGCACATTATGGTAGCTGTTGTGTTTCTACAGGATAACGTTTGTCACGTAAGCTGTATTGTCTTTCTGTCTGTCCTATATTGATGATACTGTATCATTAACGAATTTAAAAATCATATAGAATTCAAAACGAGCTAAACAAATGTTTAAAAATGTAATATAAAATAAATAAATTTGTTGAACATTTAACAATTTTCCCCTTTTAGTCGGTTGAATAGAAATTATTTATTTCTATTCAACCGACTATTCAATTTCTAGTGCATAGTATTTTTATTGGTAAAAAGTTAGTGAAGTGATTTTTACAAACACAATACACCTTTCGACATCTCACTGAAGCGAAAATAAATTATGTTATTTTAAGTTTTCATATTATCATTATTATCATATTAAAATAGAGATAAATGATGCTATGATGTGTTAGTTAGGACGCAAATGTCAAAACCTCATCCGTAGACGTTAAGACGACAATAATATCAACTTTGTGAGGTTTTCGTGATATTTATCTACCTGTAACAATTAGTAAAATTTAAAATATAATCCTTAGATAAATTACTAGGTAAATAAATAATTAACTAAGCACTGATGCTTATAGAAACGTTATTTTTGTTTTTATAGTCTATAGATCCAGAAAAAAGGATCAATATAAGCAAGTGTTAATATAAGCAGTGCATCATATTACCTGTTAGTTTTACAAGTATTAAGTAGACTGAGGTATTAAATTACTGAATAAAATTGGAAAAACGTAAAAAAACGTATAACGTAAACGTATTATCCGAAGTAAGTAGAATTGTGATGTGATACGATTTTATGTCTATTTTTCACATATTAATGTCGCAATTAGTTTTTTATAGTTTTATGTACTACATAAATAGCTACTCTAAGATTCATTAGACCCATTTAGAAGACACGACCTATTTACTGGCGTATGCTTTAAGCTTAAACGATTAGCGTTTTTTTATAAAAATAGACTTTAGTATGATGCTTCAACTAATCTATGACTTATTTAACATATTTGTTTTACTCAGCTGAAGCATTGCAAAATTTTACCTCAACATTCCTCTTGACATATACTGTACTGTAACTTACAAAATGTAACAGCCGAATAGGAGTTTTTCACTGCAATTTATTATCGTTTAATCTTTTGTTAGGAAAGTTGTTAGTAGATTTCCTTTTTCTGTTTTTTTCTTCCAAATTATGACTGGTGACATAATTTGTAATTTGTTTGTTTGACATAAGATGTAATTTGTATTTATTTACTATAATGAGCGTTTGTTACAAAATATTTTAGTTAATTTGCATTGAGTCAAAATAGTACTGGTAGTTTCCGACAGATGACACTGATTTAAAATTACGAAGTGCTTAGTCAATTTCTAATTATTGCGTAGCGTAGATAAAATTAGCAACGATAAATTATTAAGAACATTATATATTGTCTTTCTTTCTTTAAAAAATCCATTAATCAAACATAGTTCTGTATTTTAAATATAAATTCTGTTACTTTTTACTGATATTTAACAAATAATTCAATAAACACAAATCTTAATCTGAATATTATTATTCATGTACATTTTAACTTTTAATATGTAGATATATATTTCATAATAGTATATTACGGCAATCTGATACGTTACACGTTACTCGTTACTATAATAAGCTATTGGCTTCGAGTTGGCTTATTCATGTAGATAACAAATGGATATTTCAAATAATTTATTTAACAGATGAATCCGGTATTGCTTACTGTGTGTTTTCTTTAAAATGTGCGAATCTTGCGAAGACATTTTTGGTATCTATTGGCAATAATTCGCAGATGGAAGATATTGATGTAATCGCAACAGTACATGACCTAAACCGATCGTGTGCTGAGTGTACGCTAAAAGCTATATAGTGTAGGCCTCGCGGCGATAGCTGCGGCAGCTTTGCGGCTTCAAGTTTTCAGGTGAATTTATGAAAACAATATATTTTTAATTAAATTTCTACCAGTTACGAACGAATAATCTGCATTGTTAAACTTTGTGATGACTTTTATTTGCATTAAAGCTGATTACGGAAGAGAAATGGGTCACCTGCTTTTGGTTGAAGTGGCATGTTATTATGGCTTTTTAATTAATGCTACTTTTTGTTGAGCCTTCAGAAAGCATTTCAAAACCAACGAGAACATGTTTTCTTTGTTATGTTATTTTAATGACTATCCAAATATTATAATTATTTATCTTTTACAGTTCTTTTACACAAATTCGTTACTTTAAGTATGTAATGTGACTTTTGAGTGTAATTGAACTCACTAAAAGGCAAATGTCACCCGGGACTTGCCAGATTTTTCCTTTGCTCGTTTTTGGTATTGGAAAATATATATAACCCCTCAAACCCTACCGAATAATAAAGATTCGATTATTCTATAAAATAATTATATATTATATATAATAATAACGATCGAATCATGTTGCATCAATATTTAGATGACAATGAGTATTAAATAAAATCTTTCTCTTAGCATGTGTCATCCTTCAAAGTGTTACCTTAATGATTAAATTGTAAAATATTCTTTAATATATAATTAAAGGAGCAGTGTTGACTTCACCGTATGACCCTCATCCCTGAGGTCGTACTTTCGAGCCCCGGGTGTGCACCAATGGGCTTTCTTTCTATGTGCGCATTTAACATTCACACGAACGCTGAAGGAAAATAATGATAAAACAGTTACAGAAATCTGGCCCAGACCTAAAGAAGCTGTACCGCCACAAATTTTATATTTTGCAGACTGATTAATTATAGGTACATCCTATAAATCGTCTTTCGTTGCTTATATCACTACATATCCACAACATGATACATACAAATGGTTATAAGCTAACAAACAGTCAGTATTAGCGGTTTGTATATCATTAATATCCAGGAATAGTACGTTGACCTGCGAAATTCGCAATTGATTGCGACAATTAAATATTTACATATTAAAATTATTATGAACCAAGAGGACTCTGGTTGTCCTAAGCTCCTTTTCAAAATCTTGTGGTTTATTTTATACGATACGAGTCGTTAATGGTTCGATTCGTTACATAAACATACATAATAATAGGTTACAAAGAAAGCACAGGGTGGTGTGCTGGCACGTCGGCATGAGACCATGAAGAAAACTGGTCAGTTAATTTTTTTTTGTCGCTGGCAATTGGACACATAGCTGTTGAATCGGTTAGTCACTGGTGAATACACGTTGATAGAATGGAGCAGGGCAAAAATGACATCGATGTCTACAGAATTAAAAGCTTTATTAAAGTCAATTAACTTAAGTATTGTGAGTTTATTAATTGCCTAGCCTAAAGTCATGTGTAATTTCTGAGAAAACTTAGATTAAGAAGGGTGTGTTTGTTGAGGAAGATAGTTAATTGCTGATAAACATTTGTTCCAGAATCTTAGAAAGTAGAGGTACAATGGTTATAGGACTAAAGTAATTATTTAGAGCGCTTTATTGCAAACGTGAGTCGATAAGATGTCGAGATACACTACCTTGTTTATTATTGGGCGTTGAATTAAAAAGTTTGTTCAAAAATACTTGAATACAAGCCAACAATGATTCTCGCACAAGATTTGAAATTAGGCGATAAATTCTCGTTTCTCATTTATGCCACCCGCGTCACCAATAGGGAAATTCACGTATAAACCTCTGTTAAAGATGACAAAAACTCGTCAACTTGTCGCGTAATACGTAAAATTGTTTTTTGTTTTGCGTGATTTTTTTATTTTGAAGTAGATAATGTTTTATTTTTATTTTACGGAGGCAAACGGGCAGGAGGCTCATCTGATGTTAAGTGATAATATCAGCCCATGGACACTTGCACTGCCAGAAGGATCGCAAGCGCGCTGCCAGCCTTTTAAGAATTGGTACGCTCTTTTCTAGGACCCTAAGTCGAATTGGTTCAGAAATACTTCAGTGGGCACTGGGCAGCTGGTCCCACATGGCGCAATTGCCTTAAGAAACGCTCAGTTGTAGAACGACGGACGTCAAGGTGATACGTATGGTATTTTGTATTCTGCCTTATTGTTGCCTACCTTAATTAATTTTTCTTTGAATGAATTAAATAGGCTCTTATGTTACTAGTAGTATTACTAGAAATTTCCCACTGTTTCCCGCACGTTGATTCGTCGTAACGTATTGTAAAATAGCCTTGATAAATGGACATTCCAACACAAACAGATTTTTTAATACAAATCTATAGTTCATGATATCCGTCGGTTAAAACAGAGAAAATCTTCAATTTTATACTTTTAAATATAGATTGAATATACATCAAGAAATTTGCATATCTACGGAGCGAGAGAAATTAAGATGCCCATTTTTATATGAAGATGACTAAAGTACAAATTTTATAATAAAGCTGGCTGATGTCTGTAATTTATTTGGATGTTGTATTTCAAATGTTACCTTTAATAGTTCTGCAATTCAACTTCTTGACACAACAGGAATAAGACGCTTAAAGAGAACTAAACCTTTTGAGTTAATAAACCTAGTGTAGTGAATATAAGTGCAAGTGCGGTATCTCGGACACACGAACATAGTGTCAAAACATTATAGAACACTAAGACTGTAAATGAATATTTAGTTTAAGCTAATCACTAGTATTGTAGAAAATTAAGTCAACATAATATAACTTATTAGCCATAATTATTGTATAGGCTACATTGTAATTCATGTAAAGTCGCACTCACTTTTGTGAACTTTATTATAGGGAAATAATATAGTTCTTTGATTTTTTTTAATATAAGTCTTTATCTTGCAATCAGTCAGCTAGACTATGAGCAGATATGTTGAGAGCTGTTAGGCGTTCAGAGCAAAATCTACATCGAGACTGCTCCTCTCTTTCAACCGTGTCTATGAAGACTTAGGATTTGTCGCCTTTTAAGCCTATTTATTAGGTCCGGTATGCTTAGTTGCGTGGCAAGCTTATTAGGATGCATTTCTAGCCTTTTTCTGTATTTCATACTCCAGGTCTTGATCTCCTCTTTGACAGTCCTGATTTTGAGGTGCTCATGAATCTCCAATGTTTTTATAAACCACCGACAGTTGGATATTTGTTTCAAGATGTAATTTTGAACCCTCTGTATGATACTTATGTCAGAGTCACACGCCGAACCCCATAGTTGAATCCCGTATGTCCAAATTGGTTTCAAGAGCATTTCGTAGATGAGTAGCTTATTATCTACTGACAGTTTGGAATTTCTGCCAAGTAGCCAGTAGAGTCCTCTGTATTTCAGGTTGATTTCTTCTCCGTGTTGTTTCCATACGAGTCTCCTATCAAGGTGTATTCCCAAGTATTTTACACTGTTTTCTTGCGGAAGTTGTTGATTGCACAGAGTTACTGGCGGACAGTCTCCTCTACGGAGAGTAAAGGTTACATGAACAGATTTAAAAGTTTAGTTCTTTGATCATAATATCATTACTACTTTGCTACTTCTACCTCGTAAGTTACCTTACATTATTAGCTCTTGATATCCTTAGTACACTACATAGGATACCTATCACTGGCTGCTTTACGTTCGGGCTTTTTATGAACAAGAATTATGAACCCATTAAATCTTGGCTAGGCGCGTTACTTTGTAATTGACATTATTATACTATAGAGAAATTATAGTGTGTGCGAATTGTATATAATTATGTATAAGAACCAAACAGATGACATAATTAATCAATGTCAATATCTAATTAGCAGCTTTTGATCGTATTGCGCAATCTAGTCACGTTTGAGTGTGGCGTCTAATGAACCTTTTGGATCTCAGTAGCAGCTGATTGTTTTAATTTACTTAAATTAGCATAACAATACTGCCTATATACAAACTAGTAGTGAAACAGGAAACGGTTCCACAAAATTTTTGAAGTTAAAAATACTTATACACAATTTTTTTATTTAAACAGATATTCTCAGCGACTTCTTAGAAAAAGGTCATTATTTATAGAAGATAATATGATAAGATATATATGGTAAGTGGCTGGGTACCCGGAAGCTATATCCAGGTTGCTCCCTTCCCTCTGTAAAATAATATGCGCTGGTTCGGTTGTCGCGTGTCAGTATATTAAAAAAAGGAATCCAATAGTCGATCAGACTAAAACTAACACTTACCAACAACGATGGCGTGTCTCACTCCAAGCACTGGATCCTTAAATGATGAAAAAAGTAAATGCGGTCTATAATCAGTGCGCACGCGACAGCGGTTAAAATTTAATTATCGTCCTTGCGCCATTACGTGGTTCGTGTGTCAAAGTCAAAATCAACAATTGTCATCCTTCCTTGACTGACACCTATTTAGCGCGAACAGTAAGTATATAATAACCGTTCCAAGTTTAAACTATTTATTAATCATTAAAACAATCTCAAACAACAAATCATAATAAAAAAACGAGCCAGCAATATTAAAAAGAAACGAAGTTTAATAAATTCAATTCATAAATATACAGATCACGTGTCTCTAATAAAACCGTTATAACAACTCCAGCGTAAAAATTTGAAAAACACGACTTTATAAATTCCGAACTTGGAGGCGCTAACTGTTGCCAAGAAATTCTTACCGACCAATCGGATCCGGTTCCAAATTCAAAATCCGGTAGAAAGATAGACGGAAACGCGAGAGCGGGCCAAATATGGTTTCAAGCTGATTTGGACTTTCCTTTCTAAATTAAGAATGCTTCATTGTTTGGTAGAAATGCTTATGTTCTAAAACATCCCTTAGTGCATTTTATTAAATTTTTTTTATGGCTCTGCACGATTTGTGCATTAGCCAGCGTCAAGTATAGGATTTTTTATAATTCGTGCTTGTCTTTAGAAATTTGTCCACGTGTACGGTTTAAGCACTCGCCCGGTACCGCACAACCCCCCAAAGGCCGAGAACAAATTTAAATTAAATTAAAACTTGCCATCGAACCGGGAATCGAACCCGGTACTCCTCACCTAGCTGCCACTTAATAAGACCGCTAGGCTATGAGGCCCCTAAATTTTATTAACTTATGTTCATTAAAAACTCTAAACCTCTCAAGCTATTTGATATCTTTTCTCAATTGGTCAAGGTCAAAGTGATTTGCCTTTATTGCCTCAATAAATCTCTCTTACCCAAGAACCTTAGTACGTTCGATTGGATAAAATGTTATGAAAACAAACACAAAGCATTAATTGTTTTTCTTCTAACACCGTAGATAAAAATGCAATAAGGGCCTTCCCTGTTTATGAATCTGAAGGGAATCTGAAAAGTTTTTCGTAACATTCCGAATTTTGATTGCGAGACTTAAGAAATATGATATAAGTATTGCTCGAAAAACAAAAACAATAATAAATCACCAAAAGAAAGTTAAGAAAATTAAGAGGAAGGAAATGAATATAGAAGAAATAAAAGCGAATTCCTCAAGTCGAAACATCAATTTTAATTAGAAAACAGATGTATTTAGTTAATAAAAGTTTTGTATACACTTAAAGAATTCTTACAAAGTAAATCGTTTGAAGTATTCATGTTTATAAGAAAACGTTTTCGATTACATTTCGTTATTTGAAAACGATTTCGTTTAAGTCCTATTCTAGTGTGACATTTATTCTAGTTTTCTAAACATGCAGCAGTGTTGGCCTAGTATGACTAGACTCTCACCTATGGCCTCCTTTCTTCTACTCGTATACGGCCATTTAGTACTCGCTCGCCAAGAAGAATATCGTGAGAATTCCGGCATGCCTTGGACCCAAAAAAGTCGATGGAAAAGGAATCAGATACAGAAATCTGCGGCCCAGATCTAAAATATTGTAGCGTCACTGATTTTTAAATATGAGTTAAATGTGAGGTAACTTGGTAATAAAGTTTGGTACTGTAAAATATACAAACTAGATCATGATGTAATTAGTACTCTCTCCAGTTGACTGACTCAACATTTGTGTCAACATATAATCACTCATGTACTACTGCGACATTATGTTGCGAGAAAACTATTAAAGTCATAATTATGATACTCTGAAGTAATGATCTGATTATATACCATATAAAATACAGGCCCTTTTTTTTATAAATAAAAAAAACCGCAAAACAAAACAATAGTCCGAAAGATGTAGATTATCGTATTGAAAATGACACTGAACAGAATCGCAATCCCCGTGGAGCAGTCAAAAAAAAGGAAAAGTTTTTCCCATCCATCACGGCTTCAAAGCTTTTGTAGGCACAACGAGCGATTTTAATAGGGCTTGCACGAATGACAGAGATTCATCGGCCCCGTTGGGAAGTGCGATGATAATAAATTTAGAAGCCAATAAATCCAATTCTTTTGTTTTTGAATTTGTTGTCCTGACATTTTTTTTGTTATTAACACCTTCACGGGTAATTTCCACGTTAACTCAACATATTGATAACCCAAAGATTTCGCTAATCGTATATAAAAACTTATATATATTGTTATATTAATGTTTAATTGAATAAACTTTGCACCCTAATCATTACTAAACAAACCTGTACGTAGTTTTTATGTTACGTTCCCAAGCAATCATGTTACATATTAAGTCAAATAAATATTTTCGAATACAGCTAGTTTTAAGTGCATTTTTTTACCAAACATCAAGAAGACAATCAGATACTTATGAATATATGTTATTGAAGAAATCAATTAATTTATCGTTTATTAAAACCTAAACATAACAAACAAATATATATGTATTGACAATTTTCTTAACCTTAAGTAATAATAAACATAGTTAAATATCAATAAAATGAAAATTAAAACAAATTTAAAAAATTTAGTCCCTATGGCAGCTTACTTTATTTTGTTATCTATATTTTTCTTGGACTGTAAAATATTCTCAATAGTTATTTGCTCAATATAAATCTATTATATATTTATTGATACATCTGAACATCTCAAATAACCGCTATTCAGCTTAGCGCAACATTCAGACTTGAGTCGCTTCATTCGAAAGATGTAGGGCTAACACAAACACTATATCATATATAGGAAAAAAACTAAAAAAATTATCATCATTTATCATCGTGATTTTTGCTATCAACTATACTTGGAAGACTTGTGCAAAATACGGACTGAAATGCTAATTAACGAATTGGGGCTTTTTCTAATTTTGTATTGTACCCTTTTATCATATAAGTTTTTTATTATACAATAAAAAACAATTGGATTGTAAACTCTCTATATATAGTTGTTATGAGTATCTCTTAGTATTTTAGTGTAGATAGTCAGCCCTAGAACCTAGTAATGCTAGGCGAGAGCGTTGTACCGATACAGAGTTGATTGAAAAGCGCCTCGTCACTCAGGATGTGGTGACGCTAAAAGCAATTCTAAATTCGAATTCGAGATGTACAGTGGAATTGAACAACCTTGCGTTATTTGTTTTGAACTTGAACTGTAGTGAATTCTGTACGTTCCATTTAAAAATTTGCAAGTGATTACTTGGCTCCTTAGGTACAAATTACGAAAAATAAAATTTGTATCCTATGATCGATCCAACTAACTAATATTTATTTTACAATTGCATGTTCCTGTATTTTATAATTAATATTCATATTTTATTAAGAAGACGTATTCAAAAGAACTTGTAATTCCTAAGGCAATTAAATTAACTTTCACAAAGTTCTCTTTGAGTAATAGATCTTTCCAATAAAATTCGGTATACATAAGGAATCTTCGACATCTTTAATAGCCTTTGAGACATAGCTGCGATCTTAAAATTCTTCTTCTTTTAATTTAATTTTAATTAAAACTATGTATTTACTATTAATATTAGGTCCTTACATATGAAATTGGCGTTTTGTATGGGAGGAACAAAAAGTCGAATATTTTTAAATATAATATATTTAATTAATCAAAGTATGAACCATTGTTTTCTATGCACTTTTGCCATCTCATAGGTAGTTCATTGATCCCTTTACTAAAAAAAACAGTCGGACGGGAATCAATAAAATCTGTGAACGCGATTTCGACTGCCCCATCAGAGTTAAATTTTTTCCCTTGCAAGAAGATGTCCAAATTTCGAAAAAAATGGTAATCTGTTGGAGCAAGGTCCGGGGAGTACGGAGGATGTCTTAGACATTCCAATTGAAGCTCTTCTAATTTGGTAGCCGTCTGTTGTACAGTGTGTGGTCTAGCGTTGTCGTGAAGTAGCAGTGGCGTGGAGCGATTGACCAGCCTAGGTTGTTTAGCCGCTAGCTTTTCCATCATGGTTTGCAATTGCTGACAATAGACATCAGCCGTAATAGTCTGGCCAGATTTGAGAAAACTGCAATGAACAATACCGGCACTAGTCCACCAAACGCTTACAAGTAACTTTTTTGGGGTTAATTTTCGCTTGGGGCAGGATTTGGCTGGCTGGCCAGGATCCAACCATTGCGCTGAGCGCTTCCGATTATCGTAAAGAATCCATTTTTTATCACAGGTAATGATTCGGTTTAAAATACCTTCATTATTGTGCCGGTTCAGTAATGTAACGCAACAGTCGACGCGCGTTTGCCGGTTTGCTTCAGTCAATTCGTGAGGTACCCATCTTTCAAGCTTTTTAATCTTCCCAATTTGCTTCAAGTGAATTAAAACAGTTTTATCACTAACACCGCAGCCTGCAGCTAACTCGGACGTGGTTTGCGATGGATCCGCTTCCACAATAGCCTTCAATACTTCATTATCAACTTGGGTCTCAGGCCGTCCACGGGGCTTGTTCTGCAGGTCGAAATTTCCAGAACGAAAACGTTGTAACCAAAAACGAACTGTGTTTTCTTTTGCAACATGACCGCCATACACATCATTCCCCCTTCGAGTCGTTTCCGCAGCACTAGTGCCACGGCGGAACTCGTAAATAATGCGATTCTTTAAGTTTTCCATTTTGTCAAATGAGTAACGCAAAAAGAAAAAAACAGAAGAAAAAAACAAATGAATGACGGTCATCGAAGCACAAATACATGAGTAAATAGCTGTACAAATTTGAATTTGGAATTCCTTACCAAAGAGGAGAACATCGTGATTAAAGTGGCCAGTACGAAAAACGCCAATTTCATATGTAAGGACCTAATATATTTACTTTCACGGTATTTATTTTTATAATTACTTCACGGCACCACGACTGAAATTTAGATACTTTAAGGTAGTATTGTCTTTTATTGACTTAACTTTTAGACATAGAAAAACACTTTTTTACATTACACTTTTGACGTTCAACACCTTTTATTTTGTCTTCAGTCACCGTGACCACGCACGCTGTAAAGCACGCGAAACCTCGGTTAAATTTAAAATTATGTAAAATAATTGTAAATTTATAATAAAATATAACTTCAAATCCGTTAAAAAGTGTTTTTCTATACTTTAAGGTTTTAGATTATATCATATCATAGAAATGTAAATTAATTTAAGATTACTTTAAGTACATCTTAATATTATGCAGAACACCACCTTAAATATACCGTATAACTTAATGTGCGAGGGTGGTCCGATAAGTACTTAGCCTACAAAAAAAATGGGTTTTTTTTTATATGTCGATTTATTACTCCACATAATCTCCTGTGAGCTCGAAACACTTGACCCAGAGACTTCTGTAACCTGTCTGAAAAATACGTCTTCTGGAGGTCTGCAAAGTAGGCCTCTTGAAATTTTTACAGTAGCTGTCTACGAGAATGTTCTACGCGATGAAAAATTGCGTGGTGGTGCTAGCGGGCGGTGAGGCTAAGTACTTATCGGATCGCACTCGTATTATTAACATTGGTTTCGCAATCTGTTTGATTTTGTTTTATTTTTATTTTTATATTATATTTTACAACTCTAGTAGCTAGTTCATATGTACACATATATACATTAAATAGTGATTCATTAATAAGTAATCATTATTAGTAATCAATAATCATTATTTAATGGTTCTACAACACTATGTATTTCGACTAAAATTTACCTCTCATCATCCCTGAGTGGGCAATAGTTTAGACATCTGCTTACGTGATCAACTTTTTGTGATTGATATACGTAAATTTTCAGGTCTAAAACATGCGCGTTTCCTCATGTAGTTCCCTCCTTTGGACGACCAACTTTTGATTGCGCTCAACGAATGAAAAATCCCTCAGAGAACGTTTAACCGCGAGGATAGCTTTTGACTAACTAAGAAACAGTTAGTCATTTTATATTTTTGAAGTTATACTTCTTTAGGCGCGTTATGAAAAATTGATGAGAGTGAAATTTTACGATGCGCGCGCACCGTGACACAAAATTAACAGAATGAAGATGCCCACGGAAGATGCTACGGCATTGGACATAATTTAAAAACAACATTCGAATAGTAATAATAAATATTTATTTATTTAATTTTTCAAATGTAAACTGAACTTAATTGACTATAATGACTCCTTTACCAGCCTTTGATTATTTAATTGTAATTAATTATTTGCATGCAATCAAAAACTATTTTTAATAATGCCAAAGAAGTATTACTTCTTACGCGCGTACATAAATACACGCACCCTTTTTATTAAGATTTAAAGCAAGTATTAGACACAAAAATAAACTCAGCTTAAATGCAATTTATCTATATCTCGACGTTTTAAATGCTTGAAAAATGGCGTTACTGTCAGCTGCCATGGCCATGATATGTGACAAAGCCTATAATCTAACAAAATTAACAAAGTAAATAAACTAATTTGTAGTTTAAACCCAAAAAAAAGTTTATAAATCAACGACTATTCAATGGTCGATAATATTTGTGATTATATGCACATTATAATTACAAATAATTTATTATCACTTTAATAAAACATTAGAAACTTAAAAACAATCAATATTAAGGTAATCATTTCACACTCGTTCCTACGACTGCCGTTTGACTCTGAGAGAGGCGGTTCGGGTTCGGTCGTATACTCGACACGGAAAGTCACGAAACTTGTTCTTGTTGCTATAAATACAGGCACTGATTGGCACGACCTCAACAAAGGCCCGTAGGAGGCACCCACACATTTTCAAGCCTCCGGGTGATCCCATCACGTTGGCTAAGTAAAAAAACGCCTTCCGGCGAAGGTGAGGTCCCTAATTCGTATTTCCCTCACCCCAGAGAGCTTCCGTACAGCATTACAGGCGATGGCCACCCCACGATGGCCCGAGGTCCGTCTCGTAGGACACTGAATGGCGTTGTACTAGTCGTGGAAAAGGCCAAAACAACTGAGCTATGAAAAAAAAACCATCCTGAGTTCGATTGAGCGGTCGAATCGAGCTTTTACGTAAGTAATTTGTAACTTCTTTATCTTCAATAATTTATTCGCAGTTCCTGATTATATTAACATTCAGGTCGTACTTTCTAGTAATTGTTTAGGTTGTCATTTGCTGCTTTGTCAATAATCTTTTTCTCAACGTCTAATCCCTAATCTTCCTGCACCATTATTTTGCTGCCCTCAGTCTGATAACTCCTTTTCTTTTATCTTTTATCCTTCTCTCTCTCTCCGTTATATTATTTAACATTAGCTTAAAACATTAATGTGGAAAACGTGCAAATAGCGCAAATATTTTATAAAAATAGTAATGAACTCTGTACATAATTTTAATTAACCCTTCAGCAGTCCGGGGCGTTAGTGGCCTACCCTTTCCCAGATCCATTCATCCCGGGCACACGTCAGTAACCCTTCGGATTTAATTACATTGCAAGCAAAAATGGCGAAGAGAAAATTAATTACGTAATTTCAACGATTCTAGAACATAAGAGCCTGAGAAATTGAATGTTTTAATGATAGGCTTCAAATAGTATTAGTTCATCTTTCAATAGTTTGAATGTTGTTCAATATTATATAAGACGTCACAGACTAACATAAACATATGTAACATTTTAGACTGAAATTCTGATTTCTTTGACTGAATTTGACAGTTACATAATATTTTATCTGTACAATGTTTAATTCATGCGGTCTGTAATTTATCTATGCCAATAACAACAATAGTGTCATTTCGTAGAAATATCTTTGTAAACTAACTTTAGCTAGGTGAGGGGTACTGGGTTCGATTCCCGGTTCGAGGACAAGTTTTAACTTAATTTAAATTTGTTCTCGGCCTTTGGGAGGGTTGTGCGGTACCGGGCGAGTGCTTAAACCGTACATGGAGGACACGGTCGAATTTCTAAAAATACAAGCACGAATTATAAAAAATCCTATACTTGACGCTGGCTAATGCACAAATCGTGCCAGAGCCATTAAAAAAAAATTGTGCGTGTACTAGGTGTACACACGTAAGAAGTGAAACTTCTTTATGATCTCATTTTCGAAAAATTATCTACTTTGCAATTTACAGAAATTGTTAATTAGATAAAGTTTAACAAAAGGCTTTTTTATCATAGACATGATACAATTTTCATTTTACCTTATTACTACAAGATTATTATAGAATTTCATTAATTGTAATATAATTATTACTTCATTGAAAAATTCTCAAAATTTCTCCCTCGTCCATAAAAGTTTCATTCCAACGCCGATAAAGAAGTTTGACTTCAAAAAGCAACATTTCGCGTAACCGAAAAATGTGACGCGTAACGAAAAAATGTTACACTAAATTTTTTTCCAACCTCGATAAAGAAGTTTCACTTCAAAAAAACTAACTTTAATTATTTCATAACATCACTTACTTCTCGTGTTACTTCTTTACTTCGTTCAGAAAATATTTGTATACAAGCATACTCTAGATCAGATAACATTATTTATTTTCATGTTAAGTCAGACTTCAAGAATCGAAGTTCAGTTTGTACAGGCTTTCTTTAACATACCACTTGTATTCGAGGAAAACCCAATGCCGTGTGTCTCTATCAAAACATTGAGTTTTTGTTTTAACATAATAATATAAATTTTCTTTAAACGCGTTGAATTTTACACTCAATAAGATAAAGAGAATATTTCAATAGCAGAACAATAGACAATGTGGTGTACTGTAATAAATAATACATAATCTACTAAAAGATATGTGAACTTATCTCATAATAAAGTTTGAAATCCAGTAAATACACCGAGTATTTGCGGCAAAGTACTTAAGAAAGATTGACAATTAAAAATGTTTCTAGTTAAGATATATGGTATTCGCTCGGGGAGTGTCAAGTAAAGTGATAGTAGTCGTCAAGTGAAAACTTTACTCATAAACATGTCGTCCGATACAAAGTAGGGCAAACTTCCGACACTCACACCGTACTTTCTTAGAAATACAGTAACGGATAAATGATTATTTTGGTGATATTAATTCGGTGTACATAGAGCGGCAAAGCTTTTAGAACACAAGTCGACCTAATTACTTAAAGTGTGTTTACGCAGTGTAATAAAGAGTTCCGACATTTTATAATGTTTTTGTTGTTATGTTTGCAGCTGGGAATAATACTAGTTATCAATTCCGTCAGAGATTTTTCACAAGTAAATCGCTATATAGTGAAGGGAATCTATGTATATATATATATACTAGCTGACCCGGCTAACTTCGTTCCGCCTAACAGCCTCATAATGACAATATATAATATATTACATACAAATAAAAATAACATAATATATTTTTTTAATGTTTTTATCTAGGTTAATCGGTGTGGGTATCAATATTGTGTCGTTCTATCGAATTAGTTATTACTGTAAAGATAGAATAATGATATGGAAAATAAATAAATAAATAAAATTATCGTGGTAACTTTAATTAAACTTAATTTAGGATTTCATTATGGTAATAACATTAATACAACTTTTATTGCAAATGTTTTATTGCTTGCCATTGCAAAAGAAGAATGGCAGTTTTACACATTAGACCTCTTCTCTCTAGCGCATATTTACAACATTTTTTGATGAAGTAACACATGTCTTCGATCAAGATCAAAGCCTGGTTATGCATCTCCTCATTCACTTCCAGATCCTAATTTCTTGAACTGACACGAATTCGAAGTAAAATGGTGCGTAATTTTGTCAACAGATGACACCACATAGTGTTTGCATTCGTATAATTAAAAATTCGATAACTTATCCGATATTTTATTACTTATACTGCTATTCGGAGCGGAGAAGAATCCACCAAAAAAGAAATAACTAACATCGGTCCAGCCGATTTTGAGTTATAAGTGGTGTAACTAACACGACTTTGTTTTATATATTTAGATATAAAAGATATATATAGAATCCTATAACATATTATAAGCAAGTTTGAATATCGGATACACACAGAAAATTTCATGCATGGTCGGCGTAGGAATGCACGATCTTAGACATGCAACACGTATGCTAAGCCCAAGTTTACACTGAACACAATACATTTAGTTATTACACACATAAAATACAACCTTCTGATAGAAGAGATTAGATAACACACTATTTTGTGCCGGTGTTTACAAGATTAAACAAGAAAGTTATCTGATTAGTTGTCGAGAGCATCTGAGGAAGTAGAAGTACTTGTACAATAGTTGCGAGCGTAGTTCAGCTACTAGGTACTCTATATGTTATTTGATTTCTTGATATAAAGAAATAATCTTTTCAAGTTGAATTTCCTTTGTATACATACGGACTTAAAAAAATATAATTGAAAGTTAAAGGCTTTATATTATCAATTCGTTGTTTATACAATACAAAAAAACACAGATAAAGATATTTTGATTTTAATAGAAACACAAGCTTTCGAGTCCATAAGCAATCATTAGTACCTTCTTCAAAATGACGGCCCTGGGTCATATAAAAACACAATATGTATTTATTTATTTATACGTTCTTAAAAAATGCAATATAATATGAAATTACAAATTTAACACACTTACACATTCACAGCAATTACATTAGAACATAGCAATCAAGGGAAAAAATTAAGCAAACAACCACAAAATAATTTAAAAAAATATGTTAGACTTCTAATGAAATTAATGTTTTTTCAGATGCATTCATAATGAAATTGATGAAAAACGTAGTTAATATTTTATGTAGTCAAAAATGTTATTACTGAGGACTAGCAAAATTTTAGTCAACACTTTATATATTCAAAAAATTTCATCCTAAACAAAATACAATTAATAACTTACATGAAATTTCATAGTTACACTAAAAAATTTAAAAGTTTTTTTTTTACTTGTATAAATCTATCACCTTTAGTAGGAATAAATAATAATAATAATAAAATTAAAAAAAACAATAAAAAAAAATTAAAAACAATTAAAAAATTCAATTAAAAACATTTTATTTTTTTAAGTTCTCGTATAATATAATGCAGAACGGTGTAAATTCGGTCATTGTAAGCAGATGTAAGATCATTACAGAGACAAAGGCTTACCTTAACACGTCAAGTGGAACTCGTGAATAAATAAATTATCAAGTTCCTCCGACGTAAACTGCTAATGGTCTGAGTTAAGAAATTACAGCTACCAAAGCAGCCTCTATCTTTATACATCTGGAGTAAGGCGAAACATTTGTGTTCGTTACTCAAATGTAAGAACAAAATGTTTTAAAACACCCTTAGGCTGGAATGAAGTGATGTAAATCTGTTATACTATATTCATAAATCCATTTGTTTTTGAAGTTATACTTCTTTAGGCGCGTTATGAAAAATTGATGAGAGTGAAATTTTACGATGCGCGCGCACCGTTACACAAAATTAACAGAATGAAGTTAGTTCTAGGTGGTATGAAAATCGATAATAACTATGTTCAAGTTGTATATTCTAGTATTTTTTTTTTTATATTAAGAACACGTGTTTCGTAACAGTACAATTAAACAGTGTGAATAGATAAATATTATTTTGGTGTATTAAATCAATTTCATATACGACGGTGATAGTATTTACTAATAATAATTTTATTGATTAATTTTAATATTTATCGTTAATCACTACTGCATTTTAGTTATTTTTTTCCATACACCAAAGAAGTATAACTTCTAACGTGTGTAACACTCTTTTTTTCTAATAGATAAGTGATCAGGTGATCAGCCTTCTGTGCCATCGTCACAGAACTTAATACACTTTTTAAGCAGCAAATGTATACATGCGCACATAGACAGAAATTCCATTGGTGCATAGTCAGGGATCGAACCTACGTTGTCAGGGATAAAAGTCGCACGCTGAAGCCACTAAACCAACCATCCTTTATCGAGGAAGGCTATAGATGATAATATAACACCGCGCTACTATGTAATCAAAGCGACAGCTGTTGTTAAAGGTGTACCGTACCGGATACGAATTTTTATATCTATTTCTATTCAAGTATCAACATTTATTAAGAACTGGATGTCTTTGTAGATTATACAAACTGTAGATTATAAAAACAATTCTAGTTCAAGAACAAAACTTCAGTCTCCATTAAACCATTCAAAAACTATTTAAACAGTTGAGCATTCAAACTCATACAATAAAGACAAATTGGCTATCGTCTTAACAACGAAACTTGTGCATCCAGACTCGAGCATACGAGTTTTCTTGCCCCTAGGGACTTCTACAATACTCTTATTCTCTACACAAACTTCCTCGTTTGAATTGTGAATATACTCAGTTTATTATTCATAGTCATATCACTCCACTGATATTAGTTTTTGCTGTATGGTAATAAAAAAAACAAAAATTATAGTTGAATTTTGTGTTATTTATCTATTGAAAACTTGAAGTACTATAATACCTAACAATAATTAATCTAAACTTAATATACGTATAAATTAAATAAAAGAGCAATGTGAGATTATTTTATTTTCGTATTTTGTTAAATAGCTATTGCAGAAGATTTTTGCACAGCAGCTTAAGAAAGGTATTTGTATAAGTTAAGAAGAAATCGATTTATTCTAAAATTATTAAGATCTGCCCTCTAAAAGGCAGTCGCAAATAGCCCGTAAATCACGTATAACAATGATTTATTCCTCTCAAAGTCTTCGGAAATATCTCTAGAATTCAAATAAGAGATGAAAACATAACTAGTTTAAATTTAAAATGGTGTTTGGAAATAAGAGCATATTTTATAGTGTTGAGTAATTGAACCAAAATTTATAATAAAGTAATTACCTAATGTTGATTGATGTTAGTATTTTAATTTTTTTAAAGGCAAGGAAAATACCTTTATAGCGTGGGCGAGTATTTAAACTACGAGTTTGATAACAATTATAAATAACACAACTTATTATTATGACATGTTAATGTTATCATTATGTCTTAATAAAAATTAATGTGACATTTGGACTCCTATTTTTATATGGCTGATTGAGGATTTTTATAATTAATCCATCTAAATGTACCACTTTCTTTGCAAATATACAAATAAATTAATTGATTTATTATTGTAATATTATGACAATAAAACGAATGTAAACTTAATTGTGCCATCTTCCAGTAGGTGTTAGGACGAATAATTTATTCTTAAAACATAAAAATAAAAGCTTTTAAAGTTTAGAAAATAAATATTATATATTATTAAGGTGATATTCTTCTAAAAACGGAATTCCTATTACATAAATAACGCAGATTTCTTTGAAAATGTTAAAGGAATGCAAATTTCACCTTACTACAATAACCAGTGACCATTTTAGAATATTCCTCTAGTGTATAAATAAAAAATGTCACGAGAGCTTTTCTGCATTCAAAATGAAGCTCAAGAATATCTTAGCGATCATAAAGGATAAGAAAATATAAGAAAGGTATAAAAAGAACTAAAAATAAGATATCTTTAGTTAAAAGAATTCTTATGTGTATGTACACTGTAGAGCCCCCAATAATAATATTTTTTTCCAAAAAAATTATTTACTAAATTCCCTCTTTTTCTTGGATATTTTTCTTTTATAGGCAATTAGCTGTCTATCCATGACACACGTCTTAATTTTTTTCTCACACATAATTGTTTCGGCCCAATGTTTTAGTTCACCGCACGAGGACGTGTAGCCTTAATAAAGAAAATCAAATAAAATAAAATCATATTGGATTTGACATACAGGAATCATAATTACCGTTAATTTTCGACTCTGAATTCGAATACGAAATAAAATTCTGTTAAGTATATACGCATTTGGATTAATCGATGTACTAACTCAAGATGGTTTGCGCTTAACCTAAATTACACCAATTAGGTATTTGCAATACAAAACCTAAATAAACATTACAAGTAACAAATGCGTTCTTATCTTAACCACTAATCGCTACGATTTTGTAAAGAAAGATCGATGGCTCTACTTTCCTCCAATTCCCTATTTATTGTTACCTAAATACCACAACTAATACTAAACAAAACACTATTAAGAATTTTATCATAATTATTTCGAGAGGCCTAACTTAGCTTGATTTTACGGATGCTTATACATGGATATTATATTTCCTTTACAATACAATTTTGGATAAAAAGCAGGAATAATAAATCATATTTTGTTAAAACTAACTGAATTTTTAGAATCAGACAACAAAATAAAATATACATACTTACGAGTTTTATTTACAACAAACATTTCCCATAACATACCCAACAGTAATAATTCTCATGTGACAACTAGAGAAAAAAAGCAATGTGAGATTTTAAATTTAAAAGAATTTCTTTTAAAAGTTTTAAAGTAACATGACGCTGTCAAGGCGAGCGCATTTAAGTGAAGCTTAACTTTGTTCTGGCACGGCTTAGTGCAAACTTATGCTCTAAGAATCTCTCTATGACTTTTTAACAACTTTGTTTTCCATCTAAACTAATTAAAAAAACATAATAAAAATAGATAACTTAAGATCACAACAATATTCAATCAATTCATCGTTCGGTCGGTCGTGGTCGCATACTCTCCCGCTAAATAAAATACGTATAAAGTAGCATTTTAGTTTTTTGTGTAATATGGTATGCAACAGAGGAAATAATTTGTGTTAGTTGTTATCTTGATCCCATTGAATAAGCAAAAAGGAACCAGGAACTTGTTTGCTATATTTTGTGTTCATCAACCGAAGCAGACAGTGACTCTTCCGTCAGTCCAGTAACTCAACTGAATGATTACTAACTTATTTATTGCAAAAATAAATTGTGTGCAGCTCAGTAAACTTTGATCGGATGCGTAACATCGACTTAGTCATAGCTGTTCTGCGAATCTAATAGATACACTAAATTCATTAATTGTTGTGTTATTGAGCGAATTGCGGAACTTATGATACGTTTGGACTGCTGTTATTGATCTAACTTGTCCTGAGCTGACAATCCAACGACTTTGAATTATTCGACTCGACTCGATGTAACAAGACAAACTTTTAATTTGACGGTAAACTCAATATTAAAACACTGTGGCTTTTAGAAGATGCGTAGTAGCCTTACTGAACATAGGACTGAAAAATAAGTATTTTTAACTTTAAAATCTTTATATCATACCTCCTCCTATTGTTTATTTACTAACAAAAATCTTATAACGTTTACTTTTTTACTTTGTGTAATAACTCGACCACTAATATAACTATTAACCGCTCTTTTCAGTTCTAAATCTCTTAATAACGTAAAAAAGCTATCGGAAAATCCCAGTCTCAAGTCTTATTTTCAAACGTTACACCGAGAAAATTTATATCTTTCGTTGCAAAAAGCAAGCGCTCCCTTGAGCGTCATGTCACTGATGAGCGCTTGACTCTGTTTTACATTTTTGTGTTCATCTCGATAAGAAGCTGTATAGTCCGTAGACAACTATAAAATATATGATGAAAATATATATGTTGATGACGAGACGACGAAATAAAAATAATATTTTCGTAAAAGTGTGCAGCTACGGAAGCAGGGACGTGCGGCTTGTGGTGTGGTCAGTGACCTCAGGCGAATGAACGAGACGTTAGCACGTCACACGCACGCCTGGGCCCCGCTCCTAATAATGGTATTTATTTTACTAGTGGTCATTGTAATACCATGTCAATTGCAGGCGCAAAGAAGCGTACTGTCCTCGTGTCAATAGAGCGAGGCGACGGACTGCCGACTGGTGAAACAAACGCATGGCCCACTCGTTTAATATACAATGTACTGGAGTTCGGTTCGGTTCGAGGACAAGGTTTAACTTAATTTAAATTTGTTCTCGGCGCTTGGGAGGAGATTGTGCGGTACCGGGCGAGTGCTTAAACCGTACATGGAGGACACAGTCGAATTTCTAAAAGACACAAGCACGAATTATGAAAAAATCCTATACTTGACGCTGGCTAATGCGCAAATCTTGCCAGAGCCATTAATAAAAAAAAATTGTGCGTGTACTAGGTGTACACACGTAGAAGTGAAACTTCTTTATGATCTTATTTTCGAAAAATGATCTACTATATGCAACTTTACAGAAATTCGTTAAATTAGATAAAGTTTAACAAAGGCTTTTATTATCATAGACATGAATACAAATATTTCATTTTACCTTATTACTACGAAGATTATTATAGAATTTCATTAATTGTAATAGAATTATTACTATCATTGAAAAACGTGACGATTTGCTACAAAATTTCTCCCATACGTCGATAAAGAAGTTTCATTCCAACGCCGATAAAGTTTGACTTCAAAAAGCAACATGGCGCGTAACCGAAAAATGTGACGCGTAACGAAAAAATGTTACTAAATTTTTTCCAACCTCGATAAAAGTTTCACTTCAAAAAAACCAACTTTAATTATTTCATAACATCACTTACTTCTCGTGTTACTTCTTTACTTCGTTCAGAAAATATTTGTATACAAGCATACTCTAGATCAGATAACATTATTTATTTTCATGTTAAGTCAGGACTTCCAAAATCAAAGTTCAGTTTGTACAGGCTTTCTTTAACATACCACTTGTATTCGAGGAAAGCCAGTGCAGTGTGTCTCTATCAAAATGTTAGAGGTTTTGTTTCAACATAATAATATAAATTTTCTTTAAAACTTGTTGAATTTTAACACTCAATAAGATAAAGAGAATATTTCAATAACAGAATAATAGACAATGTGGTGTACTGTAATAAATAATACATAATCTACTAAAGATATGTGAACTTATCTCATAATAAAGTTTGAAATCCAGTAAATACACCAGTATTTGCGACCAAGTATTAGAAAGATTGACAATTAAAAAATGTTTCTAGTTAAGATATATGGTATTCGCTCGGGGAGTGTCAAGTAAAGTGATAGTAGTCGTCAAGTGAGAAACTTTACTCATAAACATGTCGTCCGATACAAAGTAGGAGCAAAACTTCCAAACACTCACACCGTGCTTTCTTAGAAATACGGTAACGGATAAATGATTATTTTGGTGATATTAATTCGGTGTACATAGGGCAGCAGAAGCTTTTAGAACACAAGTCGACCTAATTACTTAAAGTGTGTTTACGCAGTGTAATAAAAAGTTCCGACATTTTGTAATGTTTTTGTTGGTATGTTGCAGCTGGGAATAATGACTAGTTATCAATTCCGTCGAGATTTTCACAAAGTAAATCGCTATATAGTAGAAGGGAATCTATGTATATATATATAACTAGCTGACCCGGCTAACTTCGTTCCGCCTTACAGCCTCATAATGACAATATATAATATATTGACACAAAATAAAAATAGCATAATATATTTTTTTTAATGTTTATCTAGGTTAATCGGTGTGGGTATCCGTATTGTGTCGTTCTATCGAATTAGTTATTACTGTAAAGATAGAATAATGATATGGAAAATAAATAAATAAATAAAATTATCGTAGTAACTTTAGTTAGGCTTAATTTGGGATTTCATTATGGTATTAACATTAATACAACTTTTGTTGCAAATGTTTTATTGCTTGCCATTGCAAAAGAAGAACAGCGAGGTTTTCACACATTAGACCTCTTCTCTCTAGCGCATATTTACAACATTTTTTGATGAATGTAACACATGTCTTCGATCAAGATCAAAGCCTGGTTAGCCATCTCCTCATTCACTTCCAGATCCTAATTTTCTTGAACTGACACGAATTCAAAAAGTGCGATTTTTTTCCAACGGAACCCCCCCCAGGGGGTTGTCCCCCTTTTTTTTAAAATTCTTAAATTATTTCCTCTTTTTTTTTTTTTTTTATTTCCCCCCCCCTGGGGAAACCCCCCACAAAAAAAAAAACCCCTTGTCTCCCGGGGTTTTTTTTTATTAGTTAAATTTATTAATCATACCTTTATTTTTTTATATATATATATAAAAATAAAAAAAAAAATATATTATATCATAATAAATTTAGGTTAAATTTTAAAAACACGAAAAAAATTTTTTATTTTTGTGGAGAGGGGTTGTTTATCTTATACCCCATCCCCTCGCCCCAAGTTTACACTGAACACAATACATTTAGTTATTACACACATAAAATACAACCTTCTGATAGAAGAGATTAGATAACATACTATTTTGTGCCGGTGTTTACAAGATTAAACAAGAAAGTTATCTGATTAGTTGTCGAGAGCATCTGAGGCAGTAGAAGTACTTGTACAATAGTTGCGAGCTCAGTTCAGCTACTACTCTATATGTTATTTGATTTCTTGAGATAAAGAAATAATCTTTTCAAGTTGAATTTCCTTTGTATACAGACGGACTTAAAAAAATATAATTGAAAGTTAAAGGCTTTATATTATCAATTCGTTGTTTATACAATACAACGAAACACAGATAAAGATATTTTGATTTTAATAGAAAGCGAAAAAGCTTGTGTTTTCGAGTCCATAAGCAACGATTAGTACCTTCTTCAATATGACGGCCCTGGGTTATATAAAAAAAACAATATCGATTTATTTATTTACACGTTCTAAAACAATGTGTATGCATAAATAATACAAGATAATATGACATTATAAATTTAACACACTTACACATTCACATCAATTACATTAGAACATAGCAATCAAGGGAAAAAATTAAGCAAACAACCATAACAAAAATAATTATTTTTTTAAATTATAATTTAAAAAAATATGTTAGACTTCTAATGAAATTAATGTTTTTTCAGATGCATTCATAATGGAATTGATGAAAAACGTAATTAATATTTTATGTAGTCAAAAATGTTATTGCTGAGGACTAGCAACATTTTAGTCAACGCTTTATAGGTCCAAAATTTCATCCTAAACAAAATACATGAAATTTCATAGCTACACTTAAAAATTTAAAAGTTTTTTCTAAACTTGTATACATCTATCACCTTTAGTATTTAGGTAATATATGGCTGAATAAATTTTCAATTTAAAACATTTTATTTTTTTTTAAGTTCTCGTATATAATGCAGAACGGTGTAAATTCGGTCATTGTAAGCAGATGTAAGATCATTACAGAGACAAAGGCTTACCTTAACACGTCAAGTGGAACTCGTGAATAAATAAATTATCAAGTTCCTACGACGTAAACTGCTAATGGTCTGAGTTAAGAAATTACAGCTACCAAAGCAGCCTCTATCTTTATACATCTGGAGTACGGCGAAACATTTGTGTTCGTTACTCAAATGTAAGAACATTTTGTTCTTTTAAAACACGTTTTAAAACACCCTTAGGCTGGAATGAAGTGATGTAAATCTGTTATACTATATTCTTAAATCCATTTGTTTTTGAAGTTATACTTCTTTAGGCGCGTTATGAAAAATTGATGAGAGTGAAATTTTACGATGCGCGCGCACCGTTACACAAAATTAACAGAATGAAGTTAGTTCTAGGTGATATGGAAATCGATAATAACTATGTTCAAGTTGTATATTCTAGTATTTTTATATTAAGAACACGTGTTTCGTAACAGTACAATTAAACAGTGTGAATAGATAAATATTATTTTGGTGTATTAAATCAATTTCATATACGACGGTGATAGTATTTACTAATAATAATTTTATTGATTAATTTTTATATTTATCGTTAATCACTACTGCATTTTAGTTATTTTTTTCCATACACCAAAGAAGTATAACTTCTAACGTGTGTACATAACACTCTTTTTTTTCTAATAGATAAGTGATCAGGTGATCAGCCTTCTGTGCCATCGTCACAGAACTTAATACACTTTTTAAGCAGCAAATGTATACATGCGCACATAGACAGAAATTCCATTGGTGCATAGTCAGGGATCGAACCTACGTTGTCAGGGATAAAAGTCGCACGCTGAAGCCACTAAACCAACCATCCTTTATCGAGGAAGGCTATAGATGATATAACACCGCGCTACTATGTAATTAAAGCGACAGCTATTGTTAAAGGTGTACCGGATACGAATTTTTATATCTATTTCTATTCAAATATCAGCATTTATCAAGAACTGGATCTCTTTGTAGATTATACAAACTGTAGATTATAAAAACAATTCTAGTTCAAGAACAAAACTTCAGTCTCCATTAAACCATTCAAAAACTATTTAAACAGTTGAGCATTCAAACTCATACAATAAAGACAAATTGGCTATCGTCTTAACAACGAAACTTGTGCATCCAGACTCGAGCATACGAGTTTTCTTGCCCCTAGGGACTTCTACAATACTCTTATTCTCTACACAAACTTCCTCGTTTGAATTGTGAATATACTCAGTTTATTATTCATAGTCATATCACTCCACTGATATTAGTTTTTGCTCTATGGTAATAAAAAAAACAAAAATTATAGTTAAATTTTGTGTTATTTTGTGTTATTTTTCTATTCAAAACTTGAAGTACTATAATACCTAACAATAATTAATCTAAACTTAATATACGTATAAATTAAATAAAAGAGCAATGTGAGATTTTTTTTCGTATTTTGTGTTTTGTTAAATAGCTATTGCAGAAGATTTTTGCACAGCATCACAAGAAAGGTATTTGTATAAGTTAAGAAGAAATCGATTTATTCTAAAATTATTAAGATCTGCCCTCTAAAAGGCAGTCGCAAATAGCCCGTAAATCACGTATAACAATGATTTATTCCTCTCAAAGTCTTCGGAAATATCTCTAGAATTCAAATAAGAGATGAAAACATAACAAGTTTAAATTTAAAATGGTGTTTTGAAATAAGAGCATATTTTATAGTGTTGAGTAATTGAACCAAAATTTATAATAAAGTAATTACCTAATGTTGATTGATGTTAGTATGTTAAATTTTTAAAGGAAGATACCTTTAAAGCGCGGGCGAGTATTTAAACCATGATTTTGACAACAATTATAAATAACATAACTTATTATTATGACATGTTAATGTTATTATTATTTCTTAAAGATAATTAATGTGACATTTGCAGGCCTATTTTGTATGGCTGATTGTTCGGAATTTTATAATTAGTCCATCGAAATGTACCACTTTCTTTGCAAATATACAAATAAATTAATTAATTTATTATTGTAATATTATGACAATAAAACGAATGTAAACTTAATTGTGCCATCTTTCAGTAGGTGTTAGGACGAATAATTTATTCTTAAAACATAAAAATAAAAGCTTTTAAAGTTTAGAAAATAAATATTATATATTATTAAGGTGATATTCTTCTAAAAACGGAATTCCTATTACATAAATAACGCAGATTTCTTTGAAAATGTTAAAGGAATGCAAATTTCACCTTACTACAATAACCAGTGACCATTTTAGAATATTCCTCTAGTGTATAAATAAAAAATGTCACGAGAGCTTTTCTGCATTCAAAATGAAGCTCAAGAATATCTTAGCGATCATAAAGGATAAGAAAATATAAGAAAGGTATAAAAAGAACTAAAAATAAGATATCTTTAGTTAAAAGAATTCTTATGTGTATGTACACTGTAGAGCCCCCAATAATAATATTTTTTTCCAAAAAAATTATTTACTAAATTCCCTCTTTTTCTTGGATATTTTTCTTTTATAGGCAATTAGCTGTCTATCCATGACACACGTCTTAATTTTTTTCTCACACATAATTGTTTCGGCCCAATGTTTTAGTTCACCGCACGAGGAAGTGTAGCCTTAATAAAGAAAATCAAATAAAATAAAATCATATTGGATTTGACATACAGGAATCATAATAACCGTTAATTTTCGACTCTGAATTCGAATACGAAATAAAATTTTGTTAAGTAGGTATATACGCATTTGGATTAATCGATGTACTAACTCAAGATGGTTTGCGCTTAACCTAAATTACACCAATTAGGTATTTGCAATACAAAACCTAAATAAACATTACAAGTAACAAATGCGTTCTTATCTTAACCACTAATCGCTACGATTTTGTAAAGAAAGATCGATGGCTCTACTTTCCTCCAATTCCCTATTTATTGTTACCTAAATACCACAACTAATACTAAACAAAACACTATTAAGAATTTTATCATAATTATTTCGAGACGCCTTACCTTAGCTCGATTTTACGGATGCTTATACATGGATATTATATTTCCTTTACAATACAATTTTGGATAAAAAGCAGGAATAATAAATCATTTGTTAAAACTAACTGAATTTTTAGAATCAGACAACAAAATAAAATATACATACTTACTTACGTGTTTTATTTACAACAAACATTTCCCATAACATACCCAACAGTAATAATTCTCATGTGACAACTAGAGAAAAAAAGCAATGTGAGATTTTAAATTTAAAAGAATTTCTTTTAAAAGTTTTAAAGTAACATGACGCTGTCAAGGCGAGCGCATTTAAGTGAAGCTTAACTTTGTTCTGGCACGGCTTAGTGCAAACTTATGCTCTAAGAATCTCTCTATGACTTTTTAACAACTTTGTTTTCCATCTAAACTAATTAAAAAAACATAATAAAAATAGATAACTTAAGATCACAACAATATTCAATCAATTCATCGTTCGGTCGGTCGTGGTCGCATACTCTCCCGCTAAATAAAATACTATAAATAATTTTAAAATACACAGTAAACTTTGATCGGATGCGTAACATCGACTTAGTCATAGCTGTTCTGCGAATCTAATAGATACACTAAATTCATTAATTGTTGTGTTATTGAGCGAATTGCGGAACTTATGATACGTTTGGACTGCTGTTATTGATCTAACTTGTCCTGAGCTGACAATCCAACGACTTTGAATTATTCGACTCGACTCGATGTAACAAGACAAACTTTTAAATTTGACGGTAAACTCAATATTAAAACACTGTGGCTTTTAGAAGATGCGTAGTAGCCTTACTGAACATAGGACTGAAAAATAAGTATTTTTAACTTTAAAATCTTTATATCATACCTCCTCCTATTGTTTATTTACTAACTAAAATCTTATAACGTTTACTTTTTTACTTTGTGTAATAACTCGACCACTAATATAACTATTAACCGCTCTTTTCAGTTCTAAATCTCTTAATAACGTAAAAAAGCTATCGGAAAATCCCAGTCTCAAGTCTTATTTTCAAACGTTACACCGAGAAAATTTATATCTTTCGTTGCAAAAAGCAAGCGCTCCCTTGAGCGTCATGTCACTGATGAGCGCTTGACTCTGTTTTACATTTTTGTGTTCATCTCGATAAGAAGCTGTATAGTCCGTAGACAACTATAAAATATATGATGAAAATATATATGTTGATGACGAGACGACGAAATAAAATAATATTTTCGTAAAAGTGTGCAGCTACGGAAGCAGGGACGTGCGGCTTGTGGTGTGGTCAGTGACCTCAGGCGAATGAACGAGACGTTAGCACGTCACACGCACGCCTGGGCCCCGCTCCTAATAATGGTATTTATTTTACTAGTGGTCATTGTAATACCATGTCAATTGCAGGCGCAAAGAAGCGTACTGTCCTCGTGTCAATAGAGCGAGGCGACGGACTGCCGACTGGTGAAACAAACGCATGGCCCACTCGTTTAATATACAATATTTAATAAAAGCGCTAGTAACAGCTTTCGACTAAGCTAATGTGATGTAATTCAATTAATATTTAGCACCATAATATGTTTGTTACTAAAATAAAAATAGACAAAATTTAAGGTGACTTTGGGTTTTTTTTTTTACGAGTTGTGTTTAGTTGTGTTTTTGATAAGACATAACCATTGAAAATATTGCGAAGGAATCAATAAATATTTATTGTTTTTATTCAAAGATGAAACGAGCGCTCTTAAACGCGGAATTACTTCCGAACTGCACCAGTACAGACCGAATAAAGCGCTGTCTTCATTATATCACAATCTACGACGAGTGCTCTGCGACGGTATAATATTGTGTGTATCAAATCGTGTATGTTGCGCTTTGTTCCATTTGCATTGTAAATGTCGTATTTACCTAAGATTTTAAATATGTTTGAGATACGAACGGAATAGATGAAAAAAACTATTTATATTGTGATACCTAAATAAGTTGAGATCAATCGAAGGTTTTCAGTGTATTGCGATACTTATGAATTTTAAATATCTATGAAAAAAATATTTTGAATCTTAAAAATAAGTATTAATAATAAATAATATATTACTACGATTATACTTCTTTCAACCATGACCGAAAAAGAAATTATGCCCGCAGAATTTCTTGGCTTGTTCTCAAACCAGAGCGCGTTTTGAATACTTGGTATATAAGTCACGATCCAGTAAAAGATTTTACGTGAAATAAATATTATTTTAATAATAAATAGAATTAAGGTCCTTAATTTGTTCTGCGTCGATGATTAACACTGCATTAATATTTACTTAAGCAATGGGTCGTAAGTGTCAACCACTTTTGTTAAATGTTAAGATGGTGTAAATATACTTAGTTTTTCTTAATAAGATAGTCTAGGTCGTGTTTTAGTCCACGCTTACAAATCGGTTTGTTCCATAAGTAGCAGTAAGAAAAATCTACATAAATTTGCATTTTAAAATTAATACTTTGGACTCTCGACAAAACAATATGATTTATTGCTACTCCGTGACATCATCTCAAATAAAATTAATTGCAGCTCCTTCTAGAAAAATTGCCCTTCCTTGCTCCACCCTACCATTCTCGTAATCGTGCTTTGTTTCATGTTCCTCACATCAACACTAACTACGCAAAAAACTCAAGTTTGTAACGCGCAGCCCGGACATACAACGACCAATATTTAAGCCTTGACTTGTTTAAGCTATAGCGGAATATGCTTAAAAGAAGTATTAAGAATATCCATAGCGCAGAATCACCTGCATCATGAACATACCCCATATATACACCTTCACGTACATACCCTCACTTTTACACCATCATACAACACAGCCAAATTAGGTACCACTTAGATAAACGTATTAAATAGTTTTTATTTGTTCCTTTTGTCAATTTTTGAACCTTTTTGTATTTAATGTATTATGTATTCCATGGCTATATTTTCAGTGTATCTGTTTGTTATTATATATAATTTATGTTAGCTGTAGGATTACGAAATAAATAAATAAATATTCAATTTTCTTATTTATAGTTTCTTCAATTGTAGTACAGTGTCACATACTTTTCTTGGCCTGCAGCTGAAATTGGTACTACTATCGCCATTTTGAAATGTCAGATTGACATTGTTAGTTTTCTGTAATTTATCTAACAATGTCTAACAAAAATCCAACTAAAATGTACTTATTTTTATTCCTTGAATTATTCATTACAATGGCAAAGTTTTAATTATCGAACGGTTCTGATTGCTAGGTATCTTAAAAGATATTATATTTATAGTACAGGTAACAAAACCTATCATATGAGTTATTCTTAAGTTTGTGTCACATTTATTTAAGCCTAGAACCTTTTCTAGATACTAGTATACATTGTTTTATTAAGACATTTCAATAAACTATTAAGTTAGCCTGCATGACTTCAAATTATTCCCCTTATAATGGTTAATTTTTGGCAATACTAATATCCATGACGCTCTTACTGGCCTAGAAAAGTATGTGGCACTGTAAATATCTCGTGCATTTATAAAAGACTTACCATTCTTTGCCGCCATGGCAATAGTAGCCCCCAAGATCACAGCAGTTGCGATCAGGCGACACAACGCCAGCATGATGAGCACTAACACATCACATCACACTGTAACACTAATGCTTTGACTTCGCTAGCACATCACTTAAACGTTAGCACAACACTAGCGTCCGTGGCATGGTAAGCAATACAGTGAAATATATTTTAGTAAGTATTTATGAACACCACGTTTCTAAACATCTTTGTTGATCTCCAAAACCATATGGATACCTGAAACAAGGAAATAATTAGTTTATGTATTTAATAAATTGAAAAAGATTCAATAATTATACTCAGGATCTACTGATGGTGGAATTCTGGTTCAGTTAGCCCATTTATGGAAAAAATGTGCGTGCGTACAAAGTACCCATGTCAGAAGTGAAACTCTTTGGCAAACTAATTTTTACTCTTGTTCATATTTATACAAATATAAAACTTTAGATTTCCCAGACTTAGAGGGAGGGAAAAAGGAAATTATAAATTTAATTTTTTTAATTTAGTTCTTCGATAATAATAACACGTGGTATTCTAATTTACAATTCGTCACTTGAGATTTCAATAAATTATTTTGCATAAAATATAAAATACTAATAGTACATAAATTCTCTTTACGAAAGTTAAAAGTTAAAAATAGAATTTCTATAAGGTAATTTACCCTTCTCACTCTCAATCGGTCCAATGGTTCTCTCCATTTTCTTCGACAAAAACGCTGCACATCGACGTCTTGTAAACATTTTACCCTCATGCGCCTAAAGAAGTTTCACTTCAAAAAGTGGCGAAATAGGCACATCACGCTGGTACCCAGCAAAGTATGAATAGAATTGTTGCAAAACGAGTAATATTTTTTATAAATATGTGACCCAAAATTATGTAAGTCGAAATTTTCCCTTTAAACTACAAAATAAAACGCGTGTGTATCTTTAAAGATTGACTCTCTATAATCTTTTATTTAATTTATTTTTTCCGGTCGGATCGTGTCGGGTACTGGACGAAAATTTAAATTTAAATTTCTATTACCAATCTCATCTATTTATGTAATGGTAGTCTAAAAACTACATTATGAGTAGACTGCTTAGAGCGTATTAATAACAAATGAAACAATGTGCTTTCCCAAAATCATTTTCTGTAAGGAGTAAGGAATTTTATTGAGCATTTTATCAAGTATCTAATTTCAAATACAAGAGAAATAAGGCAGAATTTTTATTAATATTCTTTCCTTATTAAGGCGACATATGAAAGGCGAATTATTCCATAATAATGTGAGGAACATCCTCACATTTTTCTCGAAATTATTATTATTTCTTACACATGTGTTATTTCTTACACCTACAACATTGCGGAATTGCGTCATTAACCTTAAACACTTTTATTAAAATAGAACAATCGAAACAGTCAACTGTAGTTAACATATAACAATGTTTTATGACATTTCGTACACAATTTGCTCTGCCTAGGTAAAACATGAATTCTAGAACAATGAACGAGCCTGTATCCGCGTCAGTTGAAATGTGGTTAGAGGATTGCAACTCTAAATGAAAGTACAAATTTTGTGGATATCAGAATTTCCACTATAGTTTCATAACTTTTTTAAACCAATTTGATTGAAGGAAATTATCAGTTATAATATTGTTGGAGGTTTCCAAGTTCGTATCCTAAATTATTGCGTATCATCTAAATCGGTCCAGCGGTTTATATATGAAATTTTTTTCCTTTTTAGTTTACAGGTGTGTGAAGTCGGTTTATTGAAACTTACTTACTTGCGACTACTAAAATGATGATGGCAATTTTTGTGTGTAGTCTGACATTTTGTATTAAAGAAAATTTTTTAACCGGATTAAAGTTATGTATTATTATAAATTTACAATTATTTAACATAATTTTAAATTTATCCGACGTTTCACCGTGACCACGCACGCTGTACAGCACGCGAAACGTCGGATAAATTTAAAATTATGTTAAATAATTGTAAATTTATAATAATACATAACTTTAATCCGGTTAAAAAGTTTTTTCTTTAAATGTGTAAACGTTATGTTAATCAAAGACAATACTATTTTGTATTAAATTAAATATAATCTGTATTTAATAAAAGAATTTCTGAAAAACCCTAACCTATTCTAAGGAATGTTATCAACGTTAATGTTTGTATTGGCCGTTCGCATTCTTACTCCTCAGAGTAAGGAATAGGTGACCCTTTGGAATGCCATAGGGCTAGGATACAATATAATTACAAACTTTAATATGTGTATTTATTTTTGCAGATATTTCTTCTAACGTTGAGTTACGGCGTTCTAGTTTTATCATTATTCTAAATGTAATTTATAAAACGGTAAAGGTTGATTTAACATCCAATTAAACGCAAAAGTGACGCCAAGATTTGAAGGCGATCTCGTATAAATTTTTTGCTAGGTAGACGAAATTCGTCATAACAAAGATCCAAATCTCACTTCGCATGAAAAAATTATTCTTCTTTTCCTCAATTACATTACATTTTAGATGTAATTGTGTTATCTTCATTCCATTTACTTTCTTTAATAATTAATTTACGTTATATCTCTTGCGCGAGCTTTTGTTTTAAAATTCATCTTACGTTTTCTTCTATTTTCGGCTGACTACTTAGATAAGCAGTTTTAAAAATCTCTTTACATACTTCTCAAGTGATTTTAATTAAACATGTATGTACGTGGTTAAAAATACTTTTTATAACGTTTTAATAGGAATAAAACGTTTTAATTTTTATATGTTTATTTAAATAATTATATAAGATTGAAATATTTGAGTCCCCCACCTACAGCTGATAACCTACTTTTCTTATATCAATATATCACAAGAGAGTTTTAAAAAATACTACCATCAACTTAACCTATATAGCTATATACAAGGTATATATGTATACATATATTCATAACATTCCAAAGTATAAAAAAAATTATATTGATTGCCAAAAGATAGAAACTACCAGGGTATAAGACCGAATGAAACGATTGTGGGCAACAATGATCCAATATTCCCAACTAACGAGCCTTGAACGTACAATTTTCTAACCCGGTAATCGCTTAGATGGTGACAATTCTTGGGTTTCTCTGTAATTCGAACTCACTTCTAAATTCGAACAATTTGTCATTTTATGTCGCACTGTGTCTGGGCACGTGTAATAATCTTTTCGCTGCTTTCATGTAACTTAATTTGTACATTTTTGAACGTCAGAAATTAAATGACCGTTTTCCGCCAGTTCAATTAAATTAAATCAAAATTAAATGTGTAGATATGACAAGAAGCTCTGCCAACGTCATCTAGAGAGATTTTTTAATTTGTTTTTATCGCCATCTATGAATGCCATGTTATTGATTTTACAAAATGACACCTAGCTTCACATGACAATTAAAATACTGTATGAAAGTTTTTCTTTATTTATTAGATTTTTTTATACATAAAATAACATTTTTTTTCAATTAAGCAATGTTTTTTAATTAAATGTATATTTCTACATATGTTAATCATATGTAGTGTAGAAATACTCAAAAAATATGCTAATTAAATCACCAAATCTTTGAATCAAAAAAAAAGATCGAATTATTAATTATCACAATGCGTCCTTGCTAATTAATTGCGCACTGGAGTCGCCAGGCTTCAGTCGCTCAGGGCTTAATATTAATGACCAATTTCGAGAACAAATTGAATAAGTGTTGCGTTCTAAAAATTCCTTTTATTTAAAGCTTTGTGAATACTGAACAGTGCTAAGGTAGAATTAAGCATTTAATTTTGAAAATAGGGGAATTACAATACCAAATTACAGTGGACGGACTTCAAGAATTACTGAATTAATTAGTTAGCGAGTAAATTGTCAATGCAAAATTAACATTACGAATATTAATTATTTATATAGGAGTACTGCAATATACTCATAGTAGTCTATCAATTTTATATTATTATATTTATTTAAAAATAAATATCAACTAATGCATTCTTAAGAAACAAACGAACGACGTCTTGTCTCGTATTGATGATTGGATTCAAAGCTTGCAGAAATAGAAGAGCTCCTTCGTCGTCAATCTGTTTACTTGGTTTCAAAGTCATTCGTTTGATTGCTCTAATGAATACATTTCTCATTCAATCATTCCATTTATTTAGAATCCACAAATTCGAATTCTATACTAAGCCAACCAAAATTTCATCAAATAACATTTAGTGAACCATTTGTATCTTGTAACTTTTATTTTATATTCAATTAAAATTTATCTATTCATTTAAAAAATAAAGTATGAAATTTGTATCTAATGAGTAGGAATGAAAGAGGTCAAGCGTTCTCGTTTCAAAAATCACATTTGTTAATTACTCTTTCATTTTACGAAGTTCTTTCAATTCACTTCACGTAATTTCAATGTAAAAACTACGAAATCCTACGTCATGACACAGCTTATAATACTGCAAAGTTGTGTCAAATGACAGAGTCATATCCATTCTCCGGTGGTCTAATAAATAAGATAAAGTAAAAGATAACGATACAAGAAAAAAGATTTAAAATATCGTAAGTACGGCTTAAACTTATAAAGTATATAAATATTGAGAGTTATATACGATACTAATACAATCTACACCTACTAGTAAGAACTAATATATATACTTTTTAATGTTTAATTCTTTATTATAAAAAAAAGGAAATCAATAATAAATGAGCATCGAAAATAAATTCATTTTATTTCCAACTGCAGACAATATTATAAATAAACTATCGAATTTATACAAGAACATTTAAATTAAAATGGCATAAAACGTTGTAAATTTCAACTAGCAAATTACATTTAAGTTAACGTGTATATGTTTTTGGCAAATTAATCGAATGAAAGGTACTGTGTAAAATAGTGTAAATAAAATTTAATGCCTATTCATACAGAATTTGTCCCTAACTTCTCGCGAAATATTAAACGTGTGCAAAACGTGAATCATGTGGTATCATAATATTACTCGCATAAAATTAAAAACTGAATTAAATTTTATTTGTTTCCTTATATCTCTTTTAAAAGAACAGCTTTTATGAAATAATCAAATACGTATTTGATACGTATTACTACCACAAACTTTGAATAATTTCGAAAGCAAAAATGTCTCCAAGGATAGTTGACATACTGCGATTTATAATTATTTATAGTAAAACGATCTATGTTTAATTTAAATTTTTTACGTCAACCCAGTTTTTTGACGTCAACAAACATTTCATGGAATCTTCAACTGTATAACGTTTAATATTTAAAGAACTTTTATAACATTTAATCTAATTAATTTAATTCGTTGAAACCCGACCGGTTTATTAAATTACTTGGGCAAAGCTAAATCAATTATATGAACACGATTCTGAAGATATAACGTTATGCGACATTTAATATTATTATCATTGAAAATTTCTTTGATCTTGGCTTGTGTTCAAATTGGCTACCGATCTATTTTGTATTAATTGTTATTCTACGTGTTTGAACTGAATTCGAGTAAAATATTCATATTTCTAGCATTAAAATTTGATGTTCTATCTTAAGCTTTATTTTATAATAGCTTAGAAATATACAACTTTTATGATAAGAATACGCTATTTATTAATATAGTTAATTTTTTCTTTGTTCTTGTGAAATTCGGTAATTTTACACACCTTTGACAAATTAAATAATGCCGGCTCGCACTCATGCACTTTACTTTCTGCAATTACCTTTCATTCGGATTGTCTGGAATAAATATATTATGGGCCGCTCTCTACACAATGCAATTTTGCATTCTTTTAAATTGATTCTGTGAAACTATGTGTAAATAAATTAAGTGCATATTTTTGGGGTTTTTTATGCCAGTACAGTTAGTTATCAGTATAAGAACCAAAGTAAAAGTCATTCTTCAGCAATAAATTGGGTAATACAATACTAACAGTTAACAGAAACACCCGGTCTGTATGCAACACAACACGCGCACAAAGGCTGCTAAATTGAAAACGTAGCTACGACACGCAGACGTATTTGTACCCTGGCAGAGGTGACAAGTTACAGGTGAACGGCGGTTTTTTTGTTCCAACATAAAACAATGATGTATAAAAAAAGTAACAAAGAAGTTTTAAATGACAAACCCTCTTATGACAATATTATTTATGATTAATATTTAGTTCTCATGTATTCTGCATTCATTGTTTATCTATTAAAAAGTACATTATAGTGATTAATGATAATTCCTGGAGCGAAATTGCAAAGCAAATATAATAATAAATATGGGAATTGAAAGCGACCGCAAGGTGAGGTGAGTTTGCTTCTATGTCAAAAAGCAATCCACTTCTTCCAGAAGCCGTGTTGTTTTGAAAAATTCAAGAAAATAAAAGTACAATGTTCATTATTTTAATTACTTAAAGATGTGATTATTTATATGTATGTATATAACACACTACGCAAAGATTTATGTCACTTATAATTAAAATCATTATTCACATATTTTAACTGAAGTGGTTATTGATTCATTTTGACTATTTTTTTTTAGTTTATTACAAAGACTTTGAAATGTTATAAAGTGTTTTAATTAAAACCATGCAATTAGTGCCCTTAGTTTATAAAAATGGAAGTGAAATATTCGAAAAAGAAATACTAAATGGAATCATGACTTGTATCTTACCTCGTTATATTTAATGATTATGATTGCGCTATGTTCACATTAAATAATAGAAAAATTGTGTTAAAATCTCCTATATTGTGTTATATTTTATTATATATTTTAAAATTTATATCGATCTAGAATTATTTAATGATTTAAATATTTAATTTAGAAGCGGATGAAAAATTACGATAACACGAAAACGATTGTATTAAATAGACACAATTGTCTCATTTAATTTCTCCTGATATTTATTTATAAATGTATTAGGTATATCATTATATTGATATCATATATCTTATGACTCAAACCGTATCACAACATCTCCCACAGTTGCTTTCAAATTGCCAACCGGGAGGAATGAAAAATGTCCCTCTATTGTCTTTCTTACCGAAACTGAAACAAAACTTCACGTTTCAATTACACCTGGTAAGAAAGAGTTTCATATACCAAACTGTACATCTGAATATATAGAGTTTGTCTTGAAAATGGGTTTCATTTACCTTACTAACTTTTATTAGATACTTATACCGTATAGGAATTATTTTTATCAAGTCTTTCTGTTATTATGAAACCTACATAGAATACAAATTATATCAAAACAAGATATTCACGGTATTGTTTTGTTAAATAATGATCAATATTTATTGATGTTTTTATAAAGTTCATGCCTTCACTTAAATCAAATGGATGGAGCTGGTACAACCTTGCGATTCTGTAACTAACTTTTCGAACTCACACAGCGGTTTTCGCAGCGGCGGTCGCGCTCATATCAGTCGTGAAGCAGTAATTTTATGATTTGGCATTCTGATAAGGAGGGAGCTTGTAGTTTATTGTTTATCAGAATTAAAGAAAGAAAAAGAAGCGAAAGTATGTTCTCTAATTAATAAAAATATTTTTGTTTGTATTTATATAAAATCACTATGTAGATTCATCTTGCGTCAACCCAGTCAATCTCTGTGATTACAGAGTTACTACAGGCTTGAAAAAACACCTGAGTAATGAGCTCTTACGGTTCATGACTTATTTCAATCTTTCAAAGTAATATTTATAAGTAGTTTTTATTTACAGCCACCGGTTCTATTCAGATCTCATGTTTTATAATAGAATGTTCTTAATGCTTTTAAGGAACATGTTTTAAACACGCTCAAAGTCATATGACAACAAAATAACTAATTTTAAAATCACATTAAGAAAGGTCAATACGAATATTTAATAAGATTTTATAAAGATAAGGGCTACAGATGATCGAACGATGATGATAGGCTGTGATAATTTATTAGTTTCTCAATTAAGATATACGGATAAGTATAAGATCTACTTCTTAATACTTAAAAAGTAGATAGTACTTTTTAATAAACGTCTTTCTATAAGTTCCTAATTAAAAAACAAGAGTACTGTACTGTATTGTACTGTACTGTACTGTAAGGAAATAAAGATACTTCCTTTCCATGCGATGTTAAACCAGTTCCAATTAGTAGTTTCATTGTTGAATTTCCTAAACAAGTCATTCGAGTTGTTAAAATATTGATAAGACAAAATATAAACTTTTTGGTGGATTTTAATTTCAGCATCGCCAAACATAATATATTTCGTATTTAATAAAAAGAAATTATAATCATAATCTAGCTTAAAAGCTTAGGGAAGCAACAATACCAGAAACTTGGTTATTGCTCTCTCTTATTGTAACTTCATATAAAGAAGTTGATTTTTTTATTTTATATGAATCTTTATTAAATAACCTCGTAAACTTAAATGTGTTCATTGTAAAGGTCCTCTAATTGGAAACTTTAACTTATCCATTCTCATTATTACTTAAAAGTTCTTAACTAGAAATTAAATTATACAGCGCTCTGTTATTATATTTTGTAATTGCTGGCTAACGAATTTTCCTTTGAAAGTTATCTACTATCCCTATATAAGAGATATTACTTTTTTCATCAAATCATATTATGTTTAATTTAGTAAAGTAAATCCTACTCGAGTACATACAGTTATTATTACATATAGTGAAATGGTTTATTTGACATACCTATAGTTATATATTTATAAACCTATATATTATGTTATGTTCTCCAAAAGCAGGCAAAGTATTAAAAATAAAATAATAATAATAGTTATAAAGTTAATATACTTCCTTCTTATATACTAAGAGACACAGAAATGGAGTTCTTAATATCTGTTATTATATAGCATTACACATTCACAAACACATACACATAGTACTATATTCATACAATACAAGTATTTAGTTATTTTTACCATATAAGTTACGGAAGAGCTAGTTCCCCTGGCACAAGAAAACTTATTTACTTAAAAAGGGGCCAACACATTGAGTATAATTTTAGTTAGTTTATGGTATAAAATAATTAATATTGAATTTTTAATACACATCATCATATTTCTGGGTCTAAGTTTTATAACGAATTTTCCGTCACTGCACGAGCTTGTTTGATTTGCGTACATAAAACATCCACATGGTCGAGGTTCGAACTTACAACCTCAGAGTTTAGAAATGGCTGGCGGATTTAAATTACCAATCGAAGCAGCATAAGCTGTCGTCAATTAGTAAAAGTTTCAATGCATCTTTATTTTATGTAAGCGACCATCGCATCTAGCAACATTATGGAAAGTTTTTATTTCAAATTACATCTCATAAAATGTTGCAAAAACGTTTGTGAATGGAAATTATATTAACTTCCGGAACGCTTACATAAGTGTTCTAGCTTTGACGTGTGAAGTCAGTCACCCCGGGTAATAGGATGTAGGCAGAAGCTACTAACAAACACCCGACTTAACATTTTCACAACTCTTTATAATTTACATTTATGTTGTTACATCAGTAAAATGAATAAAACATGTCTCGTATAAGATTATATATATATATATTTTTTTATTTTTTTTGTAATCTTAACATATATAAATTACGTGTCACGTTGTTTGTCCGCTATGGACTCCTAAACTACCGAACCGATATCAATCAAATTTGCACACCCTGTGTAGTTTGATCCAACTTAAAAGATAGGATAGCTTACATCTCAATTCATACCCGCAATATTATTTTATTGCAAAATATTTGTTTATTATTTGATAGTCACAATTCTAACAGATGGCGCTGTGTTGAAACTACCAACGTTTCACATAAGCTACAATTTAATGGCATAGCCACCAAAAAAGCATGGTGGTCCCCATGACTGGTGTTCTCCTACCGTTTCCCTTGAATAGTTTGCTACAATGTAAGATAACAAAAACCTTAGCCACAGCAACGTTTGGCCGGTCTGCTAGTTTATTATACATTTTTCGCTTTGTTTATAAGAAATATGGATTTCTTTTATACTTCCAACTTAAAACTTACTGATTTAGTATTTTAGATAAAGTATCTACAAGTGTTTGTTAATTAAACAAATTCTTTTAAATAAATTCTGTTTTAAAGTATATTTAAATGTCTGTATTGATTATAAGTTCAGTTTGTAATTGATTTATTTATTTATTAAGGAAAATAAACAGATACATCTACATATACAGTAATAAAATAAAAGTAAAACACAAAATAAACACATTGGACATATCTACAAAAAGTTTCACTTATAAAAAATATAATACAATAAAACATGACAGCAAAAAAATTGATAAAGTATTAGCATAAGTTGCTTCATAGCGGAATATGTTATTACAAATAGCTAATGATTTTAAAGAAATCATCTGGAAAATGTAAAGCTTGGGTAGATTTAATGTTGTTAAACCGTAATTTACATAGTACACTTTCCGCGTTGCTAATAAGGAAATATTAAAATTTGTGTTCATAAAGTATTAATGCTTTATTATTTCTCGAAACCTTTACTGAAGTTTTTATATAAGTACTGGATACTATAGCGTTTTAATCACTTATATTGTACAATATTATTATATATTTTTACTTAATATCTTAGATATTTATTAACCCCCCTTACCTATAAAACTAAATCAGTCTAATTGCACTCTTTGAACTAAGGTACTCTTGTCTCTTTCTGTGCTACTGTTTTTGAGCGAAATAAAAAGGGACAGAAGTTTTATGAATAAAGTGGTAGCAGGCGCTATCCCTTATGAATAGTATAAGCGTTTCGTATCGAATTTAATTTGATTTAGCAAAAAAATATGTCTAAGACAATATTATTTTATTTATCTTTTGGTTAACAAAATATATCTAACTATTATTCGAGGAAATGCAAATTTACACATTTTAATAAACTTTTCGAATGCCAGTCGAAGATATATAGGTCTACATAAATGTGTAGGTAGTACGCGCGTTAACCAAATCAATCCTTATATTTAAATTCTAACCTTAAATAAAACGAATTGTAACTTCTAAAAATTCTAAATATTGCCACAGAAATCATACACTAAAATTATCTCACTGTTTCATAATTATAGCCTGTTGATATAATATAAACACCATAAAATTCCATATCTATTGGATAGAATAAGTCAGTTACAATCGAAATCGATTTTTGAAGTATACCAATTCGTATGTGCTCATGTCGCCAATAACCAATTCTCGATCGAGCTATCACAGAGTCTCGGAAAATTGACAAAATTTTACGCAAAAGTTGTCTTTAAGATAAGAGACATAAGTGTGATATTATACAATATGGCGCAAATATGACAATTACTGAGTAACATTCGATCTGCTAAGATATGTATAATGGATTCACTTCGCAATTGTACTGATTTCTATTATAACCCGTGAAGCTAGTTATTAGATGAATACATTTTAGATGTTAATGGGTTTATGCTATATTTATTTTTATCTATACTAATAATAATAATAATAGCCTATAATTCAGCTGCTTTTACATTTAAACACGTTTCTATTAAAATCTTCTTTTAGGTCTCTGCACTGTGCCACTCTCTGCTTATGTACCTGCTGTTTCTTTAATTTGGTCTATTCTTCTTAGTTGTCTCCTTCTGGTGCCCAGTTTGCCCAATTGTGCCATTGTTCCACTTGCCATGTGCCCCGCCCATTTCCTCTTTAGGGTATTTATTTTTATTGTAACATCTGTTAGCTTAGTTGTTTTTCTTAACGCTGTGTTCTTTATTTTGTCTATTCTTTTCTTCCCTATCATACATCGTTACATCGATCTTTGACACACCTGCATTGTATGCTGCGCTTTAGTGGGAAGGTTGAGATTTTTATGTATACCAATAATACAAATTTATGTATATTATAAACAGGTAAATTTTGTGAGATAGAGAGAAAGCCAGGTGATTTGTGCAAGTATGTATATTAACACGAAAATTTAAAATACGCTTTCGTGGTAGTCGAACTTACAAAGTAAATCATTCTGTTCACGATAAACTCAAAAATAACTGCACTTGTAACTTACTGGGCTTTGGTGGGCTTCACCAATATGTAGAATGATAGATGAGGAAGGTTTAGATATAATTTTTTAAAGATTACTTGTGACAACTACCCGTGCGAAGCCACGTCTGGTCACTATAATGACAAATTACTAATGAACAAATTATTTGGCAGATAGGTATTTTTTGAGCGTTTAGAACACGTCAAACTATTTTATTTTATAGTAGAGTGGTGCAACCTAAAGGCCACAGATATAAATCTCAACAAAATAAATACAGCAGTGACCATTTTGTGATATTTGCCTTCGTCGTACAAGTGAGTGTTAATTGCGCACATAAAAAGAAACGTTGCTCTATTATAACTATTACTATGCATCATGTGTTTGTAAAATGACGCGAGAAACACATTCACAAACAAATTCAGAAACTCATCACGTATTCAGAGCAAGGCCAGGATTAAAGTTAAGAACAGCGAAAATTCTGTGGTCAGAGCATTTCGCGGTACATTACACAATCGATTGCCGCCTCGCTGGGATCCCTAATTTATGGGGCCTGTTAAATATAGATTCCTCTGTTAACTTCCGAAAGTCCAAACTGATTTTGGAAAATTATTTTTAGCTTTTTATGTGCCTTTAAAAAATCGGAAGAAGTAGGTTCTTTCTTTATTCATTCTGTTTACAAATACATTTATTTTATTTGTTTTATAAAAAATAATTACATCAGTATAAATAGAAAAAGGGAACGGTAATATAAATTTTAAACAATTTAGCACGTAATATTTATATCTGAGTTAAATACCGTCACTTAATAATATTTCAGTTACAGTATGCCAATAAAAAACCCTTTAGCTTTTTATTGGCATTCAGTTAAACAAGCGCTTATCGGCGAGTGTGATTAATTTTATGATAGAATTGCTAATTAAATTTGAATTATTTAGTTTATTTTTTGTTTAAAATTGTTTTTAAAATATGTTTAATATTCGTATGATTAAATATCGTATAATCGAGCTATCAAACACACTCGGAAACTTTACGCCCAAACTTCTACACGGTATAAAAATATGAAAGAAAATTTTATACGATATAAAGAAATCTTAATAAAATGTATCGCAGAAACCCGCTGTTACATAAATAATAACTGATTCTGTTTCATATAATAAATATTATATTTTTATGTATATATAAAAGATTTCGAAAAAGTCTTTGATAAAACTTTGATAGGGGTGTTTGAAAGAAGCTTCTATACGACAATACCAAGTTTTCCACTTGGAAAGCAATCAAGTACAACGCCCATTGCTCAATTGGTACCTTTTTCCAATTCAGTGAAAAAGTGACAAAGAGTTTCAAGCTGTCCGTGACAAATATACTTTCGCGTCAAGTACCTATTAACAAAAAAATATTGAATAAGTTATGCCATGAATAGCCATTTTTATTTTGCCTTCTTTGGTCAATTTCATACGTCTATATTATACGCTCTATTAATTATTCGGAGCTATCAAAGGAAATCTTGGTGTAATACGCAGTTATTATTGATTTAAATATTACAAAGATAAAAATTATTCTCTTTTACTTTTATCTATGTTTGTCTTTGTTTCAATTGTCAATCTTTGTTTTTTTATTATTAATAACCTATTCATTACTTAAAATGTCATGTGGAACATGGTGTAATGGTTGCAGCTCCTTACAAACATTGTGTAAAACAAAAAACTTGGCGAAAACTTGAAAAAAGAGTGGTGGTGAGTTTATTGCCAGTTCTTCTCGTCTGTTCTACGCCTTTGATTTGAGAACTGGCAGTATATGTAAAATTAGAAGCATTTAGCATTTAAAAGGTATTTCTTTAAGACCTTTATAAGTGTAAATTCTGATACCTTGATAAATAAATGATTTTGACTTTGACTTTGTTAAAATTTAATATTTTAGTAAAGTTATTGTATTTTACTAGTTTTATCATAAATTGCCCATATTTGAAATATGATTGTATAAATTATTAATTTTCATTATGATTACATTTATTATTACAAATATGATTCGACCTAACTAATGATTTATTTACAAGTTATCAACTGTTAAAATATCTACCAATGGTGCTTTACTTATTAATTTTCATATTGTTATCAAGTTCAGTGTACGTGAACGAACAGAATTAATGTAAATTTGTTGTGAGCCGGGCACTACTATGTCATTTACATTTCCTACATAATTATTAGGTATTCGCATTGCCAATTGAATCTTTATTATATCTAAATATTATACAGTATGTAAAAACATATAATTAAGAGCCCGTTTTGTTATTATTTTGTATTAAAAGAAGAATTCATAGTCATACATAGATCACTTAATATTGAGTAAACTTTTCATGTTATAGATTTTAAATAAAATGAACATTAACATAATCACTGACCATCTTAATTACATATTGAATTGCAATTATTTTTCGGTGTAAATCTACAATTCTATAAAGTTATACATACTCTTATAAAACACGGAGCTATTTAATGTTAAATGCAGAGTTATACATTGCCAAAGATAGCTCTATTATGGAGATTCAAGTTCTGTTCCAACTCAATCACTATCTGTGGGCAGAAGTTGGCCAGCTGAAGTCAACAGCTGTTCGGGAGTTACGCTGAATGGCTCCAACTTATATTTAGTTCAATTAGCAACTCTAATTGTATGCGCTTGTTAAGCTATTTTAGCTGCAATTATCTTATAATTAACTATGCCATATGCTCCAACTAAGATACAAATCTAAGGAAAATCGCACGCAATTAAAGTGACACTTACTGCTGAGGGCTCACCGAGAATTCAAGATCATTTTATTTTCAACTAGTCATATAATTATTAGTTAAAGGTAGTATGTTTGTGATGCTTAACGAGAGCAGTGTTGGCCTTGTGGCTTCGGCGTGCGACTCTCATCCCTGAGGTCGCAGGTTCGATCCCCGGCTGCCGGTGCACCAATAGAATTTCTTTCTATGTACGCATTTAATATTCGCTCGAACGGTAAAGAAAAACATCGTAAGGAAACCGGCTTGCCATACCAGTGTAGACCTAGTGGCTAAAGCGTGCGACACTGAAGTCGTGCGTTTGAATCAAGGCCGTGCACCAATGGATTTTTCGTCCGATGTGCGTAAGTAATCAATTTATTTATTTTTTTATAAGAAAGATATACGCATACTCACAAACATACACTTACAATAAATGAATGAGCTAAATTCCGCATACTATGGGCAAACTTGAGCTATTAGCTAATTATGGAAAGAATTGAATAATGTATTTAGAGGAAGCATTAAGGTACTTGGTACTTCACAATAAATAAACTGTTTATGTTCCGGAGATCGTAAAACAACACTGCGCTAAAAAACATTAATGGCTGAGTGATCTTTGTTGTACCTTCTGACATTAATGTTTCTCAAATAACATCTAAAAACAAGAATAAATTGTTTCCAACGGCGTTATGGCCTTCAATCATATTTAAAATGTTTTTTTCTCAGTTGTATTTTGTCTACTTCAGATCGAAATCACTTCTACAAAATTTTAAAAGAAATAAGATGTTTGTAATAAATCAAATTAAGTAAGTGACTGGTATAACGTTACGTAGGTATTCTGGCGTACATATGGATCGTGAGTCAATTTAGTCATAATGTGGTCCCCAAATAAATATAAAAAAATTTAGCAATTGTCATCATTATATTTAAAAAAAAGATGTTTATCGATACGTGGCACGCTTTCTCAAAGTTTAAATTGAATATAACTATACTTCTATCATCGAAAAGGCGACTCGTATCACAAGTGCGATGGGATTAGATATCGACCAATAAAAAAGTCATAAACCTAGAAAAAGAACACTCCATCAATAATACTTAATCGATGAAGGCTTAATGTATTTTTAATTTCAAATACCAGCAGATTGCAAGAAAGAAATCGATTAAATCGATAGATTACCATATCGATACAAGCTTTTTAATAATTAATTTTCGTGTTGTGCAGTATATAAAAATTATACAAAGAGTAACTGTTTCATATAGGGCGACGTCTTCTCTCATGCAAACAAAATTACAATAATTAATTTGGTGTGCATAGAGCGTGTAATACAATTATTAACAGTCCATATTTGCATTGTATTGTTTTGCATCGTTATTTAATTTTAATATATGAGCTATCTTTTACTGTCGAATAATATTTAAAGAACTTTATTTCTCATTATAAAAATTAAATATATGTAGAGATACACGACCCCATCAGACAACCGTCCTTATTTCAGCATACTAGCCTCAACCTGACACCTAGACAAATGTATAAAAATACTCTAATAAAAAATAGTTTATTAATGTTGGATATTTATAATACTAAAATCCTTTAAACTAACTTTAAATTTCCTTAAAAGCGAATGCCGTGGAATACTTATGCCGTATCGAAATATGTTATGTTATTAACATGTATTTTTTTATTGAAGATTTTAAGCGTGGGTTCAGTAGTTTCCGAAATTACCTAATTAACACTTGAATGACTTCGTAATAACAAATTGAACCTGATTATAATATGATATAAAACTTGATAATACTCTTATATTTTATGAGAGTGTAGTCTATAGATGCATAATGATGTTTTTTTTTTTTTTTGAAGAAAATTCACACCAATTGACCTAGTCCCATGATAAGCTGGTGAAGCTTGTGTTATGGGGACTAGGCAACGGATATACATACATATTATATATAGATAGACATATAAATACATATTTAAACACCCAAGACCTAAGCACAACACCAAATGCTCATTACATCGATGTTCGTCTCAGCCGGGGATCGAACCCGGGACCCATGGATTCGCAGTCAGGGGTACTAACCACTAGACCAATGAGTCGTCTAATTATTATAATATGATTATTATTCTATTACGTATAAAATGTAGTGAGCCAAGTCAAATAAAGTGGATAAAGTTATCGAATTTAATACGTTAGAATGCAGTAATTCAACACGACAACATCTGTTTCAGACAATGAGAAATTTTCAAATATACCGATGCATTGGTATTGCGGACGAAGTTTGAGCTAATTTCAAGTGATTTATTACCTAAGTACTAACTCCGATTTACACTTATATAAATATATAAGCATACTGCTTATTAATTGACTGTATTCATTAAAGTTCGATTAGGTTTTGATGTATGGCTGTTGACAGCGTGATTGGGTTTTGTTATCATTTCAACATTAGTGAATCGATTCAAATTTGTTAATGAATATTTTATCATTATTATGTACATTAATGTTACAGTATGAAAAGAAAATATTCGTTACTAATCAAGCTATTGGTATTATTATTGAAAAAAAACTAAAGAAGAGAAGATAAATAATGGAAATAAAGTGCATAACTTACTTTTTTTAACAACCAAGCAAGTACGTGCAAAGTTAATCAACCAGTTTAAAATACATTCTAAACCCACGTTATAAGATATTATGAGACTTACAGTAAAAGACCTATCATAATGAAAATGCTTAATGCTTATATCAACATTTCTGAGAAACGGGCTGTGCGTTTCTTATAAATATATTGTCAGATGAAATAAAAATTGAAACTTTTTGCCTGTTTTTTTTCAGACCGATACAATCACTATACGCTAGCAGTAGTTAGTTAGTAGTTAGCCTAGTTGCCTAGTTAGCATAATAAAACAATATTGTTTAGATAATTAAGATAAGATAAGTCTGTTTCGACTAGAAGAAACTGCTTTTAACCCCTTGTTTTTTTTTTGTTTACTTTCCTATTATTTGTTCTGTACGTTTAACGACTATCGACAACTATCACGTGATAGATATTGCGACAAAATAAAAAAATTCCTAGTATTGTCTTTGATTAACATAACCTTTACACATTTAAAGAAAAACGCTTTTTACCGGATTAAAGTTATGTTTATTATTATAAATTTACAACTATTTGACATAATTTTAAATTTATCCGACGTTTCGCGTGCTTTACAGCGTGCGTGGTCACGGTGACTGGTGTCAAATAGTTGTAAATTTATAATAATAAACATAACTTTAATCCGGTAAAAAGCGTTTTTCTTTAAAACAATTCCTATTTATTTATAGTTTACGAACAAATCAAGAAAACATAAAATGTTATCAAATCAGTAATGATAGAATTAAAATTAAAACAAATATTGTTGAACAGTAAATAAAGAACAACTATAAATCAGTACAGCAATTAAATCGTTTTAATTTACACAGAATTGCATATAAATGAAAACATGCGCGTTATCAGTGAGCTCTGAAATGATTTATATATTTACATACTATCTGGCACTATTTTTATGTTTAAATGAATGCTGCACGCTGTATAGTCGTAACTATGGATTGTTGATCTCATAATTGACAATCGCTCTAATTCTGATATTCACGTTTCGAATGCCTAAGCCCAGCAGAGACTAATTCTAGCCTGTTTACACTTTACATCTAAAGCTTAATAAGTTTTATTTCATTGCGCATTAAGAAATAATTAGCGTACAATTACCAAGTGTTGGATCGACGGAACGGTGGGACCGTTCCGTCGGCCCCTGTGCCGGACTGACTTTTAAATCAAAGTGTTGAACAACAGTGATAACCACGTATTTATAAACATATATTCTGCAACATATGGCCGTAGATTCAGATCGGATAAGAAAAGGCTTGCATATCAGTCATGATAGCAAGCAGGTTACAGACAGTACGCGCGGCCATCTACAGATCTATTAAAACCCAAATTCATAAATACAATGAGAACCAAATTCTTACACAAAATAAATCACCTTTATGGACTATGAAAAAGCGTTTGACACTAGAATTAGGTTTTGAAGAAGTGCCTTGCAGATTGCAGGCTCGTTTAGCGTTATACCATCTTGAAGCACATTCAAAAGCAATCTACATCCTTTATAACGTTAAATTTTACTCGTATACTAGTGGACCCCACAGACGTTGTCCTGCATGATATTTAAAGCGATTAGGATATTAAGCAAAGTATGAAAGTACCGACTGCAGTGCCATCTGCCGGGCTGATTTGTGAATCTAAACCATTCCCAGATCCCCTTGAACACACACAAAAAATTTCATCAAAATCGGTCCAGTCGTTTGAGAGGAGTTCAGTCACATACACACGCACAGAAGAAATATATACGTATATATTAAGATATACAATGATATAGTAATAGTGAAAATTATGTATGAAAAATTTTTAGCTTGATGTTGTATAAGAGATATAATATATATCTAAAAAAATACACACGTAAAAACTCCTTATATATTTATCACTAAAAGCTAAAAATTTTCAATTTCAAAACTACCTATATGCTAAATTGTTATTCGCAGTAAAAGTTTTCAACGCTTCGAATTTAGATTTTTCCATGACATAAGCCACGAGACGCGATGCAATAGATTATAACGTATTGGGAATTGCTAGGCGTCGCCCGACGTGATCTGAGTTCTGCGTTATCGAGTTTAGTCGTTCATATTCGCTTATAGAATCGTAATATTCTCTAATAAAATAAAATCATATAGACCTCACTAAGGCTTCGACATGCTTAAATCAGAACTTTTGATATATACTAAGTATTGGATCTTCAAAATTGATTAAACTCCCACATACAATCAACAATCTAAAGTTCGTGACATGATAAAAATATAAATACCATAAAAGAAACAATATAATTCACGATACGGAAGGATGAAGTCATCAAATCTACCGATAAAAAACAATGAAACTGCTGAAAAAATTCATTTATCTTCCGTCGAACCCTTTTCGAAATAACGACGTATCCAAATTAATGGTTAATTTATCACAATCAATAATGCCCTCCTCGTCAAATAAAAATGATTTACAATGTGTCCACACGTGTGATAAATGAGAAACTTCCCAAAACTTGCTTACGACGATATGACAATAGTTTTTGTCTAGTGTCTAAGAGGAAATGTGTTACCGTTTTATAAGTTATTCCATCTTTTTCGTTTCTTAGGAAATGACAGGGATCTTAACTCAAACTTTACGACAGTAGGCAAGTATTTGTTTATTTAAAAACATTGTTTGTATTCTTAATTGAGGACACGAAGAACACCCAGGACGACGCCTAGATCTAAGATACATTCAGAAATACTTGAATGGATATTTTATCATAAGTTTTTCAATCTTAAAAATTATATAAAGTGTATTTAAGTATAGAACTTGACATTCAATAACTAGCTACAGAAAGTACAGTAGTAGTTTGTTACTAAAAATAAAATAAGAATATAAAACTTATTTCTCAAATTGAATTTGGTAAACTGTAATTTAACTTCTGAAATTTGGTAATTATTATCATTTTATAATTCTATTACAAAATTTTGGAATCGCTAATAAATCAAACAGTTTGTCAGTAATTTATTATGTTTTATGACATTATCTTATCATCCTTTGCCAACTAATAATAGCTTAAATATATTTCGAAGCCTTTCGTAGAAGCCTAATCGAACTCTCAACTAAAAAATGCCAAAGTACTATCTAATAAAGAATATATTTTCCAATTTTATTTAAATGATAAAACGAACCTATGTACTTAATACTCATTCATAATTATATAAGCTCTTCTTTAATTCGAATTCGCTTAGATAAAGGTCTAATAAAAAATAATCATAGGAGACAATGGTGGTTGGGAAAGCCCTGGTACTTGTTAGCAGTTTAGTTCATTGCCGTACGTATTGTAGACGAATAATGTAGTACAACACATTATTTTATTTACTCTCTCTAGTTTATGTAAAAGAATGTCAGGCCGAAATTTGGAAAATCTTTCGGAAAGTTACGAAGCATGAACAATCACACATGCTCGGCGACTCATTGGTCTAGTGGTTAGTACCCCTGACTGTGAATCCATGGGTCCCGGGTTTGATCCCCGGCTGAGACGAACATCGATGTAATGAGCATTTGGTGTTGTGCTTAGGTCTTGGGTGTTTAAATATGTATTTATATGTCTATCTATCTATAATATGTATGTATATCCGTTGCCTAGTACCCATAACACAAGCTTCACCAGCTTAGCATGGGACTAGGTCAATTGGTGTGAATTGTCTTTAAATAAAAATAAAAAAATAAAAAAATGAACAACAAAGACAAGCATCTGAAAATATATGGTCCGACTTCTTTAACAGCGTGGATTGAATTAACTGCCAAAAAAATATTCAAATACAATCTTATTATTGTATCGAGTTAAGTTCGGTAGCGGTTGTTGGAAGGATGTTCAAATGTATGTTAAATGAAACTATTTGTTTGAAGCTGAGTGTCAACTTGCTTTAATCGTTTAAAACTTGAGCTTATAACTAACATAAAATTAAGGGATTGGAACACTAGACTAACAGAAAAGTAACTACACTTATTGAAGGGATCTTAAACCTAAGTGACCCTTATAAAGAATATAATTGTAGTCGAACTATTGGACATTATCAGAAATATAATAATAATATTATATTATAATAACATTCTCGTTACACAATATTTATAAGTGGGGGAAAAACTAAAGGACATTTATTACTATACTGACGTTTTACAATTTATTGACTTCTAAATATTAACCAAAATATATATATACGTAACTAGACTAAATGTTAGGGTACATAAATCTCTTTAAACGTATAATATTTCATAAAAAACCTTCCTAAATTGCTTTATATATATATAGGAATATTTTTATGCATAGCAATTTCAACAATATACGTTAAACTAACCAATAAAAATTTTTTAACCGTTCCATCGGGGTACAACGATATTTCCCTACAAAGTACTAAAAAATAAATCTCAATAAAACAAAATTACATTCTATCGAAAAAAATACGCAATATACACGAAAATTTACCGAAAGCTCGCTTTCGAGCTGGGGTGGGAAAGTTGGGGATGGTCACTGATGGAGTAAGGTTAACATTGCCTTGATAAAGCCAACAAACCCTGGTCAAAACAGTCTGTGCCATCCACGTCCTATTAATCCACTCTGGGACCTGCTGCAGCCACGCTCTCGCGTGCCCACTACCTAGAGCTGCAGCTGAGCTGAGGGTGCAGGAAAAAAGGTAAATATTCTGCGCCTTAAAACAGAATCCACTCACTACGGAGCATAAACCTGAGCTTGTCTGGAAGCTCTAAAGTAGCAGCAGTACAAGCAGAAGCAGAAATGCTTAGATGATGAACGAAAGTGGAAGCGTGGCCGTCCCAAGCAAACCTGGCGTCATACAGATGAGGCAAAGGGAGCCGGAAAGACTTGGAGCGAGGTGGAATATGGTGAAAGGCCCAAGACCGATCACGATGGAGCTCACGGTTGACGCCCTCTGCCCCATCTCCCTAGATTAGGAAATAGTCAAGTCGCTATCGAGCCATGTTACTACAATATTTCCCGCAGCAATGGTGAAAAGGAGAAAATATTAGATTTACGAATTATTTTAATACTTACAAAGTCGATTAATATTGCTTTGTATGATTTTAAATTGTACCTGTAACAAAATAGTTGCATGTTAAATTTATAGAACCTGTACTAGTCCATTCTTCCGTGCATTGATTCGTGTGACTCAAATACGTTACTACGGTTGTTCATAAATTTTATATTAAAATTAATTAAAGATATTATTTTTATATTACAGCTGTTGGCCTAGGAGCTCTTCTCAGGAAACTAGCATTCCATAGGACCTAAAAATCGGTGTATGTCAGGCATAGCAGTAGTTGGTAGGCAGTAGGCTCCACATAGTGGTGGTGCGCGGCAAAAATTTCCTTAAAAAATGCTCAATTCTTGAACGACGGAAGTATCAAGTTTATGTTATTAAGTCAATATATAAACAACCTCCATCAGTATTATCGCATTATGAGTCGCAGCTGTCACCCGAGAGTAATCTGGTTTGTCTCTCTGAGGATTAACGTACAATCTTTGACATGTACAGATTTCAGGACACAATCACATATAAGAACTAGCTCTGCTCCGTGATTACAATGCATTAATTCGGTCGTTGCATGTACAATAAATGTACTAGCCAAGACAACATAATTTTTTAGCCCCATTCACTAATTTCTGAGGTTAGGGCAATCCACATAAGAATATATAAAAAGTATGTTACCACCTTAACTGTACAAGCAAATTTAAACAAATTGAGTAACAGAATAAGGAAAAAAAAGGTAATTTTAATAATCAAAATCATTCATTAATGTTTTTCCATTCTCCTCTCCATCTAATTTGGGATGTATCTTCATACAAGGAGGCAAGGAGGTGATCAGTCTACTGTCTGATATATATCGATGGGCAACCTTATCATAGTTACACATTTCGTTTCATAAAGATCAAAAGCCTTAAAATTAAATACCGTTAATTATAAATTTGTTTATCGCTCAAATTTTCTCTTCGTTTAATAAGTTCACCAATTAACACTGAGAATTCTCTTTCCTTTCCTGTAGAAAGCTTTCTAGTAATAAAAACGAATGAACCCTCACGCGTTGGATAGGGGGCGACGGGTTTACTCAGCGCGCGACGGGTTTTGAATCTTTAGCATTAATTATAATATTAAATTCACGTTATAACAATATGTATTTTATATTAGGTTTGTTATATAAAATATGATCAAGTTCTATTTAATTTTATGAGCTAAATCTTTAAATTAACCTACTTTACCAAATTACTAAAATTACATGTGTCATACGTGTTGTGCTTTATTCATCAAAGATTCCCTCAATAAATGGAATATTATATAAATTAATTATTTCTTACAGTCTCTTGCCTTATTACCTCACTCACTTTTTATATTATGTGATTTAAATTTGTTATACTAACACGCACATACAGAAAAAAAAAAATATTTATTCCAACACAAGTTTTTTAATAATTTACAAGTATCGCGTCCGAAAGCTTAGATAGTAGTAGTAGTAGCAGTTTACGTAGTATCTAAAAGTAATAACTCTATTAATGAAAAACATTGTTTTTAAATAAACATTGTACATTTACTTTTTTGTCGGCTAATAATAGTGAAATAAAGTCGACAATCGCTTCGAAACGATACGTAAAGTCAAATACAGACAAAGGCGGCTCAAAGTTAATGTCCCTCTCATAAATTCAGGTTCTACAGTAAAATATGTATGAAAAATTTACGATCCCATATGCGAGGATTGTTCGCACTCAATGCTATATACAAAATATATACCTTATGTACATATTTTATTTTGTTAGTTCACCGTTAGATCATCAGTTACGAATACGGCGGTCGGTTCAAGTCCTGTGTAGGATTAAGCTATACACCATTACGCATCTTTTCTCTATCAATATTCTATCTATACTATTCTAAAATAATATATTTTTTAAACTACTCAAATTTATCTAGGTGTAAACCATTCGATTTTATTAAATATCCAATGGCTGGGCCAATTTAAACAATCATTTTTGGGTAAATCTTAAAATATTCCAAGACAATAAGTGCCTGACATGGCACGACTAATACCTCGTGGCAGAGTCAAAGTCAAAAATCGTTAAAAATGTAACACAATGTACACTTATGAACGTCAAAAAATAAATATACATTAAATGTTTCTAATTTTACATTTACTGCCAGTTTTCAAATCAAGGGCGTAGAACGGAAGAGAAGAACTGGTAATAAACTCTCCGCCACTCTTTTTAATCGCCAACGTTTTGCTGATCATTTTAAAGAATTACCATAGAATATAACTGCTGTCCTTGTTAAACTGTCAGTTAGTCAGTCTACATTTATAAACGTTGCAGTTAATCCAAACACTCGAGGGAAGTCACCATAGACGATAAACATCTCACGATATTACCATTATAGATGTATGAGCGATAAATTCATAGATTTATAGAGATTGCACGGACATTGTCTGTGGTTACGGGCCTCGAATAAATCGCACCCAATGAGAGTGTACGATCGATCTAATGGATTTATTCGACTGACTACAACCCTTGGCCTATGCGGGCTCATTTTATTATCACCGACCTAGATCAATACATCTAGGAAGATTCCTTTTTTACCTTTTTATGAAGGCTTTGTTGGCTAGCGCTTTTTAATCTAAATTCTAATATACCACGTCAGGAATTGTCAGGAAAGTTGAGGACCGGAAAAGGTTATATCAACCAATTAACACGGCACAAGATATTTATTTCCGCGAAGCCACAAATTATATGATAACAACATACGTCATATGCAAAATTACATCAACTTAATGAAATTAAATGAACTCGTAGACGTTATTACAAAAGTTTTAAAGATTTAAGGAAAATGTTTTTGAGTAAATCCAAGTCTTGGCAAAAGCTCCGAAAGCAAAAACTTGTTCATGTTTGTTTGTTTTCACGCGAACACTCTCATTGAGTTTTAAGAGAATTTATTTGGTTTAAATGTATATTTATGTTACTTTTCAGTTTAATATATAAGTTCAGAATATATGCTTTAGTTTTTTTTCGTAACTTCATATATGCTAATTAAGTAGATTACTAATTAGTCCATACGAACCATATGTCAAAAATTTCATATATTAATATTTCAGTTTTTGTGCAAAATAATATGATTTTCCTTTGTTGACTATTCTCTCGAATATACAGGTTTTTTAGAGCAGCAGAGCAGAGAATAGCAGTGTTGGCCTAGTAGCTTCAGCGTGCGACTCTCATCCCTGAGGTCGTAGGTTCGATCCCCGGCTGTGCACTAATGGACTATCTTTCTATGTGCGCATTTAACATTCGCTTGAACTGTGAAGGAAAACATGGTGGGTCAGGCTCAGAAGGCTGAACTTGCCTAAAAGATTGGCAAATGATCATGAAACAGATACAGAAATCTGAGGCTTAGACCTAAAAAGGTTGTAGTACCACTGATTTATATAGTTTTTTGTATAATATACAACTATAGAAGCTACAAACGCAACAGCAACTACGGTGGTATTTATTATAATTTCCAATATTGTACCACTTTCTAATATATGTAATATGTAGCATGGATCAATATAACCGTGTACGCCTGAGGACATCCAATTAACGTATGTTATGCATCTATTTCACACCAAACACCAATTACAAGTAATTTATTATTGGATTAGTGGTTTATCGTTTTAATAACATTTGTTGGTCTAATACCACATTTGCATTGGTGTAAAGTGAACATTCTCGAGTTTTGAAATTCAAGTGCGCAATATTGTAATCTATAATGTTTACTTTATTGCAATCTAACCAAAACTAGTTAGTACTATGTGTAAATAACGACAAGGTACAAATGTATATAAGTAACATTATAAAAAAATAAATTGTGCGTGAACTAGGTGTACACACGTAAGAAGTGAAACTTCTTTATGATCTTATTTTTCGAAAAATGATCTACTATATGCAACTTTACAGAAATTCGTTAAATTAGATAAAGTTTAACAAAAGGCTTTTATTATCATAGACATGAATACAAATATTTCATTTTACCTTATTACTACGAAGATTATTATAGAATTTCATTAATTGTAATAGAATTATTACTATCATTGAAAAACGTGACGATTTGCTACAAAATTTCTCCCATACGTCGATAAAGAAGTTTCATTCCAACGCCGATAAAGAAGATTGACTTCAAAAAGCAACATGGCGCGTAACCGAAAAATGTGACGCGTAACGAAAAAATGTTACACTAAATTTTTTCCAACCTCGATAAAGAAGTTTCACTTCAAAAAAACAGAAACTAAACGATTAATCAATAGAACACAAAATTTTAAACACAATGAAAATCTTGTTACTCCGTAAAAATATCACACATGAAAAATGTACTACCAACATTTTTTAATTAACGTTTCGGTTAAAAATTCAGCAATATCTCACAGAAGCCCTCGAACACTATCTAAAATGCTTGAAACAAAACACGGTTTATTGTTTAAAATCCATATCAAAAATTCAAATTGAAATAGTGTTTTCAATTGAAACCGGCTATTATATACTTAACTCAAATAAACCGAATACTTTGAAATGTTTTTTGATATTTATAAATGTTTTAATCGAACGGAAACTGATTGCCATTGCGAAATGAGGAAGTGTAAAATGGATAGAATTGCATGAATTATTTAAATTTTCCAATTTGTTATTGTTAGCGTTATGAGTATGCTACTGTCGAAAATATTTTAAGTGATACCTTGTGCTGTTTATTCCACATAAGTTTCTTTAAAAATCTAACTAAGAAGGATAAATTAGTCTCTAATAAGCTTGGTGTGCTCAGCAAGGCCATACGGTACTTCACTCCGGTACACCGCTTGCAACTCTATAAAGCGCGAATTCGGCCCCACATGGAGTACTATTCTCACCTCTGGGCGGGAGCTCCCCAGTACCAGCTCCTTCCGCTTGACCGTATTCAACGAAGAGCGATTCGAATCGTCGACGACCAATCACTTTCCGTGCGGTTTGATCCCCTGGCGTTGCGGTGAGATGTGTCTTTCTGCATCTTCTACCGCATTTACCATGGAGAGTGTTCAGAGTAGTTCTGCAGCTGAGTTTCTGAGTTCGTTGTTCCTGCAGCTGAGTTTCATTATCAGACGTCAACGCAGAGTACAAAATACCATCCATATCACCTCAACGTCCGTCGTTCCTCAAGTGAGCGTTTCTTAAGGCAGTTTTTGCCGCGGTCTTCAATTCAACTTAGGGTCCTTTAAGAAAAGAGCCTACCAATTCTTAAAAGGTCTTCTGGCAATGTGAGTGTCCATGGGCGATGGTATCAGTTAACATCAGATGAGCCTCCAGCCCGTTTGCCTCCTATTACATAAAAAAAAATATTCCCGTATGCTACGTACTAAATGTTTTTGACTTACAAGACCACGTCCAAGCACTACAATGAATCAAGAAATCCATTACATTAGAATACCATGCCATTCTAGGATACAATTTCGTTTAATTAACTGCTATTAAGCATTGCACTCGATAATAATATTAATAAAATCGTATTGGTTCGGGAAACAAACCGGCGAACATTCGCTAATGGAGCTTTAAGTAATCGCATGCTACCGCGCTCACCGCTAGTAATGTCATTACGTAGCTCATTCTGTGCTACGAAATCAATTTACATTTCCGAAGTTACAAGACACAGTTAGAAATATTTTCTAAGCACCAAATCTAGAAAAGATTAGCGTTTGACTGACACCGTACATTAGGTGTAGTTTCAAAATAATGTTAAAACGGATATAAAATATTTGTTCATGCTTTAGTGAAATATTGCCAGTTGGTTGACTAACAATGATTTATATAAGAATTAAGACGTAGAAATTAAGCATACTACGGGTTTTGAAGTATCTATTACGCACATCATATGACACAAATTTTATTTAAACCTAAAACTATGAATATCACACTTAATAATATATAAAACAAATATCTTTCAAATTAAAACTTAAACTGATCGCAAGTTAAGCCGGGAGCAAAGGTCGTAAATATAATATATTTGCGCACAGGACAATAACTCGTCTTCTCGGTAATGAGAACCAGTTCTCGTTAATGTCCTTTTAAATCAGTACTCTTAGTTATTCATTAAAAATGAACAGTTACTACAACGACAACTTAGTTCTATTTTAATGCTTAAAAATAAAATCTCTTCACAGCCCTTTGGCTTTTTAATTCGCTTGTTAAGTAATCAGGCATTGATCAGGTATTGATCTGATATTGGTAACTTCATGGACAACACTTGCTTTTGTGTTAAATGTACTTCATGACATAAAATCTCGGTTTAAGAGTACCGCTATTACGTTTAATTAATGTAATTTAAAGGTATACATTGTATTGGATTTTAAACTTTCAAATAAGGCACAACAGACCTGCTATTTTAACGGGATCAAGTTTGAAGCTATGTTTATAACATATATTTATATCGATGACTAGTCATTATCTATTAAGGAACAGCCTTGCGATTCTGTAACTCACTTTTCACGCTGTGTGAGTTCGAATAGTGAGTTACAGAATCGCAAGGCAGGGCTTTTTGGTTGAAAACATCATTCCCTTTTGTGCTTTGAACAACGATCGATATTTGCGAAAAATCAAACGCACAGAAGCGGCTAAAACAAATTGCCACCGAATCGCGTCACTCCACGTAGATTAACTTTATACGTTAGCCCTATATACTCATTGGATGCAAGCACTTGTATATAAAAATTAAATAGTATTTCCCCAGTAAACCTGTTGTGATGTTTTTATTGTAATAAAGACAAAGACATATTATTGTGTTTTATTTTATAAAGGAGGTAAAAATGCATGCAGTCGCTCTAGCGAGGTCTATTGGGCTAATAGTCTTTGAATATCTCTGGTAATCAGAAGAGGCACACCCCCTAAAAAGTCCTTGAACTAACTAAAAGTAAATGGTCACAGGACAAAAACTTCTAACTTTGTTTCATTAAATATTTTTCGTTGCCAGGAATTATGTGATCAGAAACACGTCGTCGATATACATATTTTACACAGGTCAAGGTGCAATCTATGGTTTAAGAATCGCACGGATAGCTTCCAGTCTTAAATGCTGTCATGAAATGTTATACCTATATATATGGGTCTAGCTTATACCAACTAACCACATAGCTAACAAAGTACCAACATAAACTCTTCAAGATATATCCTCGATCGCCTTCATGCAAGTCGATATCAAATCAAACTCTGACCTCAACATGTCATTTAACAGTATTCACGCTAGAGTTGTGTCCGTAATTAAAAACTATCAGGAAATAATAATTCCTTTGTCATTGTCGAGCTTATTTCACCGCGACATTGTCTGCGTGTACAATACTCTCAAGGTTTATTAAAAGTATTCATCTTTATTCACCACTGTAGGTGACCTGTGCCTACCATAAAATTACTTTTAACAACAAAAGTAATAGGAACTCTAAAAAATAATATGTTATAGATAGACTTGCAACATAACAGAGTTGTTTTCCAGAAAACTTCTGGATAATTGCGTTCTGGATGTGTTTTATATACACTGTTTTGGTATTAAACACATTTTTACTTAATAGTATAAATCTCATATAGTAGTCTCACTGCGTTGTAGCTGTTATTAAAATGATAATACGCTTATGGCAAAAACAAATGTAAAGGTAAAGGTATAGACTAAAATACTACTAAGGATATATTAGTTTAACACTAGCCTGTAACCAAAAGTAAATATTCTAAATTCCTTGGATTCATTATCCATTCAATATCGTTAGAAACTGTTACAAACTTACAAGTTTAATTAACACTGCCGAACATTTGTCTCCTCAGATAGGCTCATTCTAACTCGAAATTAAACACGCTCGCATCGCATATTACAACACTTTACGAAATAACGTATTCGAAACGAAAACGTGCAAGGTACTGTAAACGTAGTGGTGGTAGTCAAAGCGATAAATAACATTATAAACGAATTTCCACGAAAAATGTGTAAAAATCAACTTAATTAACGCATTTTTATTATTAAAAAACGCATAAAATAATCATTATAATTTTTCAGTTTAATGACTTTATAGGGATCATTAGTCTTAAAAATTCAATTCAACGACACAGGTTACTAAAGGTAGTAGAAGTAATTGCAATTGCGCCTGCTCGTTTGCTTGTGTAAAAAAACCCTATTCAACAAATGCGTACTACACGCCTATAAGCTATTATTAGCTAAAGCATGTGAATTGACTTCTAGAATAGTGAAATGATGCGTGATAAGGATAAAACATTAAAATGCTATTGAGTGTATTTATAAATGATGGATATGTTTTTAATTAACCATAACAAATTTTGATCAACTATCAGTACCATCACTTTCCTGACCACAAAACGCGCTACTACTCCCACCACACCAGCAATAAATTGCTTTTAAATGTACAAACACATTTGGATCTAAACTAGTTCGAAAATTTATTACTTAGGCGTGCATTTTATTTGTTCTGTTAAATTAAGCAGTTGACGAATAAATGTACGACTTGTTCAAATAAAATAACAAGTTGTTGTAACAATCTTATCGCAACTGTTCGCGATGAAGCTTTAAAAAAAATGTTTATTATGGAACATAAGATACAGGTATCACTTATCCCACGTCATTAAATTTGAATAGGTAACATCCCTACTCATCGGCAAAGAAGACAGAGGGTGTAGGCCGAGAGAAAAAGCCGGCGTAAAAAAGTCTCGGTACTCTTTTAAAATAGCAAATCATCAAACAACACTTATTTATTTTAACGCAAATTAATTAGAAGTAGTCTGTCTAGCAATAGTCCCAGGCCCTTTTATCAACTAGATAATTGTTAACTATATAGTAAGCATTTTTACACAGCTTTTCTTTAATACATTTCTTACATTTATTAAAAGGCAGAGATAAAAGAGCCTCTGGGATTTTATTAAAGAAGAGTATCCCATTTCCCAAAAAAGAATCTCTAAATTTAGATAGTCTAGTAAGGGGAATATGCAGCCTGCGTTCGTTCCGAGTATTAAGACAAAATTTAAATTACTACCTATTTTTAAAGGCAAAACAATGATGAATACATCTTTTTAAGGTTATATATTATCTATCTGTATATTATACGTATATATATGATTGGTTGAGTCATGGTTATAGTCGTTATCGTTAATTGAACTTCACCAAATTGTCCTTTTTAAGGAAATAATTGAGCAATTATAAAATAATAGCTTAATCGCTCTAAGGGTGAGATCTATAGTGCGCACTTAGACTTTGCTCTGACTTAACTATCGAGCTAAGACACAGTCGGTATTTATAGAGCAAACTACGAATCTCTCCCTAGTGTTGGCTTAGCTTAATCTCAAGTCCACGAAATCGACGACTTACCAAAAACTTTGACTATAAGCCTAACAAAAATAATGGCCCAAAATTTGCTTTACCATCATATCTTTTACTGGACTTTTTATTTTTGTCGGTTTTTAATGAACGGTGTTGCCATTTTGTATCGGAGTTCCATAGACTTTGGGAAAAATAGAATTTGAATTCAAAGAAATTATAAATGATCTTGATAAATACCTATGAAATGCATGAAATAAAATAATTACACATTATTATGGTATTTATTGTTGTTTATTTATATTATTTATGTAATTGTTCAAACCCCATTTTTTGAGAAATCTTAAAAATAACTGGTGTGATTTTGTATGTCACCTGGCAGCCCTGGCAATTGGCATATTATAGTGACAACGAAATTCAAACTATAACCTAACCAAAACATTGCGATCCGTTCTACGTAATAAAATTATTGTCATCTTTAAATAATTAATACATTTTCTAAAGGTTACTCGTGAATTTCTAGTTATTGCAATAATAAAATAAATGAATACATAAATAACAATAAATTGAAGATATATGTGTACCGTTTTAGATTTTTAAATATTTGTTATTGTTAACTTTTTTAAAGGATAATAAACAAAGTATTGCATGAAATGAAACATCAATTTGTATTTTGACATTTTCTGTCTTAGCTTGGGCTTAGCTTAATCTCACCGTTAAAATGTCTATAAATACGAAATCATAGTTTAACCTTAGTGTACACTAAGCAAAGTTTTTCGTAAGGTAAGTCTGAGCAAAGTCCAAGTGCGCACTATAGATCTCACCCTACGTCTCAAAATTTGAAAAACAAGATCATGGGACCATCTGGGACTCTTTCAATCAAAATATTTTTCATATTCAGTCTGGTGGTTTTCATATAATCAGGGAATTAGAAAATTCTTACATGTTAAAAACAACCTCCTTTTTCGAAGTCGGTTATAACTATTAGTGCTCAGTATTATGAAAATAGTAAAAAAGGTCAGCAAAACATGAGAAATTTCCTTTCACAATAATTGACCCTACTTAACACTTAGAGGGAAAACGGCACTTTGGTCAGGAATTACCTTATACTGGTAATCACGTAAAGTAACTTTCGTACAGGGTCAAACTCTCTGGTATTTTGAACTAATTTTATTCTTTATAAAATATGTTACCTTTATATAATTGAAATGATAAAGTAATATTTTTTTTGGTAAAAGTTTAATGTATGTGGATTCATTAAATTAAACAAGTGACGACTTTGACAAAACACTAAACAAAATTTTATTCATTAAAAAAAGCTGGAACTGTCCCTTAAAACTTTACCAAGTTTCACGAAAGAAATTTAAATCTTTTCGGAGCCCCGTTTACATCTCTTTATTGATTCACACAGAATCTACTTAGTTACCGATTTCATTATAGAAAAAAAAACAAATAGAACTTGTACAGAGGTTATATATACATTTTTGAAAAAAATATTTTTTTTAATACGTACATTTAGTGCTATAAAGGATAATTAAACGTACGTAACAAACAGAGCTGTTCTTCTGTTCGTTCCAACTTTTTGAGTGTGTAAAATTTATCTGTGCCCTAAAATTGACAATCTCATGCCTGACATTGACAGTCTCTTCTTTGTTTATAGCTGTTTGCTGTATCTTAAGCACACTGCATACAAAATAATTATGATTCTGGATTTCGGCCAAGCTTAATAAAGTCGGTTCATGTGGAAATTGTCTAAGCAACAATATAATTTCCTATTTCTAAAATGTCTAAACATTTTTATGCTTCTTTTTAGGAAGAGTTAAATTAAATATTCTCGATTAGTAAACTTTAATAGAATATTGGCATTCAGTTTAGATTATTACTAGGTACGAACGTACGTACATAAGCTACACTCATAATCTGAAACAGTCGTTTTAAGCAGACATCCAGTCAGAAATAGTCCAGTCTACCTGTAAATGAGTTAGTGGGTGCACTAATCTAAAAGCCTATTCCACTCACCCACTTCTCTGTATGGCAGAAAGCAAATGGAATATTATAGTAACAAAATTTGCAATTTTGTTAAAAACTATCTACATATATGAAAATATTATTATCTGCAACTAAGCTATATTTGGACGCAAACTAAAAAAAGAAAACCTTACCGGTTTCACATACTAATGGGCGTTCAACAGTTCAGCTTTCTAGCTGCCTTCTCATAATCTAAATTGAACTGATTGGAGTTGGTAATCTGTTGTAACCTTTACGGCCTGGAACTAAGGGAGCGTCAGGTAGTTCCTCGGTGATCGTTGTCTCCCACATAACAACAGCTCTGCCAGTGTGGGGCATTAATTATGGCGCCCTAACATTAAATTTAATCCAACTAGTCTAACCCTGGCGGTAATTATCACGCGAACATTCAGCTTGAACACAAGCATATGCATGTTGATATTAACGATATTTAAATCACGAATTTTATTTTATTCATGTTAGTATGCTCGCGTGTTGCCTCTTCAATTTAATTTATTATTTTGTAGCGCTACTTATGTTAAACGATAAATAATTACCATTTGGCGATTTACTACTCAAATTTTTCTTTTAGTTTCATGCGAAATTTTTGAAGTGAAACTTCTTTATCGGCTTTGGAAAAAAATTTACGTCACGTGACGTCACATTTTTCCGTTACTCGCCATCTTTTTCTTGTCTCGTTGATTTCGAACCCAGTTTATTGATTAGTTGCAAGATTTGTTGTTTGTGAAGTTTGCCTAACTTTGAAAACTAACTTCAGGCTTACCGCAACGTACTGTTATTTATATAGGATAACTTTTTTCACGTTATATTTAATTAATATTGCAGTATTATGTTTAGTTATAAATAGAAATTATGCTTTTAAATCATTATTATTTATGTCAAAAACCGTGTAGTGCGTTCATAAAATGTTTAAAGTTTATATTAAAAACAAAAATATATAATAACGATAACAATGATAGTAATAATTATATTACAATTAATGAAATTCTGTAATAATCTTAGTAGTAATAAGGTAGAATGAAATAAATGTATTATTTGTATTCTATTTATTTATTCTATTCTATCTATGTCTATGATAATAAAAGCCTTTTTTTAAAGTTTAACTAAGTTAACTTTATTTAACCAGTTTCTGTAAAGTTGCATATAGTAGATCATTTTTCGTAAAATAAGGTCATAAAGAAGTTTCACTTCTTACGTGTGTACACTAGTACACGCATACTTTTTTTTTCTTTGTTTAAACTTTGCTAACTATAAAAATATTACTACACTTTTAATAGACTTCGGGACTTTCTAGATTTACAGGACAACGGGTTTGCTCATTAATGAACTTTAAAAGTTCCAAGTACCTGTGATTGCGCTTGCTGTACGGACTTTAACGAATGATTTTTTTTTCTTACTTTTCGTATGGTACTTAATGCTGGGAACTGAGGTTCGAGCGTCTCATGGTAGCCGCATCCACTTCATTCGAGGAGTTATTTATTCGTTCTATATTTTTTCCCTGTTAAAATGGCGAAACTTTATAACTTAAATTGAACTACTTAATTTGACCATCAAAATTATAATCAGAACGAGTTTATATTTCAAACGCAAACGACTATCGCGTTTTGGGAATCCTGGAAATTGTGCAATCCATATATAGTAAATGTAAAAAGTTTGTGATTAATGAAATTCAACTTCAATAGCTAGTTTTTAGCTAAAATAGCTAGGGCACAATAATTATAAATGCCAAATACGATTTATGTCCTAAATAATCCGCAATATACTTTAAGATATTTTTATCACATGCTAACGAGAACATTTTAGTGTACTAATTTTAAACTTTTTGTACTAATCGTATGTAATAGTGTATATGTCACCGTAAAATTGTAAACACCGTTAGATTGTAATCTAGCTCGCGAGATTATGACAAACAAATGTGGTGGCGCGGGGTATATTCCGTTCAACCAATCAGCGCGAGAGGTGCGATCCGTTTCACAATTTGACGGTTTCACTTCGTTAGATTACAATCTACCGAATAATAAATAATACGTTAAATTGTAAGCAGTGCGTTGCAGTTCACAATCTTTCGACAGTTCATAATTTCGCGAGATAGATTACAATGTAACGGTTTACAATTTTACGGTGACATATACATATTTTTCTAACGCATATTGTTTACAATCGAATCAATAATCAACTCTAATTCTACTCTCAAACATTCTAAATTGGTACTTATAAGTTTTCAAATTGCTTGAAATTTGTGAAATTGCGATCCGTTATTATTATGGAAAATCTTAGGATGTGGAATAGATAACAACCACTTACATCATAACAAATGTTATGTGATATTATGATTATTTTGTGAAACTTCCCGGTAATGTATCAACGTCAGACCGTATCCCCGCTACCCTGTCGTCTCGGACCTTATAGCTCCCTAATCCAACAAAGAAAAAAACATAATATAACGATCAAATGAAAATCATAAGATTTTTTTTCACAATACTTCTAAGAGCCATAATTACTAAAACATATAACTAATTTTTTTTCCCATATAGCGTATCCCAGCTCAATGCTATTCAAAGGACCAGTTTGCTACATCCAACAACCTTCCATCAAATAATCGATACCACTACCAATAACCTTTTCTTTAATTTATTTCGAGCAGGTTTGAAGTAATCACTGGAATGCAACGCAACGCCAAGTAAAATGTATTTTTTCAAACAATTTAAACATTTAACAAAAGTAAGAGTAAAATTAATTGATTAAACGACAGAAACACACACACTTTATATCTCATGCATAAAATAAAATTTATGAATTAGTATTATGAATCTGCATTGTCTGAAAATCTTCAAATTATAAAATCTAAAATTATAATTAATGTAAAAAAGTGAAGCACAAAGTATTGTCACTGAAAATTTTCACAATGAACCTAAAACTGAATTTACCTGCTCTTTTAAAAAATATAAACGTAGGTCGTAGCCCTATGCAATTGACATACAAACGAAAGGCTTTGCAAGCGGTCCATATAGGCATTAAAATTCGTTCTTCAACTAAGAGGCCTGTTGAAACTGTTCAGAACTTAAGCCCTCGGATATATATATAAAATATTACCTTTTATTCACATACACAGTTCACTCACTTACACAAATCACTCATATTTATATATTGTGTTATTTATCCTATATGCAAGCCACGACACCACAGATGATGCGCTACGTAGCGCTCCTACGAGATTCGAGCTACGACTGCCGTCCGTGTAGACCCCACCTCCCCCCTGGTACGGCGAGCCGACGTGCATTGAAACTATTGGAATTTATCTTTAATTCTTACAAAATATTCCATGAACACAAATTCTTTATAAAACTACGCTATTGACTTGAATTCGTTAGTGTATTATTTCCTATGTGAAGCGACCAAAACAATCAAGCATTGTGTAGACCATTTAACCTACCACTTACGCATGGCTACAATTTTAATGGAAACGAGACTATCGGGTGTACATAATAGTAGTATGGTGCTTATGTTCTTAAAAATAAAGTCATTGCGCATTACTTTCCTTTAGTGTTGAACGTATACGTTATTAGTAACTCCAGAGACGCCTTGTGCCTTGTTGGTATTGTTACGAGCTAGGGGATCGGATAGAAACGCCGTAAATCTCTTCAAGGGTTTATTTTCAATTAAATCTACGAGGAATTTGTTAACACTAAAAACTGGAAATTTCGCACAAAAATTCACTAAATAAACAAACAAAATACTGTCACTAATTACTCTAATAACACGCACTTCACACAGTACTTGTATTCACTTTTCTTCACTATATTCGCACTTTGTCGCTCCGGTGTTTATCGCTTGGTATCGCATTCAAAACTGAACTAACTGGTCGCGTTTCGGCTCGCTTTTATATCCCTGGGAGCGATGTTCGAGAACTCTCTAGGCGGCAGCGCAACTGAGTAGCGATCGCACAATTCTAGAACGTGCGTACTAGCTATCCCTTTCGCACATTGCTCCGTCCTTGTCGTACGGCGTTCTAGAGTGCTCGGTCTAGCTTCGAGAAGGTTCCGATCTTCCCTCTCTCTCGCGTATCATTCCGTCCTTGTCCCACACCTAGAAAATTCGTTCTAGAACATTCCTTCGTCAAAGGGGTATAACCAGGCCTGAAAACGCCTGAAAACGGGTTTCCTGAAAAGTGTACCATTCGACTACACGTGTTCTGAAACGGCCTGAAAAAATGTTTCAGGCTCCTGAAAACTAGGGTAACATTATGTAAATTGCGATTTTCTAATATGTGATTGACCCTCCCCTGAAACGGTCAGAAATCACATTTCAGCCTGCTGAAAAGTTCTCTAAGTAGTGGAAAAATCTAAAAACATTGCAGTCGACCCGTCTTCGTAACACTACCCCCTCCTTAGACATGCTCGTCCCGAGCATCATTACTTCCTTTATAGGGAGCCAATCGATTTATGTGAACGACTTTCGGTTTGCTTCTTAAACCACTCATTTTCTTTATCCGGTAAGTAACGTCATTAATCTTCGTGATTATCGTGTATGGACCATCCCAGTCAGCTTGAAGCTTTGGTGATTTGCCTTTGCGTTTTGTTGGATTATGGAGCCATACTTGCGAGCCTTCTTTAAATTCTATGTAATTCGTCTTTCTGTCATACCTAATCTTCGTAGTCTCACTTATTTTGCTTTGTGATGCTCGTACGTGTTCATGGATTTCATGCAGTTTATTACGCAAATCCGCAGCATATTCTGTAACACTCTCCGGGGTGTCAGGTGGTCGTCCCGTTACAATGTCTGCTGGTAATCTAAGTTGTCTCCCAAACATGGCTAAAGCAGGTGTAACATTCGTGGTTTCATGAACCGCAGACCGGTATGACATTAAAAATAATGGAATATACTTGTCCCAGTCTTTTTGATGGCTGTCCACCAGTTTTGCCAAGTGCCTTTCCAAGGTTTGATTAAAGCGTTCCACCATTCCATCTGACTGTGGGTGATATGGAGTAGTCCGCGTCTTATGAATTCCCATTAGTCGGCATACTTCTTGAAACAATAAAGACTCAAAATTTCTCCCCTGATCACTGTGAATCTCTAAGGGTACTCCGAATCTAGAGAATACGTCATTTACAAGTATCTCAGCTACTGTAACTGCCTCTTGATTGGGAATAGCGAACACTTCGGGCCACTTCGTAAAGTAATCCATAACAACCATGATGTACTTATTTCCTTTTTCTGTTAACGGAAATGGTCCAGCTATGTCAACGGCTATCCTCTCCCATGGAGCTCCGACATTGTATTGCTTCATACCAGCTCTAGTTCTCGTCTGTGGGCCTTTGACTGCTGCACAAGCCTTACATTTCCGAATCCAGTCTTCCACATCTTCACGGCAATGTATCCAATAAAATCTCTCTTTAATTTTCAGAAGAGTCCTTTTTACTCCTAAGTGTCCGCCCGATGAGCCATCATGAAACATTTCCAAGATGTTGCGAACCTTGGATCTTGGCACAACTAACTGTAGATGAGATGCATCCCCTCGAGTGTTTTCCCATTTGCGACATAATACTCCATTATGAAGAACTAAGCTATCCCATTGAGCCCAATAACTCTTGGTCGTGGTGCTAGTAGATGCAACATCATTCCACCGCGGCTTGATAGCTGAAGATTTCATCCAGTCCAGAATTGGTTTAATGTCAGAATCTTGTTGTTGCTCTTCCTGAATTAATTTCCCACACCAATCTGGACTAATGGTGTCTGTCCTTAGTATCCTTACATGGGCTACCTCTCTACCTTCGTGTCTTGTACAATGTTTGCAATCCTCCTCACATGGCCTTCGAGACAATGCATCTGCGTTCCCGTGGGCTCTGCCCTTGCGATGTTCAGTAGCAAAGTCATACTCTTGCAGTTGTTCGATCCATCGAGCCACTTGTCCTTCCGGATTCTTGAACTGAAGTAGCCATTTTAATGCAGCATGATCTGTCCTAAGACGGAACTTGCGACCTAGCAAGTATTTACTGAAGTGCTGCAGCGTCTTCACAACAGCCAGTAGTTCCCTCCGAGTGACACAGTAGTTCCGTTCTGGTTTCGACAATGACTTGCTGAAGTAGGCTATTACTTGCTCGTGCTCACCTTTTACTTGTGATAGTACACCTCCAATGCCAATTCCACTGGCATCTGTATCTACCACATATTCACCATCTTGATCCGGGTAGCCTAGTATTGGAGTCTCACACAGTCGGTTCTTGAGCTCATTAAACGCATCTTCACACTCTCCATCCCATGTGAATTTCCTCTTCTGTTCGGTGAGTCTGTGAAGTGGTTTTGCAATATCCGCGAAATTTCTCACAAATCTTCGGTAGTAAGAACATAAGCCTAAGAAAGCGCGGACTTCAGTTTTATCTTTAGGTACTGGCCAATCCTTCACCGCAACTATCTTCTCAGGGTCTGTTCGAACTCCATCCTCTGATATAATGTGCCCCAAGTAGCTCACTGCTCTCTTGAAAAATAAACATTTCTTTGCACTTAGTTTCAGGTTGGCTTTATGCAGTCTGGAGAGCACTCGTTGCAGATTTCGTATGTGATCATCAAAATCCTTTCCAATGATAACTACATCATCCAAGTACACTAAGCAGGCTTCTCCTATCAGTCCTGACAGTACTTTTTCCATTAGTCTTTCAAAGGTGGCAGGTGCATTGCAAAGCCCAAACGGCATAACTTTAAACTGCCATAGTCCTTTACCAGTTGAGAACGCTGTTTTCTCTTTATGACTTGAGTCTATTTCCACTTGCCAGTACCCACTTTTCAAGTCTAAAGTTGTAAACCATTTTGCCCCACTTAAGGTATCCAAGGTGTCATCTATTCTAGGTAACGGATAACTGTCCTTCTTCGTGATATCGTTAAGACGACGGTAGTCGACGCAGAACCTTAAACTGTTATCCTTTTTCTTGACTAAAACTACTGGAGAGCACCAAGGGCTGGAAGATGCTTCAATAACATTATGGTTTGACATTTCTGCAATCATCTTGTCTATATTCTTTTCATATGCGACAGGTACTCGTCGCGGTCTTAAACGTATAGGTGCTTCGGTTCCAGTCTCAATTCGATGTTTAACTACACCTGTCCTTCCTAGATCTCCATCGTGTGTAGCAAACATGTCAGAAAATGTCTTTAATAGTCCCTTTGCTTTCGACATTTCTTCTCTCGTCAAGGTTTCCTTACAGTCCTCAAGTATTGCTTGAACTATATCTCGTTGTTTACTAACTGTACCATCTTCAATGATAGCTCTATACACGTCGTACCCGTTCTTCAATGTGTTATCTTTTAGGGAAACTACTTCATCTCTACACTTGAATGTGCCGTTCTTCAGGTCAATCTTACAGTTGTAATGCTTCATGAAGTCTAAACCGATAATACAGTCATCTACGATGTCAGCAATAACCACCTTATGTCTGTATGTTCTTCCACCAATCTTGAAGGTAGCGATACCTTCTCCTCGAACGGTTATGTGCTGACCAGTAGCTGTAAGGAGCTGTACATTTCCACCAGAAAGGCTCTTGTAAAATGACTTCAGAAGTTGGTATCTGATTACTGTCCGGGAAGCTCCAGTATCAAGGGTTAACTCACACCTAGTGCCGTTGACTTCTCCGTCGATGACAATGGTATTTCCATCCTGAGTTTGAGAGATCATAACTTTTGGGGCCTTCCTTACAGAACCGGCCAGCACCCGCCCCGTGGTCCTGGCTTCTATTCGTTTCCCTGCCGCTGTTCAGCGGCAGTCACATCCACGTCATCGGGCTCCCCACGTCTTGTCTTCATTTCACCTCGGAGATCTCTCTTAGGGCATGAAAACCTCATATGCCCTACTTCCCTGCAGAGGTAACAGGTGGGTCCACGTTGGGAACTACGTTTTTCCGAGACAGCCCTAATGCGGTTAGGTCGAGAATCCTTGCAAAATGCTTCCACTTCCAACGCATGAGCAAGAGCATTCTTGAGGTCCTTATGGTGACCTAGGTTCACAGCCATTCGAATTTCACGGTCTCGAATACCGTCGACGAAGGCTTGAACCAACATCTTGTCTGCAACGTCTGGTGAGGATGCATAGGCTTTCCTAACCAGCTTCTCTATTTCACATCCCCATTTTTGCAAACTTTCATTTGTCTGCTGTATTCTATCCTTTAATTGAGCCCTATAGACGTGCTCTAAATGTGCGTCTCCGTACCGTGACTCTAGGGCATCCAGCAGTTGCTTCAACGTCACTTTACCTGTCTTGGTATCTAATATGGTGAGGGCTTCATCTCGCAGTCCCATAATAAGGGCGGTGACAGCCTGATCGTCATTCCACCCGTTTGACTCTGCCACAGTCTCAAACTGTATTTTGTACGCGCCCCAGGAAGATGTACCGTCAAAGGGAGGTACTTTCAGATTTCCAGATGGTGCTACAGTCGTTACGACACCTTTGGTCTTCAGGCACTGCATCTCTTGTTCTAATCCGAGAATACGTTTGTCCTGTTTCGAAAATTTGCAGTCCATATCAGATTCCAAGTTCTCGATTTTTTTATCTACTTCTTGTTTTAGATCTCCTAATCTTTCTCCGATACGGCAAGCCTGTTCCTCCATCAAACGACGTGTCTGAGCCTGCTCTTCCACGATTTGGCGTGCCTGTTCCTCTTGACGGCGAGCCTGTTCCTCCATCAATCGCCGAACCTGTTCCTCCTGATGACGGGCCTGTTCCTCTTGACGTCGTGCCTGTTCTTCCATCATTTGTCGTAGGGCAAGGAGGATGTTGCTATCGTTGCTTTCGCCCATCCCGCGGTTCGCATCGAAACTTTGTCGCCGGGCGGCGTCGCGTGCTGATTGTGCCCTTGTCTGCACTCCCTCCGCAGCTGGAGACTCGGCCACAAACTCCTCTTGATTCTCCCTCGGAGTAATTGGCATTTTTCTATCCCACTTCTGACACCAAAATGTTACGAGCTAGGGGATCGGATAGAAACGCCGTAAATCTCTTCAAGGGTTTATTTTCAATTAAATCTACGAGGAATTTGTTAACACTAAAAACTGGAAATTTCGCACAAAAATTCACTAAATAAACAAACAAAATACTGTCACTAATTACTCTAATAACACGCACTTCACACAGTACTTGTATTCACTTTTCTTCACTATATTCGCACTTTGTCGCTCCGGTGTTTATCGCTTGGTATCGCATTCAAAACTGAACTAACTGGTCGCGTTTCGGCTCGCTTTTATATCCCTGGGAGCGATGTTCGAGAACTCTCTAGGCGGCAGCGCAACTGAGTAGCGATCGCACAATTCTAGAACGTGCGTACTAGCTATCCCTTTCGCACATTGCTCCGTCCTTGTCGTACGGCGTTCTAGAGTGCTCGGTCTAGCTTCGAGAAGGTTCCGATCTTCCCTCTCTCTCGCGTATCATTCCGTCCTTGTCCCACACCTAGAAAATTCGTTCTAGAACATTCCTTCGTCAAAGGGGTATAACCAGGCCTGAAAACGCCTGAAAACGGGTTTCCTGAAAAGTGTACCATTCGACTACACGTGTTCTGAAACGGCCTGAAAAAAATGTTTCAGGCTCCTGAAAACTAGGGTAACATTATGTAAATTGCGATTTTCTAATATGTGATTGACCCTCCCCTGAAACGGTCAGAAATCACATTTCAGCCTGCTGAAAAGTTCTCTAAGTAGTGGAAAAATCTAAAAACATTGCAGTCGACCCGTCTTCGTAACAGTATTATAAGCTGACGTTATACTCATAATTAAAATATCCGCTATTGTTTATAAATATAGATGAATATGGCCCATAGGTTGCTTTAAAATATATTTACGTCTTTATTATTTGTCTAATCATGCAATAAACTACGGAAACCTTATAATTTAAAGGAATTAAATAATACTTTAATAGCGGAATTCGGGACTAATGAATTATTTTAATAAGACATAAATTTTTTCTTAAGATAAAAGACTGTAAAAGTAAAATAAACACTATTTAACGGTCATCGTCATAAAAATCCTAGAATTTTTTAACTTAAGGTGAAATGCAGCGAGCTTTAAAAATCTCGAACCGCAAGAGACTTCACATCACCTGACTTATTACATTGATTGAAATCTATTCGCTGGGAATCTTTTGAGCATTTTATTGATATAAGAAGCGTACAGAACTTTCTCGTTCTCTGTGGTATAAATGAAACAAAGTAAGTGATTTTTTATTAATATACTTTTATTTCCATAAATAAAAATAATAAAACAAAACTTAACCTTTACTTACTAAACTTAAACAAAGCTTATATGTGAAAAATTTACCTTTCGCAAATCTCCATTATTTCTAGTAAAGTTTAGTCTTAATTTTTAAATATTTTACTTGAACAAAACAACGTTAAAGTTTATGGATCACATAACCCAAGAATGGAAATAAAATTTAACACGTTAGATAAGTGCATGCTAGGTTTATAGACAATAATGTTCATCCATCTGTGGCGCGTAAAAATCGTTCATGTATTAACAAAAAATCATTATGTAAACATTGGCTTATTGATAAACAGCTTCCAAGAGTCATAGTATCGTCCTTTTCTACCACAAAGTTCTCACGGTTTAAGCACCCTATCTTAAGGTTTAAGTTACATAAGAACTTTAATATATCTTTAAAATATAATTTTATTTATAATAGAAAATCATTGCATTGTTAAACCAAAATTGTTATTCTTTATGGAAATTAAATCTCAATCTCTCTCTTTACAAAGAAAATATTTCCATCAAAATGTGGTGGATATGTTTTATTCCATCTATTTTTTAAGGATGTTGTTGGGGCTCCCGCGGCACTATAGCCCATCAGGTATGTTTGTGGATGCACATGATTTTTCATCAATCATCCGCAAACGGACAGCCTCACTGATGTGTAGGGTTCGTACTAACAATATACTGATGGTTATAGGAAATAAACCCGAATGTGCTGTTTTGAGATACTGGGTTTATATACATACCCATATGGGTACCTGGTGCCTCAAAACAACGCAGATTTATGGTTGAAATGTTTTAATAATTTTGCTAATTTTAATTTTGCTAACATAGTTATAAGTATTACTCTACTATCAATATATGGACTTTGATGGTCTGAATTAAATTATGTTTTTTAATGTTTATTTTTAAATATTTTTCCTAAATGGTGTAAGATTTTACAGTTATTTTTTGAAAAATCTTGAACAATAATAAACGTGTTTAAAAAATCATACCTCCCTCGTCCTCGTTAATTTCAATAAAACATCTATCTATTGTCTGGATTGCATTAGATTATATATTTTTTTAGTATACTTTTTGATACAAATAAATACATTCAGTAAATCGTTTCCTCCTATACCTTACACCATTGTCAAAGGCGATGTAGAACGCACGCGCGGTTCCCATTTCGCCTGAAGCAAAAACATCTGACTTGCGTATTACGATTTTTTCTGTACTTAATTACGGCAAAACTTTCGCCTCAGAATAACTAACGTGTCTATAAGTAGTCCTTAGTCGATCCTTAGAGACGCAGTTGGCGCAGTTCTGAAATCAATTTCGTTTTTCTTTTCTTTTCTTGTTTGTAAGGTCATTACTCATTCCAAGATAGAAAAACCGTGTAAATATAATATATGTAATCTTAGTTATGGGTATTTGTAATATTATGTAAAATGTTATTAGGTACTACATCTAACCTAAGAGTATAAGAATAAGACAGTTTTATACTTACAAGCAAACTTTACGATATTCCAACAACTATATTACCTAGTGGTTAAGTGTGCGTTTCTTAACCGAGAGGTCATCCGTTCATACATTATTCGTGAGTTAAATAGGTAGTGTAATTTGCTCGCACAATAACGGATACTGGCTCGCTTTAGACCAAAAGACGTGTATTAATTAGACTCAAAAAGTAGTATGCCTACTTATCTACAAGAAAATAGTAATCATTAACTGATCAACCCTTATGGCTATTTATTGTGTTATTATAATAAGCATTTTTGAACGCATGGTGGCACTGTGTCTGTGAATTTGATATCAACTTTTGCTAAAACGGTGTCATATTAAAGATATTCGCAGTCATATAAAACTATGTCAAAGCTGTTAGACAAATTATTTCAAGAAAACCTTTTAGCTTTTTCATACACATACTAGGCTCGTATAGGTTTTATATTAAATTCCTTAATTAAACCCAAAACAAATTTTTGAACACCTTAAATATTATCATTTCAACGAGTTACACTAGAACTTTACCAAAACGGCACAATTCACTTATGAAGGGTTGGCAAATCATAATGTAAACACGAATCTGGGTCCTAGCGTCATAATATAATTATAGCTATACACATTTGTGGTGCCTTACAAATAATTTACCGGATTACTGTAATCTCCTTCTTCGTCATTGGCGTGGCGAGGTTTCGGTACTTTTGATATCAAACGGATTACAAAAGACATTGGCAGGTCACCAGATAATAATTCCTTTGAGTGTGGGTAGGGTCTAGGATGCTCAGTCAGTAGCTATTCGCCTCTATCAAACAATTTGATAGCTAAACCATAGACGAAAACAATATTAGACTAAACAACACAAACATATTTATTAATTATACTTCATTGCCATAATACACATATAAAAAAACAAAAAGTAAGTAGGTTTCATAAGTTATTAGGCAACGGGCGGCCTTATCGCTAACAAACGATTTCTTCCAGGCAACCCTAATATGGAACAATAAAAAAAAAGAAACACCTACAGAGGGTAAAGTACTATAAATGCATAATTAATTAACAAAAAGATACTAAAAATAACATGCAACTATAACTAAAATTAAATAGAATAAAATGTAAAGAAAAAATATAAATAAAACACACTAATTAACATTTTGAGTTTGAGTTTGAGTTTATGTATAAACAGACATGTACATGTCATGTGGACATTATATATAAACATACTAGCAGACCGGCCAAGCGTTGCTGTGGCTAAGGTTTTTGTTATATTACATAGTAGTAAACTATTCAAGGGAAACGGTTGGAGAACACCAGTCATGGGGACAACCATGCTTATGCGGTTTGGTGGTTATGCCATTAAATTGTAGCTTATGTGAAACGTTGGTACTTTCAACACAGCGCCATCTCTTAGAATTGTGACTATTAAATAATAAACAAATATTTTGTAATAAAATAATATTGCGGGTATAGATTGAGATGTAAGCTATCCTATCTTTTAAGTTAGATCAAACTGCACACGGTGTGCAAATTTGATTGATATCGGTTCGGTAGTTGAGCAGCGGACAAACAACTTGACACGTAATTTATATATATTAAGATTTACTATATTGTAACAAAGTTTAATAATTATAAGAATGATTTGAATTTATTCCTAAATGAATGAAGCAAAAATTTGCTTACACTGCGGGCGTCACTTACATGGGTATTTCAATTGCGAATACAAAACAATGCAAATTAATGTTTTTAATACAAAGTATGGAATCCGCCAACCACAACAAACGATGAAATTAAATCCAGTCTTTATGGTGTAAGAGTTAGTGATACGATTATTTAAAGTTAATTGTTTTATAGTGGTAATAGGTTATTATGTTTATTTTATAACAAATGTTTCTGCATTAAACTCTACTTCTTATGAATAATTATTAAAATACTTAATAATGTTTTTGACAAATATATACACAATAATAACTATTAAGACTGTTATCTCCTACGCTGATCATACTTTTATCAGCAAACTGGGTAAACAATGTTTCGATTAAAATTTAATTTGCACTCTGAACAATGTTGGACGGGCTTCACTCAAAGCTTAATTATCTTCAATTAATATGTTCATATTACGTTTTAATAAATCACTTAATCATCTTTGATCGTCGTGAAATATATTATTATGTTATAATTACGGTAAATTAATATATATTACGTTTAATAATATTACATTACCTGCAAAGCAGAAGCAATTTTCGCTTGAAACATGTTTTCATAATATTTTTGTATTCTGCAAGGGGTAAATTTTGGTTGAGGAACAAAAAAGTGTGAACCGATTTTTTCTTTATCATCTGAATTAAATCAAAACAAAATATAGAAAAATTTACATATCGATCATTTGAAAAGAACTTCAAAGATTAACCTTTTAAGTATTTGACAGATTTTATACTCATTAATACGCATTTTTATAATGTTACTAGCTACCCGGCAAACGTTTGTTTTGCCATGTATATTATTTCTAGGAAACATTTTTTTAGTTCAATAAAAATAACTATCTACTATAATAAAAAATAGGGGTTGATATCAGAGGAGTGACAGTTAAGGGTTGTATGTATTTTTGTATGCTGTATCATAAAAAAATAAAAACAATTTTTTTTTCTAAACAATAAATATAACAATTTAGGGATGGACACACTTAAGGCTTTGAAAGATAGATAGTAGCCGATTCTCAGACTTACTGAATATGCATAAAAAAAATCATAAGAATCGGTCGAGCCGTTTCGGAGGAGTATGGGAACGAACATTGTGATACGAGAATTCTATATATTAGATTACGAGTAAAATGTATGAACAAGTAAATTTTCTGTCCAAACCAGACTTAATTTTTAATAAAGTATTAAACATTTCTATCGTCCGATTCGACTAGCCGGTATAACATTGTAAAACTACATGAGTTATTTTAAAATAGTTCAGTTATCCGGATATCCGGATATCCGGTTATGACAGGTCTAATCTGGGCAGTCGGAGTAGCGCGTTTGATCCGGGTATCGATCAGCCGGACTGGACATTCGTCACGGCTAATTGTTGACAGTCGCAGTATTATTTTTATTTAATTTTTTTAGTGTAAATTATAAAGGAATCATTGTAAATTGTATTGCAATTTTGTTGTACGTATTATTATGTAGTATTAAGGTAACAACATTTTTATAACCTTACAAATATTTTTTTTAGTTCCATGCTTGAGTATTTATGAACCTTATTTAACGTAGAGCTGTTCAAGTCACCGACGACCAGTCACTTTCAGAGAGGCTTGATTCCTTGGCGTTGCGAAGAGATGTGGGGTCTCTCTGCATCTTCTACCGCGTATACCTAGAGAGTGTTCAGAGGATTTGGGTGAATTAATACTAGCAGCTGAGTTTCATCATCGGCCGTCGAGCAACACAATACAACTGAACGTTTTTAAAGGCAGTTTTTGCCGCACACCATGTGGAAACAGCTTCCCACCGATGTGTTTCCAAATCAATTCGACTTAAGGTCCTTCAAGAAAAGACCGTACCGATTCTTAAAAGGCCGGCAACGCAATTGCGAGCCCTCTGGCAATGAGATTGTCTATAGGTGGCGGTATCACTTAACATCAGGTGAGCCTCCTACCCATTTGCCCATACATAAAAAAAAATATCTTTTAAATATTTATTTATGTTTTTGGACAAATCCTCCAAAAAAAAATTACTTGCATAGTTATAAAATGTAACTTTTTAAATATTATATAGACAGTGTATAAATCTAAATAAAACTATATTTACAAGTTTTATGTTCATTATAATAGACGACCATTCTTTTTTTAGATCATTACATTGCATGATGGCCATACGAACATACTAAAGTAAAATGTGACGCGCGAAAAGATCGGCTAATTAAAATATGATGATGACGTGACGGTACTCGCTTAGAGCCTTTACATACTACATAATATATTCTAATATTTCCAAACGTAAAACGAGAAAATAGTCATCACTCAACAACATGTAGGAAGGCCAAACAGAGTAAAGAAAGGAAGGAACTAAATGAATCTTAAAAACATCAAACAGAACTGTATAAATCCTAGTTCCATCCAACAATAATATTTCGTGTTACTCTCAAGATTGCCTTTAATTAAAAAATATATAGTTTATTCAGGATAAACTTGACTAATTGGACAAACAGTCTGACGGTCACTAATTGCATTGCGAACTTCTGTAAATAAACAAGTAAAAAAACTTTGAGAAAAGAACAAATCTGGTACAGGAGTCACAATTTATGTGGCGCGGTGCCTTTTTTCAATTTAGATGAATATAGCGTAGGAGATGAATAAATTTTTGTATATAGTGTGCGTTTTATTCAAAGAGTTTTAGTATGTAGAGATTACTAGTATGTAGAGAACAGATAGTAAATTATTTCAAGAAATATTGTTTTCAATATAAGAATATGTTTACTTTATTAAAGGAAAAAATTAGAGCATTTTTTAAATATATTTATTTTTAATTAAATTCACATTTTTGAATCATGATACAGATTTATATACATATAAACTATATTTAACTATTTTAACTGATTTTAAGTTCTATGTCTCTTTATAAGTATCTTGGGGAGCTTCACACCAATACACCACACCACGATCGACTAATATATATTGCGACTCGTCATCTCTTTAGGAAACATGGTTCACAACTATATTCTGTGAGCAGAAGTAATAGTTGCGTAGACTAATACGACGGATCTTAGGATAACGAGTCCATTAATAAAAAAGCTTTTACTACCTCTAGGACTATAAGGGATTGGACTCGGTTAAACATTCAAAGAAATCCCAGGTTTAGGGTTACTTTGCTGTGCCTATTTTGTGAACTATACATGTATATATATATATATATGTCGGCGAATGCTTCGATTATTAAGAAATGTTCTGATCGAGTCAATTGGCCGTTGATTTTTTTGTTAATAATTGATATTCTTTCTATTTCTTTTAATAGTCATAATTTAATTTGATTCGATTTGTTTTGTTACTATTTAATTGAATATTGTTATGACCAATCAGAGCCAAGCAAATGCCTCAAGTGGGGTCGAGGCACCATCTTGACTTTGGACAGTGCGTTCAGGGAACGCAGGGTTGTTCCAATTGAGTATTCAGTGGAGCATTGTGGTGATGAGATGTTAGACCGAGTTGGGTCTAAGTGATTTGTGGTTGAGTAGATTGTGATTCCACCGCGTAGGAAATCGATCGATAATAAAGGCTTTTATTATTATAAATAGATGTGATTAAAAGTGATATCACTGCCATGAACCCGCTGCTCGTTATAATTGAAGCTTAAAGTCTTATTTGTAATGTTAAAAGGAATCAATCCAAATTAAAAACTGTACGATAATTATTCGTGTCTTTTGTACTCGCACTGTACTTTTATGACGCCCACGAAGCCCCCGACATATATATACTTATAGATACCGACCCCAGGTAAAGTTACATTCAATTGTTACGACTAATAGCAAATAATTTACCATGCAAATTAACAGAAAACACTTACAGAACTGCGTTTATCAGAATCTCTTCATTAACATTCTTAGTCGACAAAAGGTTCTTTTGATTGAGATTGAGACAATATCAAGCACTTACTTTCTGTTTCTGTTGTATCCTTTTTTTCAGCGCTCTCGAAGTTCCCATAGTTTAAATTATACTGTTCGTTTAGCTTTTATTATTTTCGTCTGATTATTGTTTCATTGGTAAGACTTACATTTGTTTAGAGGAATACATTTCAGGAATGTTTTTATCTAACAGGATTCTGATTTATTTGTTACACAAATATCTCATTCGAATGTCATATTTACATAGTATAAACTACAAGTAACAATCTTATTCGCAAATATTAAAACAACAGCCGCCTTCCGTCCGTAAAATCCAAACTAGGTATATCTGTTTTACCCTAGGCATTTCAACATTTCGTTGACATAAAGACATAAATAAAGACCGGACGGTATGAGTTTGATTCCATGGAAGATGGGCCGGGTACTGGTATGGGATGCAACCTGTTCAGACACGCTGGCCCCTTCCCATCTACATGGAACCAACTACAGAGCTGGTGCGGCTTGTGAAGCGGCTGAAAAAACTAAAGCATGCACATACAGGGGTCTAGGCTCAGAATATGATTTTGTCCCATTCAGTGTCGAGACCCTTGGTCCGTGGGGTCCTAGCGCTTTTTAAAGAAATTTCAAAAAGGTTAGTCGACATCACAGGAGACCGAAGATCTGGCAGCTACCTCGGACAAAGAATTAGTCTAGCGATTCAAAGGGGGAACGTATCTTCGGAACCTTGCCTAAAGGGACTCTTTTAATAATATATTTTAGTTTATGTTAAGTTTAGTTATTTATTTCAATGTAGGTATATTATTTTATTATTATATTTTATCATAACAATATGATTTTATGACTATACGATTATAGCTTTCGTTGATACATTGATGTGTAAATTAAGTAATTGGCACCAACGAAATTCTAAATACATTTAGTTATCTGTAGAAGCACGAGTACATTTAGCACTAACATTAGCTTACCCAGAATTAAAACAATTTAATATTAATCTTAGAAGTCAGCGGCAGAACTGGCGTCTTAAGTGGGGGATCAAAACTTGCACACTGTGTCTGAATTAATTAATTTCAACGATTTACTTACCAGTCTCTTTTTGATGGTCATAGATTAACTAATTTATATATTTGAAATATAGGGTCACATGTTTTCATACATTAATTAAAATATATCGAAAATGGTTAAAAAACCTTTTGGGTTCGCTAACTAATTAAGTTTATACGGCCGTATTGGGCACAGCCTTTAAGTACGTATTTCAACTAAATTATAAAAATGCGTATTTCCCAAACGATAAATGAGAATTTTTAATTTTGCTAACCATTGAAAAATTCAGTTGCAAAAATTGCAAACCTACAGATCATCAATACTTGAATTTACTAGCGGTCATATAACAGAAATCAAATATATAAAGCTCACAATAAGCCCTAATAGTAAAACCTGAGCAACCGCAATTCCAACCTCCAATCGGTTCATAAAATGTTTCCTCTCAGAGTCAATAGCGGTTACGGCACAAACTAAAGACGTTATAAGCTGAGTGTAATAGAATGTGCGATAAAATGTCCACATTATTCTTTAAGCAGCGCAGTAAGTGCTCAGCATTCACTATTCAGCAAATAAAAGAGCCGTTCCCTTGGATCTGACCGGATAATGGAAAAACAGAGGACGCTCGACTCGCTACAGGAAATGTAGAGCTTGGAAAATTTCTACAAGGTTCAAGTCAATTATGAAAGAGGAAACTATGAAATAAATGTATCAAATTATTCTTTAACATATATATATATATTTATTATTTTTAATATATAATATATATATATGTTATACTTCTGAATTAATTCCACAATTAGGGTATCATTGGCGTAAATGTGAGTGACACTTGCACATTTATTTATATACTTAAATACGTATATATAAACGAATAATAAATGCAACGAATAATTACAAAGCCTTATTTCACAATTTTCAATTCTGTTTTCTTTTATTTTATTAATTTAAAATTATTTGGTATATTATAGATACGAATCATTGAGAAAAAAGTGTTAATTTTTCTTTATTAAATACTTTTGAAAACAAATTCGCGTACAGTATCAACGTCATAGGTTCTCAGTTTAAGTAGTCTCTGAGTGGAGTGTTCCTCCAAGATAAATGCGGTTAGACGAACAAATAAAGCGTATATATTTATAAAATTGTTATCAACTACTTAGCCAGTCGAGCAGTTATTTGCTTACAAACAAATGTATTGGCTTCCATTTCCATGTTTTCGAAGAATTTCTGGAGAATATTTGGCTTCTTATTATTTATTAACTGTGTGATCTCTACTCGAGACTCGAAATAATTGATCGATGACATTTGTGACTGCTTTCCAGGAACTTCATACCACCAAGGGGGTAGGACCATAAACTCCCAGTCGCACCATTGTAAGAATATTTATGAGTTTCAAAGATATATTTTATGAACACTTTTAAAGGACAAATAAATAAATTTACGAATCTCAAAATATTTTCAACAAACTTTTCTGCTGTGCCTGTTAAACATCTCAGTATAAATGTCACCGTAAAATTGTAAATACCGTTAGATTGTAATCTATCTCGCGAGATTGTGAACTGTCGAAAGATTGTGAACCTCAACGTACTGCTTACAATTTATCGTATTAATATTCGGTAAATTGTAATCTATCGAAATGTGAAGAACAAGTTCTATAAAAAGTACATTGGTTGGTACTAACCTAACCGGAGTACGAACAAACGATCTCTCTCTTTTTCCTGTTTTGTCTTCTATCACAATCCTTCTTCTATGTACACGGTAGGCTTTCACAGATTTTAATAAATATATAATATATATTTTCAAATGCCTCGTAGACAAGTTTAATAAATGCCTAAGTGGCTATTTCTTTGGTTACAATCCTATTCGCAATTCAAATTTATAACCTTGCAAAAGCATATTCGATTACGCTAAGCACACAATGCGGAACACATCAGTAATTATCTAATTCTAAATAATGGGGCCTGTGTGACGTCTAATTAATATCACATTCAAATGGGATAATGCACGGTCATCGAATGCTACGAGCTTATATTACGATTTGTAAATTTAATGCTAATAACCTGATCTATTGCAGTTATAATTTTAACAAAGGGTTATTAATTAGCCATATTTTGATAAAATATTTATAATTATATATACACGTTTTTGTCAAATATGAAATTTCAGCCAAGGAGCGGACGCACGATCTAATGATACATATTTGTAACAGTTTTGCTTGTTTATAATAATAATAACACAGAGCATCACAGACAAAAGTACCATAATTATAATAAAAAATAAATAATTGTCCGTGCGTTCGATATGTATAATGCGTACTAGCATTTTGTACTTGTCGTTTAGTTTCAGCTACTGAAACACAGGCTAAAGTAAGTTATAAATTTTTATTAAGTTCCGGAAGTGGTGCCTGTCGCTCGTAATAATGAACGGTCAAAGATCAAGCGAACCGCAAATTAAACCAACTCCAAAACATTCTTAAATTGCATTGTTCGCTTTATTTTGAGATATTTTCTATAGTTAATGCTCGCTGTCGGTATTGTTGGAATGAACTAATTTCCTTTATTTCTAGCGTTTGTGCTAGTGGCCTCAAATAATAGAAGATACCAACTAAAAGTCTCAGTTTACTGTATTTTTCTAGACTTCAGGGACTATAATAATGCTGTAATTTTATAAAGGCAAATAAACATTTATGTGTAATAATTGATTTGTAAATGATGTCCATATAATAAGCAATAATCCAGTGGTACTAGAGCCCTATTTGATAATTTTTATTTCATAGACTAGTTGCTGATCAGCCTTCAGTCTGACACATGTCATCAATTTTTTGATTTGAGACATTCCGGTCTCCTCACGATGTTTTCCATTACCGTATGAGCGAGTGTTAGATGCGCATATAGACAGAAAACCATTGGTGCACAGGCGGAGAACCTACGGCCTCAGGGATAAAAGTCGCACGCGTTTTGCCCGACACTACGTCTTCATATAAGTAATAACACAAAAATAATAACTTTTCGATAAAGACTGTACTTTTAGTACATTTAGTGTTTTTATTAAATAATACGATTTATCTTTCAATTTACCTTTGATGTAAATATAAATAAATATCCTTTAGCTGTTCTTTCATTAGTATTAGAATGATTTGTATGACGCGGTTAACTCATTTACATTTTGAGTTAATAAAAAAAACAAAGGATTTTCTACAATTATCAGTAATTTATAACAAAACCCAATCGAGTTCTACGCTGGCAAATAATTTCCTGAGTCAGCAGTTATCGGTAGATCGAGATTACGCAGCCAATTTGCTGAACATTTTAATTTTTAATAAACTTCTTTGCTTGCTTAGGTCTCCCCATTTCTGCCTATACCGTTTTTTTTTAATTACTCGTATTCTTTGTGGATTTGTGCAAAATTTATTCTGTTTTTCATAAATAAAGTTTGTTGTAATTAATAATAAATTTTGCCACATTCTTATTAACCTCTGTTTTGTTAAGATGTTCCCATCTGTCTATTTTCACGAGGTGATGATGATAAGCAAAACTTGATAGAAATAGTGTTTTAGTCAAAAGCGTGCAAGAAGACTATTAGTGTGTTTTATGAATAAATCCTTATATTAAAGAATTATATATATATATGTATATGTATACTTAATACGACCAATTACGATGCTTAACTTAGCGCTTATGAGAGGGGATGAGTATGTAATAGCTATATCGAAAGCTTAACGTCTAAAAGTTTCCCATCCGCTTTGTTGGAGGCATCTTTAGTGAACGGGCCGCGATCAAAGCATGAAAGAAGCTCCGGTCTTCGGTCCGGATTCATTAACCGAAACAAAAAAGCTACAGTCAGTCAGGCTGACACTGCGGCACCTGACAGCAAGCAAATGGCCAAGACACATATTGATTTTATATATTTGATAAATATGCAATAGATGGTTAATACTAGCAAGAAAGATGCCCAGAACTTACATTATGTTGATTAAAATGCACTTAATATAAGTTTTTATATACTTATAGGTAAGTTTAAGAACGTTTAAGAAGCAAAGAAATACGTAAGTTTCGAGTTTTCCAACAATGTTCATAAATGATAGATTTTAACATAAGTGGTGTTAATTATTTTGAAGCACTACGATCATTAACTGTTAATAATAGTCGTAAACAAAAAGCTTTTGTTTAACGTGTTATGTGAATTTATTTATTAATCATTCTTTTAGATCAATCTATAAAATTGAGCTCATAAAACTGCTTTCATTCCTAAATATTCTTATAATCTATGACCAAAAAAAAATTATACAACCTAACATTAGTTAAGTTACATGTAAATAGTAAATAATTAGAAGCGTACCTAAACCAAATGTTAGCAATCATCGCACCCTTGAAGCCAAAATGAGCTCTTTAGTTTTTCCCACACTCATAAATTGTAATATAACATTCTAGTTTCCGATAAAAAGGTCGAAATCACTGGTATTGAAGTGTCACTTAGATTTATAATAATAATTATAAGCCTTTTTAATCCACAACTTATTGACATACATTTAACTAAAATGGTAAGGTATAAATAAAATTTTTACTCTCTAAGTCCGGGACAAAGCCTCCTCAAACTTTTTCCACTCTTATTTTATGCCATCATCTTAAGACATCACTTAGATTTAAGAACCGTTAAATAAGCCAAGTTAGTTTTTTGTTAACGTCGCGGCCCCACTACCCCTAATTTTATGTTAGTTTTAAGCTCACGTTTTAAGCGATTAAATCTAGTTGACACTCAGCTTCAAACAAACTGTTTCATTTAACATATATTTGAACGTATATAACAACCGCTACCGAACTTAACTCGTGCTATGCAACTTCAGAACTAAAATTCAGTTACAAGTGAAATGCAGTATCTTCTACTTCAATGCCATCTGAATATGGGGCTTAATTCACAGCATTTTTGTATTAATTAAAATACGTTTCTTGTATTTTCCCCTAGTTTGTTATTTTATTCTGAGGACTTGAAGATAAATCCGCCCGTGGCTACGCTAATTAATTGTATAAATGTCCTTTTATGCAATGGTAAGATAATAAAAAAAGTGTATGCGTGTAACCTTTACGCGCGATTGAAGTTAAACTTCTTTGGCGTTGACGGAATATATCACTGAAATGATTACATATTAACTTAAATAATAAATATCATATTATAATTTAATTATATTTATTATTCATGTGCTTTACAAAGATTATTCAAATACGACGGTTAGTTCAGCACATGTCAATATAACAATGTTATTGAATATTATAGAATGTCGTAATCGTCAGAAAATTTATTATTAATTTACTTATTTTAAAAGTAATAAATGAATTAGTATATTTAGAGATTTTCAAAAAACTTCAACATTTAAAATATTTACGAAAAATTTGGAAATAAATAATCCTAATTGATTATGATATTTTCCAATAGCTGGCGTATAAATCAAGAAGCGTGGCGTATATGATAATTGACATAATATACTAACGACCAATCCGGATTATTATTTTTAAATAGCGGAAACTACACAGACTATAGAAAGCGTTACTTCCGTCAGAAAAATAATCCTTATTGATTATGATATTTGCCACTAGATGGCGTATAAGTCAAGAAGCGTGGACTATAATATGACAATTGACATATACTTACGACCAATCCGAATTATTTTTTTTTAAATAGCGGAACTACACAGACTCACTAACTACACAAGTAAGCGTTACATCCGTCAGAAAAAAAATCTGAGTTACTCCCTAGTCGCGCCTAAAGAAGTTTTACTTAAAAAATATTTGTACATGAAACAGGGGAGATGTTACATATTACTTAGAACTTCACGAACATAGGTTATATTTATTTTCATAAAAGCTAATAATGACGAACGAATAAACTGCGGTTAAACGTGTATACTGGCTGGTTTAGTGAAAACCCTAGAATCCTGGTAAATACTGAAACTATAAAGTTTATTTAGATGGGTCATAGAAAGGTATGTTTTTTGTATTTTTAATATATTTTTCTATTCATAAAGGAACCACCTTTTTTAGTTACTTGTAAAAAAAAAGTCTCGCAACGCAGTTCTTCTATCGTAAACAGTTGTGAGATCCATGTAATACCAAGACGTTTAATTTATTCAGTTCCTACTTAAGGTACATTTTGTCTTAAGGTATTATGTAATTTGCTAACTTCACATCACATAGTGACCATATCAATATTAAAAATCTTTTATGTTTTAAATAAATACATGGTTTGGCTATACCCATACTGAATGATACAAACTGCGTACCTATATTCCATACATACTACGCCTAATATTCCATAATTATATTATCGGTTTTAATATTTTGTATTCAACAAATTATATGTATTCAAAAAGTTATTTACGTGGTTGGTGTATCTAGAAAACCGGACCTAAATTTAAAAATATTTTAATTTTCCCTTGATTTATATACAACACTAGTTGTATTATATATACAATATATATAATATATATTCTAAATTTGAAGTCTTTATGTCTTCTAGAAGTGCTTTAGAGTTTTAATGTTCAGTCAGTCTGTGAGTGACAAAATTTGACTAGTTATAATAAGGCCAATATTGCTCTCAATATATTATTAATATCGACTGTAATAAAAAAAGTAAAAAGCACTCTTATGTTATCCTAATGCCCGGTTCACATTATTCCAGTAGCATTCCAGTCCAGCATTCCAGTCTAGCGCTGGAATGCTACTGGAATAATGTGAACCTGCACTGGAATGTACCATTCCAGTGATCAATCCAGTCCAGTTTTCCAGTTCAAACAATTTCTAAACTTCTTTCTTGAAAGCATTGTCACTAGTGTTACCGATCTAACAGCTTTTGAATGACTGGAATAATGTGGACGTTCCATTCCAGTCCAGCACTGGACTGGAATAATGTGAACCGAGCATAAAGTTTATTTTTTAACATTCTAAGACAATGACTATTTTTATTAAATATAATATAATTAAATTTTTAAAGTAGGTTAAATACAAGTCTATACCTACCTGAAACTTGGGTAAATATCATAATCGGTGCCTATACCGAAAATCTTAAGTACAAATATAGGTCGACTTTGTGTAGGCACCACAGTCGCCCCAAGCAACGTTAAATGAAAAAATAACACAATAAATATTTCTATTTCCTATACTGTGTAGCTTGGGGACAACACGACATCTACACAAAACTTGTTCGCTTTTTCGGCTTTTACTTTTTCTTTGACTGGCTTTATGAAAATAAGTCCTTTTTTTAATAACTTTTCTTAGTCACTTTAATGTTATAAGAATATATTTTATTAATGAACTTTAACAATATAAAAAAAATCATAAAAATATCTCTATAACATGTATGCCCTATTTCTTCCACTTCTCCTAACAACACGATTTACCACGAAATGATAATATAGTGAATTTTTATTATATTTACTGATTTCATTGTATAGGTATATATTAAAATGGCATACAGCTTTAATAATGCAAAATAAAACATACAAAGGAATCCTTCGTCGATTAGCACTTTACAAAATCACAAAAAGCGGTACTCTTTAAACATTTCTCTGCATTTGTAGTATTATCAGTGAGTACTATCGTGTAATAAATCACAGCTCACTGGATCTCAAGTCAGTGAACGTAAAATACTTTTTATTGTTTTATCTCATTCACTATCCGGTTTGATAGGAATGGATATGTTTTTACTAGAATTCTGCATTTGTAGTATTTCCATTTCGTTACCCTATACTAATCCTTTTTTGACGACTTTCACTCTCTTAATCATTTTTATTAATTGAATAAAATAAAATACTTATAACAATTAAACCTCGCACTACGTTCTAGTGAGAGTCTACAACGTTAATATATTTACTTCAACCCTTGTTCGTAACATATTTAATAACACAAAGGAAATATATAACTAGTTCAACTCTATAACAAAATAAAAAAATATCGTAGTATACTACCTAAAGAATGCATACCTTATAAACAAATGCAATTTAAATCTGCATAATTCAAATTGTTTATAAATATAGGAAACTTCACGCGATGCAATCAAACGCCTTTCTCATTAATCTTTTTATAACATTTTCAGATTAAGAACCGATATTAACTGAATTGTATGCGACTATTACAGAATGTGATTGATTTTCAAATACAAAAAATAAACGCTTAAAAGCATTTAAGATTCAATTTAGTTATAGCGGATATAGGAAAAGTCTGCGTTCACTTCTGATTAGTAGCGCCAGCTAAGACATTTGAACCAGTTGTTTTGACCCGAAGAATTACGCTTTCTCATCTTAGTGAACAATATGTTAGTATACATAAAACAATTTTGTCCCAACTACAATTAATTTTCAGACGTCGAAAAAATCAAATTAATTAAAAAAATCTATATTACAGAACTTGGTGTATTATTATTTTCGAAAATTATGTAATGAAACGTTTTGTATTTATAAAGCATTAGCCTACCACATGAACTGGACTGGATGCCTAGTAAATCGATTTACAGCTAAGCGAGGGAAGAAATCCACGAAGTAAAAGTTATTATTTGCTTAAAATACAAACCGTTAAAGTGTGGTTCTTTAGAAAACATTGAAAGACATTTTGCTCTTAAGCGAATGTATTCAGTTTTACATACTTTGAAATAAGAATACTTTGCCTATGAAAGAGAGCGTCGGCCACTGCAAGAAATTGTTAAGAAAAATCATCACCATTCATCCATATTCGGTATTCCGGGTGACTTTATAAGAAACAGCTTTTCACATTGCGGCTGGTACCAAAGCCCTGAAAGCAATACATAGAAAGGAGGGGTGTAGTGTACCAAACATACAGTTTGTTTTTGCTAGAGTAAAAGTTTCTATCAAGCACACGTACACCTAATACCTATCCTTACTTAATGAGTTTCTTTATAAGAGCATTTTACAAAATTTTCATTTACAACATACATATTTACATTATTTTTAGAAAATCAAAGAATAATTTTCTGCAGCGCGCGATAATTACCTTTGTACAATTCTTAATAGAAATTTAAATTGAATCTTTATGTTTTCGTACCTGCAAACAATACAATCTGATCTCCTTATGTTGGTTTTGATTGAATTACAAAATTAATGAGTACTTCTGAAAGTTTAATTTCAAATAGTAATATAATTTAAAACGTTTAATTAGCATATTTATTCAAACACAATTGTGGAAAATCGTTTACGTACTTAATGAAATAAAATGAAAACTTGACTTTAATTAAATATGTTGATTCTATTCTATAATATTTATATGTTACTTATTTTATTTATGTGAAAAGTACTCATACAGTAAATGAGAGGTTTTTTGCCCCTCTTACAGTGGCCATAAATTCAGAGCAATCACCCTTTTTGTCAAGTGGACATGTTTCGGTTTAGGCCCGGACTGATTTATTCTCACACGCCGAAACGATCGGTTATCCTTCCATATTTTATTTTTACAAAAATCCACAATCTATATGAAATTGTATAGGCGTTAACCGTTGATTTATTCTTAAAACTGTAGTTGTTCTATATAAGTATTAAATAAAGGCACAAGTCAAGAAATAACTATATTCGGCATAAGGCTTTTTCTTCTATAGAATTATTAATATTACTAACTATATCGGGGATCCTCCAAAGTAGACGATACAAACTTCAACAAACAATATGTTTGATACATATTTGTATAACCTGTACAGAATCACAAACATTTATATTTCGAAATTTCTTACGAGCCTGCGTTCATAGGGCCATGAAAACTACGAACGCGATATGAAATTCTTGCTAAATTATATATACACTGCTAGGAATTCCCCTTTGATGTGGTTTCTGTCAACTTTGATATAGTCTTATACCTATTTATATATAAATATAATAATGAGCGTTCTAACTGGCGGTGAAGGAAGCTTACCTGAGCCGGCCTAGTAGTCGGAGTAGGTCGGCTTAGCTATCACTGGATCGACAGACCTGCTGCAACTGAAAGCCAACGATTGGGGGGAGGTGGCACAGAACAGGGAATGGAATATTCTCGTTTCAGAGGCCAAGGCACTTTTTAGGTTGCAGCGCCAGTGGAGTGAGTGAGTTAGCCTCTTTTTAACAGGCATCTAATTATTTCAAGACTGACAACGATCAGGTTTTTTTTTTAATTTTTGATGTCGTTAATTTCTATTTGGTGCATTGTCTTAGGGTATATCTAAGATATATGTCTTTGGCTTAAGTATAATATATTTTTTTTATTAATTATAATACGAAGATTAAATCATATCTAGTGTGTTTCAAAACGACATCATATTGTCCACAAGAACCTATGTAATAAAAATTAATGTATGTAAATTCAGAACGGGAATAATATTGTTATATTACTATGAATTTAACTTGGCATTAGTAGACAGACACGTATTCAAAGAATTTTGACAACTTATTAATTAATTCAAAATATGAGAAGTTCATCTGCAGCAGTGGTGTAGCTAAAGCGTGCGACTATGAAATCCGAGTTTGTCCATCAAACCTCTGTGAACAAATGGATGTATCATTTATAAATACACTTAACACTTGTTTCTACGGTGAAGGTAAGATAAGAAACCGTCAATTCGAGGCCTATAAAAGTAAAGGTATCAAAAAACCGTTAATACAATTTAAGACGAAACTTTTAGAGTAGTACTCTAAGTAAAGTTAACAAAACAGTTTTCGTCTTAAATTGTATTAGCGGTTTTTGATAACTTTACTTAGAGTACTACTCTAAAAGTTTTCGCCTTAAATTGAGTTGGTTTTTTTTTAATAACTTTACTTAGAGTAATACTCTAAAAGTTTTCGTCTTAAATTGTATTGGCTGTTTTTTGATAATTTTCTTTTACAGGCCTAGACGATGGAGTTTAAGGCTATATAAATTATTATTGACTATAGGAATACGACGATCTCATGTGACGAAATAAATTCAGTGAATATATATAGCCTTTGGGCGAAAATTTTGCTTTACGTGATGATGTTTGTACATAAATGTAAATTTAAATAACTGAGTTTGCAATTTTATTCATCTACCCTTTTCTCTCAGAATTGTTAAAGAGTGATGTGATGTAGCGCAGATGTAAGGCGTCGTAATAAAACGTCAGTCGCACGTGGAAGTTTCATCTCGTGTAATTACTGAGGCGTAGTAACGTCTACCGAGCACTAAGCATCTTTCAGTGTGTCACATTACCAATGTTTAACAGCGATTGTCATGTTGGATATGTTTTTGTGATGAATTAAATAATAGTTGACTGTCACTCCCAGTTAAAAAGTGCTACTAACAAGCAAAAAAAATAAAGATACACGTTATTGCTTTTCTGTTTTTCGATCTTAAAACGTATATATTCAGAACATGTTATAAAATAAAAGGTACGCAAATGAGCTGAAATTGAATTGAATGTTGGTAGAAATATTTAAATAAGATGTTATTACAATAGCGTTTTTGATATACGAAGTAAATGTATCGTACATAATGACATTGTTCTTATAATTTACTAAAACAGCAAACATAATTAAACAAACATAAATTAACATTACCCTAACTAATCCCCGTGATATTGCGGATACCACTATTAAAATAGTATATTAATCACATTACAGCATTAACATAAACTAAATCATGTAGCCCTAATTACGAAGTAAACAGATTATTCGTAAGTGAATGAAAAAATATTAAAGGTTTTTAATTATGCTTATTACGTATAAAACTATTGCATGTATTAGGAACATTACCTGAAATTGAAAAAACATTCGGCTTTTACTAAATCTTCATTAATTTGATTACGATACTCAAGACCTCAATCTCTAACATAGATGCACAGACTACTATCAACATGAGCACTAACATAGACAAGGGAAAACATAGAGCTATATCTAATAAACATAGACAAATTAACTTAATATTTTATGGCTGACAGAAATTAGCCACGATATATCTCTTACTATAAATTATTAACATTTTAAAGCGTCCAATTAATATTTTAATTTATCTAAACAAGCAAAATTACTGACAATTGTAAATTTCCACTGAAACATAATTTATATGTACATGATTGATGCTTGCAATAATTGTTGTGAGATTGAAGCGCACAGAGACACTTTGATTACAGCGTTTCCGCTACATCTGTGCTCTTGATCAAAACTTTGGCCTTTTTTTATGCAAATATAATATTATTTGCAGTCATTTCGATGGCCTTTTTCACTTGCTAAATAAAATTAATGGCAGCTTGTTGAAGTTTCTACTCCAGATACATGACTGATCTAATTACGCATTCCATTTTTAGAACATTTTTTGCGCACAACTTATGATTCACAGTTTTGATAGATAATAAATTAATATACAAATTAAAATATTTATTTTAAAAACAAAAATAATCAAATTACCTTAAATGTAGCCACATCTCGTTAGATTAGATGAGGATTTTTTAAGAATTAGTATATGATACCACAAGAGTTGGTTGTAGTTTTTAATTAATAATAGTATCCACAAGATTTTTATATTTTATTTAAATTGACCAAAGTTTTTAGTATAAGTGTATGTATTCATTATGCTAAAAACTTATATAACTTGGTACATAAACTGGGTACATATTGTAAGTTTTCTCAAGTAAGTGATACTTTGAATTTTATTGAGAAATAAAAATCCTTAACTTAATTAAAAAGTATTCTTATTATGAAACACACTCATTACTAACATTTACTTAAGAAATTTTATTTATTGACTCTTCGAGGGAAAAAAAATTGTCATAGTTGAATTCCTCCAGTAAAGTATTCAAACCTCAACAATTCTGCCTGCCCACAATATTTGTATTCCTATAGTAGTTACTTCCGAAATCGGGCAAGTGAGAATTTCATTCATAATTCCAAATCAAAGTAATAATCTAGAATTGTGTGACAGCCATAGTTCGTATATCAGAATTCCCATAATGTCACCGAGCCAAAAACATTTTCGTTAAACAACGACGCATACAGAACTATTAACATAAGTAAAGAGCAATAAAGTTCGTACGCAATGCATATAATAATTGTAAATTTTCTGTTTGTCAGGTAACTGCTACGATGCATTGTCTCACAGAGTATTAAATAAAACACATCTGTTTAAAAAAGTTTCATTATGAATTTTTTAACTAAATCCTTTTCTTTTTACAAAAACTGGTTTTTGTTTATTACAAATTTGTACAAGTATATGACATTTAGTATCAATACTCTATTACATTGTATTCTTATTTAGATATGATAACATAATAATTAAAATTAACACATTTTATTCAAATTAAATTCTCCTATTAACCTGTAGCCTTAGAGACGAGACTTTGCGCTGCTTTAAAAATATGTTAGATTACAACATACGAGAGAATGTTTGTGAGAAGTCTCTTTTCTAAATCGTTCCCTAAGTGCGCTTAAATGAAAGCCTCATATTTAATTTAAATTTGTATGTACATTTGGAACAAATGGCAAATATAGCCTCAACTAGTAAAAGTTCGTAGCTCTACGCGGTTCAAATGAAGGAAGCACAATATATTTGAGTGCACTTTTTATACTCTATGCTATGTTATGAATTTTTCATTTAACGAACGAAGCCGCGCGCTCTCGCGGTAATGCAACGCCGTTTTTGGACATGCATTGAGTTGTAATCCCAGTCTTAATGCCTCATTTGGTACACAGTTATAATCACAAAGTCAGTCACAAAAAGCAATAATATTTTTATAGGATTAAATTGAATAACAGTTTCACTTTTCACGTGGAATTGTGAAAAATATTGAACAAAATCAGTGAACACATCCTTAAGAGGTGTTCAAAAAAGTGAAAATGGGTATGAGGCAATTTTCTATCATTAAATGTAATTTTATTATTATACATTTTCTGTATCTATTTTCGAAGGAGAAAATTATCTTTCTTTTAATCCCTTACTATAAAAAATCGTATACCGCGGCGACTTCTCCGCCATCATGTTCAACTTTTATGGCCCTTGCGATGTTCCAATAACCGGAAATAGGTAGGAACTAGGTCCAGAGAATATGGAGGATGTTCCATCGATTAGATAATCAATAGATCAATTCGAAGCCAGCTTCCTGAATTGCCAATGCAACTCTGGACTAGTGCGCGGGGCGTTGTTAAAAACAAATAACTTTAACGTGTTCGCCATGCCGTCGCTTGCGTATTTTCTCACGCAACTTTGTTACTTGTCCCTGCGTACAACGTCCCCGTAATAGTGGCCCTGTATTGAGGTATTCGATCATCACCCTTTGCTGTCCAAGAACAAAACAGCTTTACCGCCGTTTGGAGATCACGGTCTCATCCTACGATGTTTTTTTCGTTTCCGGGTCCGTTTCCGGTAACTAAGCAAAAAATCGGTCATGATCTTATTGTATCAAACCCAAACAGTGAAATTTGTTTCCGCGCGATAGTAATAATCTGTGCAGCACGCAGACACTTCTTTCATAACCAAATGGTTGCGTAAAATGTTACAACTTTCTACAGAAATCTTCATTTATTTTTCTATAAAACAAACAGTAACACGACTATGTGTGCAATTTTTGTAATCATTTGTTCATCTACCGATGTAGGGCTTCCCGCGCGGGTCGTCGTTCCTCGCTTGAACCCAGCACACCACCGCGCAACCGTAGAATATGGAGAAGGATTAACCTCTTATGTTACTCTTAAGTCTTGATTTACCAGCTCCGTAGTTACAGTTTTCATAACGTGCGATTTCTATTTTATTAATTTTAAAGAAGACGTTCCGACACGATGCCAACAAATGACTTCTAATATAATATCAAAAATATCTAATGTCTGCTCGTACCTGCTGAAAGAATATAGCAATAGCGTCACCACTGTTTATTATAGAACTCCTTTGTAAAAAAAAGTAATATAATATAACACTACTTCTGTAATTATCTGACCAAAAGGTATAACTAAACATTGTCAACGTACCAACCGCAGAAACAGCAATGAGCATGCCCCAGCCGACGAGACGAAGCGCTCGTTTGTGGTGATGAAGTTTTTAATTGTTCTTTCCTCTGTTTTTGTCGATTCGCATGTTCCAGCTGCGCATTATTGAAGCGAGAACATATTGTGGAATTGTCAATATTGTTTATATCCAGAATTTTACAGCCAGCCAGTTTTTAAAGTGTATGTTGTGCAACCAAATCCAAAAGGGAGAGAGATACTTGACACCTTAAATATTTGCATGTGTGTATTTAAAGTTACAGTTACTGTGTTTAAAGGATAAAGTACAATTTATCTTTTTATTAACTATAAGTAGATACTATTAACATATTCTTAATTGGATATAATTTTATTACTACCAAAAGTGCTTAAAATAAATGTTCAGGTTTATAAATATTTATAGATGGAAGAAGATACAAAATCATCCTTTGCAGTAGAATATTTTACTTCTATATCATAATAAGACAAATCTGCATCAAACCTTGAAACGTCGGTTAAAACACTGTTTGTCAGTTAATAGTTTTGTAAACAAAAATATCATACTATCTTAAGCCAGCTTTTATACATAAAGACCGTTCCATATGATAAGCAATTTTATCGATAGAAGATCGATAGAGATATTTGATGATAAAATCTTTGATCGTGTACCTTTTATCAAACCAAGGCATCCCGTCATCCTATTTCTCCTCCTTTCAAGACTATATTAATAACCAACCATAACCAACCTCCCCCACACTTTGAAATCACTTTTTTTTATAATTTTTATAATATATTTTTTTCTTCTCTTTCACTGTATGTTGGCTGTAATTGCCTATCACATTTAAACTAGTATTCTGTGCCAATCTATTACTTCGCTAAATGTTGGCAATCCTTTGTGAATTAAAAAAACATGTGTGTGTACTTACTCGTATGTACACGCGTTAGAAGTTATACTTCTTTGGCGTAACACAATACAAATCTTTTTAATTTTTTTATCTTTCGCCTTATAGAAAAGCGATACTAATAATAGAAAAAAAGGTATTTAATACATTAAAAGTTTTATAATAACGCATTTAACGCAATATCTAGTTAAATAAAGTTTATTTAAATATCACATTATTTATACGTAATTAAATAAAATGACATTATTTATTGTAAAATGTAGACTATGCTAACTTCAAGGTGTCGGTTTTTTGTGACGGTGGCACGCGCTTCGTAAAAATTATAACTTCAAAAAAATAACACAACTCATAATTAAAAAATCTCAGCTTACACCAGCAATCACGGAACCAAAACAAACTTCAATGATTTTATAATAAGGTAACTTTTAATTACACAGCGCTCTTAATATCCAGCTATTCCTTAATAGCGGCCCATAAAAATGTCTGCGGCTTGTATTTATGCGAGTCCTATGCCTGTTCTTGCCGAATGTAACGGACTTTATCTTCATATTTGTTATTACGTCCAATTCTTGTACAATTCTGAATCTGAAAGAATTGTTTGGTTGGCTGAACGCGCTTCAATCAAGGCGATTCTATCTATTGAGGAAGGCCGAGAGTATACAACCAAACAATTATACCTATAGAACCAAACGCTATAACCAAATTAACCCACGTAAAACCGCAGAGCATGCACACTTAATAGGAAATGCCGCTTTAAAAAAAGTTTTAAACACTGTTTCGATTTTAAGAAAAAAATCAGATATGTGTGTGGGCTATTCTATAAATCTATAGTAATCTTTTGTCCTAAAAAGATGTATTTTTTAATCATATTTATATAAATACTGGGTCCTTTGTTGTTTAACGATTAAAATATTGCTTCAAGTATTCAGAATATCTTATGTTTGCAGGTGACAAAAATAATATTTAAAAAAAATAAATCTATAGATAAATGCGTTCAACTCCAACGGGATCCTAATAGATTGGAAACTTACTACAAAAAAAACTATCCTTAAATATTGGAAAATGTAGTAAAATCACCTTTACTTGCAAACTTAAAAAACACACTATTGCTAAAAAATAAGACTGTGATACTTAGGGCTACTACTAGATGATGAAATGTGTTTCTCATACAGATAACATAACAGAAAAAGTATATACACAACTTAGCTTCGTCAAACGTGTATGCGTGTATGTATCTTTTAAATGAATGAAATGAATATAAATGCTATTATAGCATGGTATATAGTTAGGAGCACACTATTATGAATATGCTTGCATCGTTTGGTCCCCAATCTACAAGAAATACATTGAAGCAATAGAACATTAAAAAAAGTTTCTTAAGTTTTTAAGTTTTTAGGATTTGCGAAAGTATATTAGCTATATAGATTCCTGCATGTTCTTTGTTATTGATTCTCTAGAATGTAGACGTAAACAATACGACCTGACGTTGATGTTGTTGCTATTTGCAACGGTTTAATTGACTGCCCTGACTTATTGTCGCTTTTACTATTTCGCACCCCTTCTCATACAATACAAGGCATACCCAACTATTTCAAATTCCTCAGTCTAATACAAACTATTTACGTAACTTTGTCATGTATCGTATACCTCCAGATTATAACACGAATTACCAGCAAATAGATATATTTAATGTCACTAAAAATGCCTAAAATATAATTTAAAACTTCTGGTATTCTTTATAAGATACCTTTGGTATGCCTCTTTTATATTAAATATATTATATTGATCTTTAGTTAACTGTGTTTAAGTTTGAATGTGTATTCCGTTTTTGGCTTTTGTGTATAATGTAATTCTTAGATATTGTATATAAAAATAATAAATATTTATTAAAATAAATACTAATTTTCGGGATAAATATTATAGTAATAAGTGGAGACATTTGTGCACTTACTATTTCGTCACTCTCAGAGTCTGACGATATATAAGGCCGGCAACGCACTCGCGAGCCCTCTGGCACTAAGAGTTTCCATGGGCGACGGTATCTCTTAACATCAGTCGAGCCTCCTGCCCGTTTGCCCCCCCTTCTCGCGAGATCAGGTGCAGCGCCGATTCTCTGCAATTTTCAATAGCGATTGCGATTCCGGCGTTTCTGATAATTCTGCAATTTCTATATAATTTTGTACCGTCTTCGCAACCTGGGGTTCTTGTGGTACAAATTCAACATTGTAGTCGAGATAGGGAGTTAAAGAGTACTGGTAATTTTTTTCTAGAACACGTCTAACGTCAATATCATGATCCAAAGTTGAACATGCTAACGAATAAGCCAATGCTTAAAAATAAAACAAACATGTATTAAGTAAGGCATTTAAAACATGTCTGTTTCAATGTGTAAATGATTTGTAAACCAATTAAAGCCGGCTAGACCGCAGCGGGTGACAGAGGGCGTCTGATTCAATTACTCGCTATGTAAATGAACCCCCGACCTCGGATACGATAAGTATTCACGCCTAGCACCATTTAGCTAAAATACAGTATCGGAAGCGCTCTAAAGAACTGCTTTTAAGTATTACTAAAAGCTTCATAGTAAATGCGCATAGCACATAATCCGAAGATTATGGTTTCTATGAGGAGGGTACCAGAATAGGATAGGATCACCACAATTAAAGTAAACATTGATTTAAGCCGAATTTATAACTATCTGACTTTCATAAAAGATGTTTTCTGTAACCCAAATAAATCAAATAATCTAAATAAGACTGTCAGCAATGAAGTACTATTTAGAAGGAGCGTATATATATTTTCACCATAAACAAAGCCCCTCTCATCTCCACGGTTGATTAAAATTAAAAACCGTAAATCTCCGGCCCGCTTAATTAACTCTTGGTCGTATTTTTAACTTATTAAGAAGTCAATCTACGAAACTAAGCACGTTTCGTTTAATTATTAAAGCATGCCTAAGCAATGGTGTCGAGATTTGTTTCAGATTTGGATTTCCATGACGATATTTTAGTGTTATTAATGCTGTTGAAAATAAATACTATATTGTTTCTTAATCTATTCTTTGTGTCTTCTGTGCACATTAGCCATCATTCAGGCTCAGGGTGACATCGGCCGCCGTTGTATTTATGCTCTCAGATTAAACTAACCTTTTGAAAAAGATACACATTACCTTGCCTTGAAATATTGAACGAACTTCATAAATTAATGGCCGTTTTTATTAGCCGTTGAGTGAGCAAATAAAAGGTTTGCTTTATGTCATTCCTATAGTGGTAGTAAAAGGTAGGTGTTTTGTAAATATTTTGACTGTTAAATGTCGTACTTTTTAACTTATTTAACTATACGTATTGCTATGTATGTAATATAAGTGTAAATACTTGATGTATTGGGGTGAACCGTAATTGCAATTTATTTGGTTAAATAAACAAAATAATAAAGAGAAACCGTAAAAAACGTGCAAATAAGGAAATTTATGTTCTAATGTCGGTTTTAGTTAATTAAATGCAATTGATTAGTCTGTAAACTTATAATCGTGTAAATTAATACGCGTTTTGTGAATTTTGCCAATGTTTTCTTTACCACTGATGTTCACGTCCAAGCAATATGAAGTGGTGAGCAATGAACCCAAGAAGGTTATTATACTTTTTTTATTTTACACAAAGTTACAGCTGTAAAAACCTAATAACGAGTGTGACGTCCTGTTTCCAAAATCAAGAGCTTGAATTCTTCTGGGCATGCTTTCCGCGATGTTTTTTATAGCGTATTGAAGAATACATTCGCACTCTTCTGTAATTACTGTTACTCCCTAGTGTTTTGTGGAGCTGGTTGCACTGATCTTACTCATCTCTTTAGAACATCCCAGACATACTTAGATTGTTATCAGTGAATAAAAAAAATTCACTTCACTAGTGTCAATTTACATGATTATACAGACTACGTCATATAATTAAATTTCATTTAATTACCTAAAATCGCCCTAAGAGCGTATATTTCCTATATGCCCGTTTTTTGCAAAAGAGTTTATATAATACGCTGTTCACGACACAAAATTATATGAACTTTAATAATAATATTTAAAAAAAACTTCAATTTTAGTTTCTCGAATGCAATTCTAATATCTGCAAAGAGTTGAGTTGTTTACAATAAATTGAGAGAAATTGAATACTTCAATAAAGTTCGACTGGAAATAGGACCTAATAGCGTTGTAAGTAATGTGATCTCGAAACCTTACGAAAAAGAACCATCATTTATTTAAATCTAATGAATGAACAAATAAATATTCATTTATTCACACGTAAATATGTTTCCCGCCAAGCCATTAGCCGGGAACGAAAAAAACATGATAAAACGCAAATTACTAAAACCATTTTAGTAAAGCACGCGGCCATAAATCCAGGGAAAGTATTAAATATACGTTAAGTATAGCCCGCTTTCAAAACGCAATTTATAATATCGAATACATTAGCTGAGAAACGGGAATCAAGCAGGAATGTAGATTATAAAGGTTTTAATATGTTCCTCATTTCCTTTGAACGTTTAATTTAATAGCTACAACGCAATGGAAAATTTGAGGTTTTATTTTCTGAATGTTTGTACCTACAAAGCAGATTGACGTTTTTTATTAAACGATTACCTATAATTTATAAATTTTCAATCAGACAGGGAATTTTTTTCATTCTACAAAATTGTATGTAGAAGCTTTTCGAATCTAAAAAAAATCGCTAAGTTATCAACAAAAACGACATTACATTAGAGTCTTTTCAATGCCCAAAACAGGCTTTCTGACACCTAAAAGACTTTCCTTTGACAAGAAAGTCTGATTGTACTGAAAGAGGCCCATTCACCTCCAACCATTCATTATGTCATGATATCGCGTTTTAATGGTTTCATATTACATTAAAAGCAGTTTCGCTGACCTTTAATCATCGCCTTGGCTCTTTAGAATTATATTCAACTGTATCAATGAATTATTTGTAATTTATCCACCCCACTCACAAACAGACGCATAAATAGTTTACGCATGTTTAATATTTCTAAAATTTTAGTAAATAAGTTTTTTTTTCTCGTGACATACATTGTTTCTTATCCCATTATGTACATTTATGAACGTCTAAAATCAAATTAGTCGAAATTTACATTTACTGCCAGTCGGCAAATAAAGAGCGAAGAACAAACGAAGAGAACTGGCAATTAGCCTCCGCCGTTTTTAATCGCCAAGATTTTTGTTATACAACATGCTTCTAAGCAGCTGCAATCATTGAATATAGAAATTCTAGGATATTTTCGTTTTGATTATTTAATATTGACAGATTTATTAAGTGTTAATACATTTCCTGCATGAAAAGATTTTTAATGATTTTTAGATCTATGTAAACATTTATTTTATTTTAATTGTTCTATATCTTAAATCGTGAGTTCAATAATAAATTTTTTTACTATAATTCGGGATACAGAAGTTTCATAAATCGTAGTTGTACGAATTGACAGTTAAGTGAAAAGGGGCGCGTTGACCTTTGGAAATTGAGCTTTTGTCGACTGTCTAAGATTCATAAATTATTCCCCATTGAAACAGCGAATATATAAAAGTCTATATAAATGATGCTATGAAGACAGACCTGACTTTGACCAGCTTAATTAAATAATAATCCCTAAAAATAAAAAAATTACCTGTATATCATTAACTAATATGTTCCTAGCTATCTCACTTTCTATATTAGTAAAGTGGAGTTCTAGCCAAATTATTGACATTTATAATGGATTAACTCATGACAAATAAAAACACAACATACACAAAAACAAAAGGTCATAAATCAAATAAAGTATTTAAAATAATAATAAAATAAAATACATATACCATATGTTAGGAACGCTCTGTACAATATATTACATAGCATTTAAGATGTTTATTTATTTATTTCTAAATAATTTTTATATCTTAACAGTTACTACTAATACGATAGAACTACATAATATACCTACACCGATTATCCTGCAATTAAAAAAGATTAAAGATATATATAGATCTTATATAATTTTCTTTTGTGAACTAGACCTCGACCTCCAACTGTTCAAAATTAGAGTGTACTACTTCCTCAAAGGCCGGCAACGCACCCATTAAAAATGGGTGTTCATGGGCGTCCCGCAGGCTCGTTTACCCCCTTTTATTGTATAAAAAATACAGAGAGAGATAGATATATAACTAATAAATAATAATATAGTCCATTAAAATGTTACATGGGCTAAAATTTTTTTAGAGGACGCAATTTAATAATATAATATAGCAAAGAACTCTCTAACCTACCTCTCGTATGTACTGCTCGGTGCTTCGCTAACCAAGTTGGAGTGTGCGCGCAGTACATCCAATAGTTGACTTCCGTCTCAGGTTCATACTTGAAACCCGTAGAACCAGTCTCTCCACTATATCCAGATTATGAACCCGACGCGTAAGTATCCTAAATCCACTGACAAAGCAAGCTCTCTTCTCAGGCGTATGGCTCTTCTGGTCATAACCCACCATACCCATGTTATATCGTTAGCTTCATATGTAAACTTTAAATTCCTCTATTGCTATTGTAACGCAAGAAAATGAGGGAAGTACGTAATTTCGTAACTTAATACTGTTCGATTGAGATGCTGTTATGGGTTGTTCTTGGAAAATAAAACAAAATTAGCACAGGATATTTTTAAAATAAATCACAATCAATTTAACAACAATTAATTTAATAAAGGTCCAGGGCGCCAGTGTGTTTTTTACCTCATACTTTGTTATATTCTTATCCCATAATTGGACACCTAATTTGAGGGCATTTCCCAAACTAAAAAAAAAACATTTCAATTATCTTCACAACAAAATAAAACTAAAGACTAAATAAATAATTAAAGAAAATACACATACATCACACATCCAAAATTTCATGTAACACAAGGAACAATTTATAACTCAAAAGCGTCCAATACACGGCAATCACCATCCGTGTCTGTCGTTTTCCACTACCATCAACCTATTATAATGCGTTCTGTAGCCTATTTTTATAAATATTTCGTTAATTTTATAGACACAACATAGACTTTATTTTAAAAACGGAACATTTAATGTACTTATAAATAATGTAAAGAACAAGAAGATCTAACTTTTAATGAAGGTCTGAACAAAATTATATTTATTTACTGTATTGAATGTATTGTCTTTTTGCTAATGAGAATCATAAATGAGATTAACAAGTACGAATCATGTCTTAATATTTACTAATAAATATAATATATACATATTTGAGATATGAACTCTTTTTCGTGTGGTCTTAATATTTTAGTCTATATTATATTTTGATTTATACATCGCAAACCAAATATACATAATACTCGGAACAAACGCAGGCTGCAATTTCCCCGTACTAGACTAACTAAAGTTAGTAATTCTTTTTTGGGAAAAAGGATACTCTTCTTTAAATAAAATCCCAGAGGCTCTTTTATCTCTGCCTTTTAATAAATTTAAGAAATGTATTAAAGAAAAGCTGTATAAAGTTAACGATTATCTAGTTGATAATAGGGCCTGGGACTAGTGCTAGACAGGCTACTTCTAATTAATTTGCGATATTTTTTTTAAAATAAGTGTTGTTTGATGATTTGCTATTTTAAAAGAGTACCGAGAGTTTTTTACGCCGGCTTTTTCTGTCTTCCCTCGGTCTTCTTTGTCGATGAGTAGGGATGCCTACAGATTCAAATTTAATGACGTGGAATAAGTGATACATGTATCTTATGTTCCATAATAAACATATTTTTTACATAAACATTTTCACTGTCAAAGCAACGAATTAGGAACATGGTTAATTGGTTTTCTATTAGTGAGTACAGGCTGCAGTGAAACGAAACTAGTCCAATTTCCTCGGCCAATCTTGTTAATTACCTATCTTTTAGCGTCGCATACGAGCAAGGTATAAGAAAAGCGCGATATCTACAAGCATCATACACTACACATAGATGTACCAATTCTATTATATCGTACTAAAATACATAGTGATAGATTAGTTCCTTTTTTAAAAAGTATTTAAGTGACCGATAGAATTGTATAGCAAAACATATATTTAACAGGTATTTCGTTCAAGCAGTGTTATCTGCCGGTATAGCGTTCTCAATCCTGAGATCGTGCCTTCAAATCCTAGCTGATAAATGTGTTTTTCTTTTCATGTAGAATTAATACTTAAACGTATGGTGAAAGAAAACATTGAGATGTTGGATATTAAGAAAAGAAGAGCGTGGCAAACATTGTTTGCAATCGTGGAAAATTTACAAAAAATAATATCAAGGAAAAAAAGAAATCTAATACAAAATGTTTTTGGGTTCGTAACTCTCAAATATTTAATGTTCATTCCGTCGACACGGTAATATCTCTCCTCAAATTAAAGAACATATTTAAATAAAGATTTCGAATCGACAAGATATTTCCACAACATTCGGAGAATTGTTTATATAAGCTTTAGGCTATGTTCACATGTAACGCGCGTTAACGCGCGTCAACGCGCGATGAAATTTGAAGAGCGTTCAGATGATGAGCGCTAACGCGCGTTGCGAGAGTACTCGTCAGTCTAGTTCTGTAGAACGTAGAAAATGGACGTGGAAGAGGCTATTATTTTGTGGTTATATTATAAAGAAAAATATAGAAAAAGAAAACGTACACATTGGGTTCATCCAATTTTGAAAAAAAAATACAAATTATATTGTATTTTTTATACAAATTTGCTACATTCCAACTTGCTGACCTTTTTTCTACTTCATCGATTAGTAAGTCGATGTCAATATCTTCAATTTCACTCATTTTAAATGCGAGAACAAAATATAATTACGAAAATTAACAAAATTACATGCGATCGCGATGAAAGCGCGCGCTCATCTGAACAGCAAACGGACATTACATTAATATCAAAGCGCGCGTCAACGCGCGATCACCTGCGTCTAGAGACTTTGGCTATGTTCACATGTAACGCGCGTTAACGCGCGTCAACGCGCGATCAAATTTGAAGAGCGTTCAGATGATGAGTGCTAACGCGCGTTGCGAGAGTACTCGTCAGTCTAGTTCGGTAGAACGTAGAAAATGGACGTGGAAGAGGCTATTATTTTGTGGTTATATTATAAAGAAAAATATAAAAAAGAAAACGTACACATTGGGTTTATCCAATTTTGAAAAAAAAATACAATTTATATTATATTTTTTATACAAATTTGCTATATTCCAACTTGCTGACCTTTTTTCTACTTCATCGATTAGTAAGTCGATGTCAATATCTTCAATTTCACTCATTTTAAAAGCGAGAACAAAATATAATTACGAAAATTAATAAAATTACATGCGATCGCGATGAAAGCGCGCGCTCATCTGAACAGCAAACGGACATTACATTAATATCAAAGCGCGCGTCAACGCGCGATCACCTGCGTCTAGAGACTTTTTCTCTGAGCGCCGCGTTGACGCGCGTTAACGCGCGTTAACGCGCGTACATGTGAACAGTTGTATGAAAAATACCATAATCTCTAGTCGCGCGATTTGAAAACGCGCGTCAAGTTTTTGCCATCTGAACATAGCCTTTTTCTCTGAGCGCCGCGTTGACGCGCGTTAACGCGCGTTAACGCGCGCTCATGTGAACAGTTGTATGAAAATACCACAATGTCTAGTCGCGCGATTTGAAAACGCGCGTCAAGTTTTTGCCATCTGAACATAGCCTTAATAATGTAGAATGTCAGTCATGAAAAAGGATTGACATATATATTAGGAAAGAAAGAAAACAAGGAATATATTTTTTTTCTTTTCTTCGGCGTCGGGATTTGACGACCCCTGGTCAAATAGCGTATGACAGAGGTTATTTCACCAGAGCAATCATTCAACCTCTTTCCTAGTGGGAGTGTCATCTGTTGCTTTCGGGCTTCAGCCAAACGGGCAGGCATGACCGGGGGAGGTACCACTGTCTCACAGAAAACCGGCGTGAAGTGATGCAATAGGTTTACCTAATTGTACTGGCGTTTCGTGTGGTGAGTGAGATTTCCGCAGCCCATCCTCTCTTCCTATGATGTATAAAGGTGCAGATTAAACAGACATTACCACAGGTGGGTACCACACGCGCTCGCGGTGGAGTACCCCACCATGTTTATACGGCTTTCGTTTGGTCATCCGGCTGGTGACCTTCTCGTATACCTTACACATAGATGGGCAGAGGCAAATGAGTCCAAGAGGGAGGCGCTGGCGGCTTTGAATTTTTTTGAGAAAGCTTCCGATCGGTTTACGATGTGGTACAGAGCGCTGATCGTAGTTCGTCAATTGACCAAACTCCAAACTCAAACCCGTGAATGCTGGTGTTCCAGAAGGCTGTGTCCTATTCCTAACCCTGTTTTATCTGCTATCAATGATATGTTGCAACTTAGTAACATTCATTGATATGCGGACGATATCACTGGTAATACCCTAAAATACTGGCCGTACAGGTAATATCTCGGGCAGTTGTCGATCAGTAACGGAACAAACTTGTGTCTGAAGTCGAAAGTCTACTAGGTCTAATTGTAAATCTAATCCAATTGAACCCCAAGAAGACAAAATTTGCGCGTTTTTCGCAAAAAAGCACCCTTTCGGGCAAAAAAGCACGTCTATGAAAATAATACCGATATAATTCAATACAAATATTAATCATCATTGTATATCGTTGTAGAAAAAAAAACTCGTCCGCTTTTACCTTATACACACACGAGCACACCCCACACCCTAACCAAAACCCAAAAGTCTTTTTTGTATTGCCGAACGAAACCTTTTACAGACGCTTGTACACTATCACATGCACATAAAGACCACAATTGCCCGTGCTGTTTTTTTAAATAATAACAGAAGCGCTCATAAAACCGCACATTTGCTGCCCAAATTCCGTCTTTATTGTAGTACCTAGTGTTAGGACTATTAAAATTTTTAGTAGCTATTCATCCGTGGTGGAGTTTGAACGCTTTTCGAGTCGTTAAGGTAATTGCTTTTGATTTAGTGCCATAATTTTGTGAAGTTAAAGTAGGTGGAGCATTCGTACAATGCATATTCATTTCCTTTTATGCAGTTTAATTCTAGCGGCGAGTTATTGCTGTATCTATATAGTACTCTGAATCTTGGGTTGGATTGTATGAAAACGACTCTTTAGTAATAATTCAACTAAATATTTTAATAGAAATTATTTTAAGAAAGATTACCAAGTATTTTTTCATATATTTGCAATGTTCACAGTAAATTAAACACATAAAAAGGTAGATTATTAATGGCTAAATAATATTATATATTGTATTACAAAATTGCTAAAACGTATTTTCCCTTGTAAAACGAACTTATGGAATTTATGTTTAATGAAATTAGCTTTGCATTAAGAACTCTTTATGTTATTTATGTTAATATCTGAGTTCTGAGCGCTTAAAGACCTAGTATTATCTTAGTAATCAGGATGAGATTGATGAGAGATTAATTTATATACTATAGTGTTATTCATATTTTTTTTATTGCATTTCAATGCCGAGCAGTGTTGGCTAAGAGTAGGCTTAATGTTGACTGTCAATGTATTTATTTCTAAATAACATTAAGATAAACATATGTTCACGGTGAAAGCGTGATTTGAAGAAATTAGTTCTCTTAAATCCAAAAATAGCAGTGTCACGCACACAGAGTTTTATTAGCACAGAAAAAAAACGGAATCAAATGATCGGCTGCAAGACCCATATATAGTTGTGGGGCCACTGGATTATTATTATTATGTAGCATCTCTACGAGCGCTTCTGCTACACGTTGCATGTGTAGCGTGTGGCAGAAGCGCTCGTAGACGACGACGCCGTGCTACAACTAAAGCTTCAATCAATATTACATATTATATATACTGCTCAAAACAATTAGCGGAACAAGATTTTTCTCCTTTCTATTGCTTAAACTAAAATTAGATTTAAATTAACTTGTACGCTATTTTTTACCTTGTTCATTTGTTAATTACTACAATTAATAAAAAAATTCAAATTAAAAAAAAAAAAAAATGTGCATTGTAGACGAAAAACAAAGTAACGTCTTTGAATTTTCATTACTTTCTAATCACAGAAAACACATTTTAAGTAGTTTTTTTCAATCTTTTGAGTATTAATAGAAATTGAAGTGAGCCTTTTGAGTATTGTTATTCATTGAAGCGAGTGAGTTTAGTTCAGATCTGACTGAATTGCATGTCTCCCGAGCTATCGCTTTGCTTGAAGAGGGTCGAACTATGCGTTATGTAGGAAATGATCTAGGAGTAGCCCCTTCTGTTATCTACAGACTTTGGAAGCGATACCGTGAGACGGGAGAATACTCACGAAGGCGTGGTCGAAAGAGAAAAACTACACGTTTGCAAGATCGCTACATCGTCAACTGTGCTTTACGTAACCGCACCACAACTGCAAGAGATCTACAAAATACACTAAGGACGGCTACTGGTGTAGAAATTTCCGACCAGACGGTAAGAAATAGGTTGTTGGAAGCCAATTTGAGATCACGCCGACCAGTTCGGGCTGTCCGTCTAACAATTCAACATAGACAAGCTCGCCGACAGTTCGCGCAAAATCTCGCTAATTGGCAACTTCGACATTGGAGGCCAGTGCTTTTTACTGACGAATCACGATTCCGTCTAACACGTTGCGATGGTCGTCTCCGTGTTTACAGACGCCCAGGCGAGCGATACAGTGCAGCAGCAGTCCAGGAATATAACAAATTTGGATGTGGCTCTGTGATGGTTTGGGGCGGAGTTAGTTTGGACGAGCGCACAGATCTCGTCGTTGTTCCCGGGCGCTTGTGTGCTCAAACTTACATTGAAAATGTGCTCGAAGATCATGTTTGGCCCGCAGCATATGGTATGGGCCCAGATTTTCTTTTAATGCAAGATAATGCCAGGCCGCATACTGCAGCCATCACGTCAGATTACTTACGACAGCAGGAAATCCGTGTAATGGAGTGGCCTTCCATGAGCCCTGACCTAAATCCAATTGAACACATTTGGGACTTGCTTGACAGGCGCATCCGGAAGCGTCCGATTGCACCTCAAACACTGCAGCAGCTCACTGAAGCGTTGATTGAAGAATGGGAGCGAATTCCACAAGAAGATATTCGGTCGATCATACGAAGCATGCCGCGTCGTTGTCAAGCCGTGATTAGGGCTCATGGAGGCCACACACGTTACTGAAATTCACTAAAGACGAATATTCAAACGATATAAAAATATTTTTTTGATGGACCTTTTTTATCACCAATTAGTTTTTCGTCTACAATGCACATTTTAATTTTTTTTTAATAAAAAAAATACTAATTGAATTTTTTTATTAATTGTAGTAATTAACAAATTAACAAGGTAAAAAATAGCGTACAAGTTAATTTAAATCTAATTTTAGTTTAAGCAATAGAAAGGAGAAAAATCTTGTTCCGCTAATTGTTTTGAGCAGTATATATATAACAATAGAATTTGGTTACAGTATTATTACTAGACACCGAAGCACTTGATTGCATCAAATTTGCTTAATTAATTTTGTGTTAAATGTATATTTATGTGAGCAGGGCAGTATCGAAAAAATTCAGGTGAAGCCTAGATTAATATGGAAATACTTAAAAATAGGGTAACCACGAATTAAGTAGCGCGGAAGTCGCGTCCTCATTAAAGAAAACCCAACAATATTGTAACACTGAGTATTGAATGACCGGCGCAAACGGCCCTCCATAATTTTCCTGTCTTGTTTTATATAGAATGAACAATGGAACTCATTTTGGCACAATGAATTTAATTTCGGCCACAATCCACCAAAATACAAGCCATTAAAAAGCGCTTCGTTCGCGCGGGCTATTGTCAGGACAAACTACTATTTGTTAGTTGTAAGGTCGATAAAACCGGTAAATGTTTAAGTAACTATAATAGTTTATCTATACACACAGACATTTTGAACGAGTTACTGTTATTATATTAATATAAACTTTTATTATATAAGTAATTCAGTAATCAACGTGAAAGAAAAATAATACGGCGCTTTAATTGACCAAAATTCTTAAAACTAATATCTGACATTTTCATATCATAAAATTAACATTTTTATATATAATTTTCCATCGATCATTTATACTTGACAATTTATAGACGTTATCAACAATCTTATTTAAAATTGTATTGAAATATAGTATTCATAGTTAAATTAGAAATATAATCGTTGTTCGGGAATAGAACTAATATTGTATCTGACACCTCTCGAGCCCACCACATGTAACATCGTCTTCTAACCGCATCGGCTCCCTGTGTTATAGCTAAGTGATTGCACGTTAAGCCATAGTCAGTTTTATCAAATAGTAATAGATTTAAAATGAATATAATGGCGTCAAAATATATTAAAACGAAGAGATATTTCTCCGACACGCTGAATATGCACCTTTTTGGATGTGTGATTGAAAAGCCCTGCGTGGAGCGTTTACCTTCTTTTTGTTTTGTCTATGGTTACGCGAGTACTTCGCATTAAAAATTATTTTATCAGTATTCTTTAATCAGTCGTAAAGCGGTCATTTAACGATTTGGCATTCTGTGGCATTCAGAATTATTACTGGTATTAATACTTTGAGGCCCACAGGAAAGTATAACCAAGATTCAATGTTTAATTTTTAAACTTATTCAAGAAATTAAATTGTGTAACACTCGCACACAGCAAAGACAATTAAAGTTAAACAGTATATAAGTCGGCAACGCTATTTGACTTATATTTTTTTTGTAACTTCGCGTACTTTGGCTGGCTGTGACTTCTGTTGATTAATTCTGAAGGAAGGAGTGATGATGTCATGCTTCTCGGAATTCAGTAGTAGGGTGTTCTTCTGAGGGGTCACCAATGTGGAGGAAGGAAAGTGCTGCTGTTTCTCCGACCCTAAGTTACCCCAACAGTAACGGCCCTCCCGTTACTGTTGAGTGGGTAGGGCTGTTAGAGCAAGTCGCACACTCTGTGCGGTAATGCGATTCCCTCAATAAAAACAATTAAAAAGGGCACGATATCATCGCAGTGATTTTAGGCGTAGATTGTACTTGTCGCTACATCCTCATCAAACGTTATTAATGAGCCTCATAACTAAATCTCTATCGATATACTTACTCATTCGCTGCACGTATCAATTACTTGTCCGCCGTAATCCACAGATATACGACTGAACAACGCAATGTCCACGCAATAAATATATGATTTGACTTGAATATTTCGTTATCGAGTAGCTTAAGTAAAGTTTAATCATTAATGATAAACTTAGATTGCAAGAGGCCATTCCACAAACAATCTACTAGTATAATTCGTTAAATCATTAAGTAGTTCTCTGATGTGCTTTACTTAATAAATGAGAAAAAGTACCAAAAGTTCTATATTTATACTAAGTAGCGATAGTTATCTAATATAAATAAAAACAGTGAATTTGTTTGTAGAAAAAATATGTATATTTCGCTGTTTCCTGCTGAAATCCACTGCCAGTTTCTATATTTTTTTATAGGATGGGGCCGACGTACAGGAGGCTCACCAGATTTTAAGTGATAGCCACCCATAGACACTCACTCTGTCAGAAGCTCGCAAGTGCGTTCAGGCCCTTTAATGTTCTATGATCTATGGCTATTGGTGAGTTAAAATATACCTTTATAGTTTACCAGTAGTCTGGAAAGGTCTTTATATTTTTTGGGTAATATAATCCTAAGCTACTTTTTATAACGGTCGGAATACAGACAATAATTTTCCCAAAAAATCCGTTATTCAAGGTCGTTATTAAAATGACTGGAATCTTCGTTGATATTTGTGGCATGTCGATTGTTTTTGTGGAAGGACGTGTCAAGAATTTCTATGGCGGCTAATAGAACCTCGATGCTTTGTTGCCCGTCGCGTGATTTGCCGTTCAAAGAAGTTTTCTTATTTGTGTTGCTAATGTTTAAATGAGGTCCCTTTTGGAGTTACTGTTGGCTCATTAAAACTAATAGGTATATTGGATTCGATTTTGCTATATATTTACAACTTGTTTTATTTTATAAATCGTTATATGGCATCGGCCATTGTAGATTAAAATTAAACCTATCTCCCTTATTTACATTAAACTTTCCCACTACATTCAATCGTTCACTCCTGCTTCACGACAACGCTAGACCCCACACTGCACAACAGACTGCTACTAAATCAGAGCAACTTCAATTGGAATCTCTGAGACATCCATCGTACTCCCCGGACCTGTCTCCAACACATAACAATTTTTTTAGAAATTTGGATAACTTCTTGCAAGGTATAAAATTCAACTCTGATGGGGCAGTCGAAAGTTGTTATTTCGACTATGTGTTTGCGTGTTGTTCCCACAAGAATGTAAGTGCGTGCTACTATTTCACCATGCCTCCTGCTGATAGAGGACAAGTCTCTGTTTTTTTTTAATGTTATTATTATTAATGTTATTATTATTAATTACTTGATATGTCATGTGGAACATGGTGTAATGGTTGCAGCTCCTTACAAACGTTATGTAAAAAAAAATGGCGATTAAAAAGAGTGGCAGAGTGTTTATTGCCAGTTCTTCTCTTCCGTTCTACGCCGTAAATTTGAGAACTGGCAGTAAATATAAAATTAGAAGCATTAATATGTATTTCTTTACTGACGAGTCATAAGTGTACATTATGTAACCTACATGATTAAAATATTTAAAAAAAAATTAGTTACTCTTTAAAATACACAGATCATGTACACATATAAATATTGTGTTTGTCACATGTTTGTCATGGTTTTAGGTATAACTTGACACTGTCAGTATACTTAAAACCATGTATTTTAAATTATGACTATCATGAACAAAGTAAAAACAACTCTCGATGGTTTCCGTAATAATATAATATTATAATGTTGAAAATATAGTAATTAATCCCTCATGGAATGGTGGGTCTATGGTCCTTTGATAATGGCAGTTATAATGTTCCTGCTGGTCGGTACTGTATTTGAGAGAAGAATCGAAGCGGCGATACGGCGGCGATTTAGTAAGTTAGTTATAAAATTTCCACTTTGTATCGGTTATTCCTTTTTTTAGAAACGTCTAACGATAAATATTTCTAACATACGTAAAACAAACAAGAGCAATGGAAACCATTTCCAACTTAAAAGCCTTTTAATAATAATAACATGTAATAGACACCGACGTCACATCATACGTATGTTTTATCAAAGTTTTTCATACTGAAATTACGATGTAGTTAAAACATTATCATGTTTTTAGTGGAATTCCAACACGAACAACTGAGTCAACGTGAAGCCGCTGTTACTACAGAATCAGACGGACCTGCTTCAGACTGTTTGAAACCGAATCCATCAACTGCCATGATTTCCACAAATTCTGTCCAATCTCTCAAAAATCCCATCAAACCCACCCAATCCTTAACCGCATCACCTATTCGTCCCATTATTAAATCTAGTAAATATTCCATGTCATTAAGAACCGTTTCCCAAAAAAATCTCTCTGAAAAAAGTGCTACAGTTATACTAAATAAATCTATGCCAAAATTACACGCTTAAAAATACTTAATTTGAATTGAATGTTAGGTTTTTGATTTACGAAATGCTTTATTATAAAATTATCAGTGGAGCTTAATATCAAATTTTTAATTTGATGATTAGTAGACCATATAGAGATATTAAATTACCCGATATTAATGCTGTGTTTTATCTCATCCTATTATTTAAGCAAATGTCAATCCTATTAATATCCCGTCTGATTGTTGTGATTTATAACATACTTAGTTGCTATCGTTTATCTTTTTGTTATTGATATACGGTGGAACAAGTTATGACAATAAAATTACAGCTTCTGAATGTTATCATAAAATAAGTTTAACACAATTATCGTTGTTTTTGTGAATTATAGACGTACAAGTAGCGGCACGAAACTCTAGCGCTGACCGTTATTGCACAAAAGTAAAAAATAAGGTACCTGAGGGGGGCTAGCGGAATGAAGAGCGGGCGCGCGTAGCGTCGATTGGCTCTCCAGTCGCATTCCGTCCTCCGCACCGATACGATGCCCCGCGCACATCCCGTGTACAGTCGCGTCATTAATATTATTGTTACTGTTGTTACGTTTTGTTGTTTTTTGTTACGTTTGAATTTGTTAGTGTTTTGTTGTTTGTTATTTGTTTTTAAGTTTGTTTGTGACTTTAAAGTGAATATGCCTAGAACAAATACTGTTTTGAAAAGACAAGCCAGGAAAATGGTTTATGACGTGAATTGTTTTTTAAAAAGGGAATCTAACGAATTAATTGATTCTTTGAAACAAATCCAAAGTGAGATTGACGAAGCTACAAATACTTTGTTCAGTCATTCGGACAGCAACATTGTAAATTTGAGCCAGATAAAACAAACTGCCGAAATCATTAAGGCAGGAAACATAAAATTAAATATAGAAGAGCAATATGCAAAGAGTGATCATGTCGTGGATTTGGTAACAGAACAATTCATTATTCATGTCGATGGAGATAGTTCCGAGGATAGCAATGAAGATGACGCTAGTGCCGACGAACGAAGCAGTCCTGAGCCCGGGCCCTCAGTAAGCAAAAGGCCTTGTCGCGAGACCATTGAAGGCGTGATACTGTTCTCTGATTCAGATTAATAAAAGATTACAAATTAAAAGATAATGTTTTTATTTTTCTACATCCCATAAACTTGTTAAAATATCTTAGGTCTTTTTTGGAAATACGTTCTATGTACAGACACTTTTTTACTGTCTTATTACATCTTATAGATATTACTTACATGCGCGACAGTAATCATGCGCAGCAGCTATCCTTCACATTTCGTTCAGCTTAATATCGTTATTTAGGTAATCATTAATCAAAGTGGCATATAATGTATTGCGTGCGCGACAGTACACATGCGCAGCAATCCCCTCCACGTATCGGCCAGCGCTAGACTTACGTGCCGCTGCCTATATGAGGGCTCGATCTCTCAAAATTAAACTAGAAGTGGAGTTATAACTGTCCCGTTTATTGGTCTAAGGTTAAGGGTCAAACAAAATTACAAGGTGAAGCAAGCTTATGACTAACTTTTCGAACTCACACAGCGGTTTTCGCAGCGGCGGTCGCGCTCAAATCAGTCGTGAAGCAGTCATTTTATGATTTGGCATTCTGATAAACAATAAACTACAAGGAGGGACCTTATCAGAATGCCAAATTTTTTTTTTTTTTTAGAACGGGGGGCAAACGGGCAGGAGGCTCATCTGATGTTAAGTGATACCGCCGCCCATGGACACTCTCAATGCCAGAGGGCTCGCGAGTGCGTTGCCGGCCTTTTAAGAATTGGTACGCTCTTTTCTTGAAGGACCCTAAGTCGAATTGGTTCGGAAATACTTCAGTGGGCAGCTGATTCCACATAATGGTGGTGCGCGGCAAAAACTGCCTTGAAAAACGCTCAGTTGTGGAACGGCGGACGTCGAGGTGATACGGGTGGAATTTCGTATTCTGTCTCGACGTCCGATGATGAAACTCAGCTGCAGGAATTAATCCGAACAACTCCTCTGAACACTCTCCATGGTAAATGCGGTAGAAGATGCAGAGTGACCCCACATCTCTACGCAACGCCAAAGGATCAAGCCGCTCGGAGAGGGATTGGTCGTCGACGATTCGAACCGCTCTGCGTTGTATACGGTCAAGTGGAAGGAGCTGGTACTGGGGAGCCCCCGCCCAGAGGTGAGAGCAGTACTCCATGTGGGGCCGAATTTGCGCTTTATATAGTTGCATGCGGTGGCCCGGAGTGAAGTACCGCCTCGCCTAGCTGAGCACATCAAGCTTTTTGAAGGCTAATTTAGCCTTTCCCTCCAAGTGACCGCGAAACTGAACGTCGTTCGATATGTCAACGCCAAGTATTCCAATGCTGGCTGTGACTTTAAGAAGAGTGTTTTCGAAAAGAGGAGTAGCGACAAAGGGTGTTTTTTTAGCGGAAAACGCGCAAACTTATGTCTTCTTGGGGTTAAATTGGACTAGGTTTTGTCTGCCCCAGTCTGAGACTCCACGTAGTAGAGTTTCGACTTCAGACACAAGTTTGTTCCGATACTCATCAACAACTGCCCGAGAAATACCTACCCGGCCAGTGTAAAAAGTATCCCCAGTGCTGTCATCCGCATAGCAATGAATGTTGCTAAGTTGCAACATATCATTGATATGCAAAAGAAATAGGGTCGGGGATAGAACACAGCCTTGTGGGACCCCAGCGTTCACGGGTTTAAGGTCGGAACATGCTCCGTTGATGACGACCTTGATGCTCCTATCGGCCAGAAAGCTGGAGATCCAATCGCATAATTTCTCGGGAAGCCCATAGGCTGGAAGCTTCGAGAGCAGTGCTCTGTGCCACATCCGATCGAAGGCTTTCGCTATGTCCAAACTTACCGCCAGCGCCTCCTCCTTGGACTCAATTGCCTCTGCCCACCTATGGGTAAGGTATACAAGGAGGTCACCAGCTGAGCGACCACGACGAAAGCCGTACTGAGAATCGCTAATCAACTGGTGGCCCTCTAGATACCACAAGAGCTGGCAATTAATAATGGTTTCCATTATTTTGGAGAACAAGGAGGTTATAGCTATTGGGCGATAGTTGGACGGATCAGAGCGATCGCCTTTTTTAGGGATCGGATGTATCGAAGCGGTCCTCCAGCACTTCGGGACAGTGCCGAGCGAGTACAGGTACCGGAAAAGGCGCGTTAAGACCGGAGCCAACTCAGGAGCACAAGTACGCAGCACAATTGGGGGGATACCATCCGGCCCGCTCGACTTATGAATGTCCAAGGAAGATAGTGCTTTGCGGACAACACGTTGCCGGAATGTGATTTCCGGCATCGAAGAATCACACCGCAAAATGGTCGGTGGTGATCTCCCTCGGACATCCAAAGTCGAGTTGGACGCGAATAGACAGCCCAAAAGGTCGGCCTTCTCCTTCGCAGTGTGGGCCAGAGAGTCATCCTCCCTGTGCAGTGGCGGAATGGCGGGCTGACAAAAATTCCCTTGGACAGCTTTGGCGAGAGACCAGAAGGCTCGAGTCTCTGAAGGGAGCTGGGCCAATCTCTCGCCAAATCTGGCAATGTGCTCTGACTTTGCCTTAGTGATTTCCCGTTTGAAGGACCTGGAGGCTGAGTTATATGCTGTTTTAAGTGCGCTGGTATTGGCATCACGAGATTTCGCCGCTTCCGCCCATGCCTTAAAGCATTCTCGCTTTCGACGCGAGGCCGCCTTGCAAGAACGTTTAAACCAGGGCTGAGACTTGTCACCGATCGGCACCGCAGAAAATGGAATAAAGAGTTCCATGCCCTGTAGAACCACTTCGGCTACAGAGGTGGCGACGGAATCTGGAGCTTCCGGCGAAAAGCACATAGGCCCCCAAGGGTAGGACGCAAAGAAAGACCGCATCCCGTCCCAATCTGCTGACTTATAGTGCCAAATACGGCGACAACCCATAAAGTGGGGCCGTGATGGGCGCGTAGATGGCACAGTACTCCGGACCACACAATGATCCGATGAACCCAATGGCGGGTCAACAGAGACTTGATAGTTCTCCGGATGTGAAGTCAGCAGAAGGTCCAACAAAGAGGGCTTATGACCATCCACATCTGGTATTCGCGTAATCGCAGGGACCATTTGTGTCAGGTCGTAGGCTAAAGCAAAGTCGTGAAAGGATCTTCCCGCGTGATCGGTGGTTTCAGAGCCGAGCCAATCGGCATGGTGGGCGTTAAAATCGCCAAGTATCACGATTTCAGCGGTAGGAACCCTTTCGAGCAGGGAATCTGAAGCCATTTGGATGTGCTCAATGAGTCGGTCAGTTTCGGTATTTCCGCTATCATGTCATCGCAGTCTTCGCGCAGCCAGAGGTTAGATAGGTCCCTTCCTTCAAGCGTCCCGAGGCGACGAGAACAGATATCCTCTCTGACGTACACGCAAACTCCCGCCCGCGGCACAAATGAATGTTCCAATTTGTACCCCGGGTAGGAGAGGTAGGAAGTATCAGCCGGGGAGGAAATCTGAGTCTCGGTAAGAAAGAGCAAGGCCGGCTTCGCAGTCTCTAAATGGTAGTGGACAGCGTTGATATTGGAATTGAGCCCCCTAACATTTGTGAAGTCCACGCCGAGCGTGGACGGGGGTGCCTTTGTTGAATTGCTCCGTTTGCCCCGAGAACGATAACTGTTTTTGTTGAGCGCAGAATTGCCCCCCCCCCAGAATACGAAGGGCAGCCTGTGCGTCCACCACCGGGTGCTGAGTGTCTCGGTGTTGGACGCCCAGAGGGGGATTCTCCACCGCGAGCGCGTGTGGTACCCCCCTGGGGTAGATTCTGTTTTTTCTGCACCTTCATATTTCATATGGGGGGGGATGGGCTCCGGGAGTCTCCCTCACCGCACGAAACGCGAGTACAATAAGGCGAACCTATTGAGTCACTTCACGCCGGTTTTCTAAGAGACAGTGCTACTGCCCCGGTCGTGCCTGCCCATTTGGCTGAAGCCCGAAGGCAACAGCATGGCACTCCCACTAGGAAGGGGTTGACTGATTGCACTGATGAAATAACCTCTGTCACAGGTTATTTCACCAGTGGGCGATGGGGTCGTCACGTCCCGACGCCGAAAAAATCATAAAGTAACTGCTTCACGACTGATTTGAGCGCGACCGCCGCTGCGAAAACCGCTGTGTGAGTTCGAAAAGTGAGTTACAGAATCGCAAGGCAGCACGGCTGCGTAAATCTATCAACAAACGAATACATTAATGTCCTAAACTAAGGCCTAAAACTACATGCTGGTAAAGGGACTCGCCGACCCTTCCGCTATCTGCTCACATACCGAACGTTTCCTGGCTGCCAGTTTCGTTTACCAGCTTTCGAAACTATATTGTCCGTAACAGATTGGTATGCGCTTTTTTTTGGTGTCATCGTGCTGCATATATTACCTCCCCTTACGTAAAATTATATATATATAAATTTAAAAAGTTGTTTTTGATATTATCAACCTGAAAACATGGAATGTATAACTGCAATTAAAGCATACTGGAATCGGCTATGCGTGTGTTATTTCAAATGTTTGTAACATCTCAACAACAGACAATGGATGCGTTGCATCACAGTCTATTATTGCCCATAAATACAGGCAAAGAATATCAAGGAATATAATGTTGATCTAAAGATCTATCCTCTACCTAAGAAAAATTCTGTGATTAGATTGAAAAAAAGAGATTTTATTTCAAAGTGAACGATTACGAAGTTAGTATTGGCGAAGTCAATTAATCTTCTACTATTTCAGTTCTTCCTATCCTGTTTCTTTTAGATTTTTATTACTACATGAAATTCGTGATCGTTTTCGAATTCCCGAAGAAAATCACGACAGTGAGATACAAAAAAAATAAATTTCGTGATCTCCCATGTTCTTCCAAATTTTAAAAATTACGCCTTGGTAAATTTACACCAAATAAACACTGCTTCAAGAATGCTGATATAGCCTTAAAGCTTCTACGTAATGAAAGTAAATTCCCTATGTACATAAAGGTTTTTTCTGATCAAACACCCCTACAGTATCAAATTTATACCCAGCTTAAAGCCAAAATTAGATCCTTAAAAATAGCCATTAATATTAAACATGGCAGAACATTAACTGACCAAATCTCACACATTATCATAATAATTACCAATACACATTACCTTGTAACAAAAATCTATTCCGACCTAAAACGATGTAGTGAACCTGAAATTAGAAAAAAGTAAATAATCTAGATTCCAACTGCAGGCAAGGAAAGAACACCTAATATTGCCATTATTGCCTTATGTTCGCTTCATCCCTGAATATTGCTGAAGTTTCTTTAGATTTTACGTTGGGCCGTAAAACCGATGTTAATAATTACCGACCTATAGGTATGTTTTACCAGTAATGTCCAAAATCCTTTAAAAGCTTCTTACACTTCAAAGCTAAAAATATAACAATACAACCCTTTAAATCAGAAAGGCGTCCTATTGAAATAGAAAGACAACGAAAAATATCTTAGATAGACCAATCTCGAGAGTAACCTATCGTGGAGAATACACATATACCACGTCAAGTCAAAATTATCTTCTGTTGCTGATGCACTTCGTAAAGCTATATGGTTATAAAATTGATGGAAGTATGGTATAGTGCTTCAAGTAGTAAACTTAATCAAACAATTAAAATACTCTTTCTTTAATAAAACAATTTTTTATTGGATTGAAGTTATGTATTTACAATACATAATTTTAAATTTAACCGGTGTTTCACGTGCTTTACAGCGTGCGTGGTCACGGTGACTGAAGACAAAAGGTGTTGAATCTCAAAAAGTATCACACGCTGTAGAAAAAGTTGTATTATCTGTATTTATTTCCCCGGAGTTGGTATCGACTAAAAGATGGAGGGTTTTGGCAGAAATGACTCACGGTGTGCTCTATTTTCGCGGATTGTTGTAAATACATACATACTTCAATCCGGAAAAAAAATTGTTTTATTAAATGTGTTAAAGTTATGTCAATAAAAGACAATACTATACTCTTTCTTTATCCTACTCTACTACCACTAACCAACTTTATATTGATAGTAAATTAAAATATAAAGCAGTTACACAAATACACAACATTCATCTTAGTTGAATTAAATTAAACTTAACTTAAATTTAACTTTAATCCCACACGTAGCCGGCATAACACTAATCGTATACATTTACCTCAAATCAGAACCGAACACGGTCGAAGGAAAAATATAACCATTATCGGGGCGAGTCTTTACAACACCTGAAATACGAAAAATAGTAGCACTGGACCTGTTCCAAATACGCCTGAGAAGTGGAATGATATATTTAACTTTTTATGTTTTTTTTCTCACGTAAGTGATTTGTGTTTCAATGAGAATAAACGTCTATAAACATATAAATCAGTAGTAAGTTTGTCTTTAATAAACGAAAAGAAAAAAGTATTCAAATACAAAAACGCTTTTTGCTAGTTTATATGTACACACTAATCTTTTCATGCTCTTAAAATCCTATACGTTTTTGACATACCTTATCATCTTACTCTTGAAATTTTCATTGTAGGGACAGATTTATTTTATTTTATCGTTTAATACTTTGTCAAACTCATGAAGCTACAGTAGTGTGAGTAAATCACATCACTTTCCCGCCACCATTTCGGTCAATCCACTCCAATTTGCATGTTTTATTATTTGGGCTGAAACGTTTAATATACATGAGCCACGAGATACGGCTGCTTACACTCAAAAAATATAACTGCTGTCTTCATATAATAACACTAGCACTCAGAATGGTAGAATAAACATTTCAAATATATCTAAACAGTTGAACAATGTTTATGGGTCGATATAGGTTATGATCAAACCTCCAGCTGCTGATTGAATTTATAGTTAACTTATAAACTACCAAATCTTCACTTGAATTGGTGTTCAAGAATTAATGTTTTGGTAGAGCTAATACTATATACAATATTACTTATTATATCTAGTGAATAATATCATAAAAGAGTTATGATAGTCTTCATATATAAAAAATAGCACAAATTAAATACAATAATTGTTCATTTCTATAATCTAATCTCGGAATCAACAAGACGGGTATGACTTATGACAAGGACGTATTATCCGGGTGACGGCCTGGTAACCGGGTGCCAGGGTAACTTGCCCGGGTAATTTCCCAAGCGACCGCGTCCTTGCATGCCACTTTCGGTCTTACGTCAGCGTTGTACTAATGTTGCGCGGTTTCCTCTACAATTTAAATTTACCTGTGTGTAACTTACAATGTTGAGAGATGTGCTACCTCTGGAGATTCTAAACATTTACTTTGAGTCTTAATTTGTTGTCGTGTTGATTGTAAAACGACGTTGGACTATAGAGGTGTTGTTGACTAATCACAATTAATGCGCCATCTGAATTCGTCACGTATTACGTAATCAATACATTAATTGCTCGGCCATCTCTACAGTAGCTTAAATAAAACCCTTAACTTGCATAACCTACCACAAATGTAAAACGATTTTAAACCATTGGCTCGGAACATTCAACCATAACAAAACAGAAGCATTACTTAAACCATCATATATTTTCCTTCATCCATCTGTTTAATGCACACATTCACTTAGGTTTGTTCACACACACACAATCAAACAGTCATCAGTTATTAATTTTCACTACTATCGTTTTAAAATCAATTGTGTTATATTTTTTTCTAACTATGAATAGTTAAGTCGACTAAATAGTATAGTTAACACAAAGCAATTTATTCTATATTAATCAAGTAAGTAAGTAATGTTAAATGAATTATATAATTGTATTCAAAATCAAAACTGTATGAAACGCTATTCGTTAAAACATGTTAATTAAAGAAGAGCAAAGCTTCCCTGGTTTTTCACAGGACTTACTAGGGAGGCCTCAATCTGAACTCTACTATGTATAATAGCTAAATTAAAATAAAATATAAAAAAAATTAACGAATGGTTCTTCTGGGTTGTATTATTAAGGTGCAATTTTATTTTAAAAAAATAATAATCATTGTGAAATGTTTGGCACTTTGTAATTTTCTTAATATAATAGCGAACCGTATTTCTTAACAAGATTAGGGGCCTGATTAGGATTATTTCGTAAGATACATTAATTAATTAAAATAATTTACAATAAAAAACAAACTTTTTTTTATGTTGATAACTATAAACAAACAAATTTTTATTATAATTCAAAATAAAAAGAAAATTTACAAATGAGGCAATTGAAAGCAAATATAATTTAAGACGGATTAATTATCCCAGTTTTACAATTGTTTACTCAAATGAATGAGCTTTTATTTGGTAAACTTTTACATAAAAAATACACACATACATGTAAACATAATATGTATATATATATATATATGTTTTACTATACATATAAAGAAATATTTGATGTTATTTTACCAGTGTCCTGTTTATCTGTGAAATGATAAAAAATACGGTCCATGCATAATTTGATCACATGAAATATAATATAGAATAAATTAAACTAACTTTTAAAATCATTAGTTCTTTATCAGTTATTGCAAATAATTTAATAGTTTTAAAGTTTGGTAATATCCGTAATGTTAATGTATATAAGATGTTTTATTTGTAATAAAACAAATGCTACTGATAGACATTACTTCTCCAGCCTACTTTGTAGGTTTTAAACCGAACCGAACAAAATACAAATGTAACATATTCGTGGCAATAATTTAGCAAAGCTTAATCTATATTCCTTTGACTTTTGTGTTTCAAGATCAATACAGTGTTTAGTATGTTCGTATTCGTTCACTTTGAAAATGTAAGGCAAATAAGAAATGTGTTTCATGTATGCTTTGGGGAATTCTCTAATAAAGTCTCAAAAAACCTCTCATATATAATTTCTGCCTTCTTACCCAAATCACGTACGTACGTGGGAATACCTTTCAAGCAAAACCTAATGATTATCAAAACAAATAGCATTAATTTAATAGAAGAAGGATAATATGTGATTTATATTAATGTATTCATGGATTCATTTCTGTTGAGATGGTTCCTGGTGTAGGATTCGTTTTAAGCATAAACTGTTTATATGGAATGGAAATATTTTAGCCGTTTTTAGCCGTAGTTAACTTTAAGAGTGATAATCGTTTGATACAAATATAAAGCGATTCATAGTTTCGTAACACGCAACCTGTACTAATTCTAAAGAAACCATAGCTATGTATCTACCTATATATAAGCATAATGGTAGATAATAGATTGTTGTATTTATTATTTACTTATTTTATTTATTATTACTTCGTTGCATACAGAAATATAATACAATAATTGACATAATTAAATGAAAAGTAGGGCAATTGGCGGCCTTACGATCTTTTTCATTCAACCACTATTTTGAGCGTGTGTAAACCAAAGCCTAGCCGTGTTTTCTAATACCGCCTGTGGACCAATGATTTTTTAACGTATACCAAGTACCGAAATAAGTCTATAATATAAACTTAGACTAAACCAAAATGTTGTATATTGTATTATTGAGTCATTCGGGTACCTTGTAATTGATACATTATTGGCCTAACTTTAGACATAAAATAGATCAAAACAAGACAAAACATCTTCAATAATAATAAAAAAGTCTTAAACGTGGCACACTTTATCACGCGAAAACTGGGAGCCATTACGTATGCCAAACAACTTTTTTATTGGAAACATGTTAAACGCGGCTCGAAAGCGTTTGTATGGGACTAACAAATACAATATGTAAATTTAATTCCGAACCACTTACACAGATGAAGCAACTCAAATATGTCGATATAAAACGATTCCATCGATCGAAGAAGAGACATTTTACCTGTGCTTTTAGTAAAAAATTGACTAAGCCCGTAGGGATTTATGAGTTAATTGTGTGATTAATTTCACGTTTAGATCTATTTAAGTCAGCTATAGGTTAGGAACAATAGAACTAGAACACTACATATTTATTTAATTTCTAACCGATACTTTTTCTGACTCGTGACTGCCATTTCATGTAAAATTCTTGTTTGACTACCAATATTTTAAAGAAATGTAACATCGAAGTGTATAAACCACAAAGAATATTGTAAAAAATCTCGAAATCAAAGCCAATTCTTTCACGATTTCATACTACAATAATATACAAAAAACATTTTACTTCACGGATAAATGGACTTCTGTGCCCATCACATGTACACAAGATAATGAAAAAAGTTCTGACAGACGACCTCTGTGCGGAAACCGCGTCATTAATGTTGTCAACAGCTCTGGGTTTAATCGGGAAATTATCCTGACTCTACTTTCACTCTCCGAAATGGAATTTCTAAATTGGCTGTCTAATGTTTAAGTTTAGCTTAAAAAACTAATTTACACAATGCCTGTTTTAACATTGTTACAAGCTAGGATTGAAAACGCCGTAAATCTAATCAAGGGTTTATTTGAAAATCAAGAAATAATAATACTTAAAATCCACAAATTACTTCAATTACCCGTAATTTACACAGTACTTCGTCACACGTCTTACTATTTGCACTTTTATCTCTTCCATGTTAACCTGTTGGAATCGCACGCGAAACTGAATAAACTGGTCGCGTTTCGGTGCGCTTATATTATGTAATATTTCTTCTGTGCGTGTGTATGTGACTGAACTCCTCCTAAACGACTGGACCGATTTTGATGAAATTTTTTGTGTGTGTTCAAGGGGATCTGGGAATGGTTTAGATTCACAAATCAGCCCGGCAGATGGCACTGCAGTCGGTACTTTCATACTTTGCTTAATATCCTAATCGCTTTAAATATCATACAGGACAACGTCTGTGGGGTCCACTAGTATTATGTAATAATGGGAATAATCGCGAACAGTATTCGAGAACTTTCTGGGCAAGCATGGTAGTGATTAGTTGGTTGCTATCCTTATAGCACGATTCTAGATGCGTGTTCTAGTGCGTACTTTCGCACATTGCCTCACTCCGTCCTTCTCGTAAGGCGTTTATTTATTCAACATTCATTAGCCGCGCTAAAAAGGTGACACATAACAAAAAAACTGAAAGGAAAAAAGAAACAAGTTACAAAATGTATAACCAATGTGTAGCGTTCTAGAATGTCCTGACTGATTTCGAGACCCTCTCTTGAGTGTATCATCATACCTAGAAAATCCACTCTATAATATTCCTTCATCAGAGGTGTCAAGTCAGGGTTTCCTGTAAACTGTACCACTCGACTACACATCCTGAAAGCTCGCCAACTTCATGTAAATTCATATTTTCTGGTATGTGATAGAGAGCCTCTTTTATATATACATTATTAAGTTATAAATCATACGTTTCTAACTTGTAGAACATCAAGAAACATTTCAGTCAACCCATCTTCGTAACAATATAAAAATACTTTTTTTTCGCAACAAAACATAGAAACGAACATAATTGAGCATACTGTGGCAGGAGGTTAAAGGAACGTTCTATTTTGCATACATTCATCAAAACAAAATCAATGTGTAATGTATTTCAACGCCATCTTGTGTGGTACTTAAACACTACGGAAGAATTAAGGCTCACAGACTACAAAATCTCATAGATGTCTCAAAAGTTTACAAATTTACCTAGGGTGATTACATTTACAAAGCAAAATTCATATTTGTACAAAGTTTGTGTACATTAAACACAAAGGATCTTTCAAAGCAGGATTGTCTGCAAACCAGGTTGCTAACTACCGATATACCTACCTATGAATAATAAATCGTTACCTTTTCATGGACATTACTTGCTTATCTATTTTTTATCTATAACAAACACCATTATTCATAAGTTTTCATTACATATTGAAAACTTAAAATAATTGGACGCCTCGCAGTGCTCTACTCATGTCAAAAAACCCAGTCTTTCGAAACTTGAATGACTTTTTTCTCACTAATATAACACTTACAGGATAATATGAGTGCACTAAAATCGAGTTAAATAATCTATCAAGCACATATGGTATTTTTTATGAACAATTATTTTGTTTAACATAGTAAATAATAACAATAAAATCAATCATTATTGGCCGTCCGTCAGTCTGAGTTTATGGATGTATGTGGCAGAGAAATTGGTCGAAAAATTTATCGTACCAGAATACTTTTTTTCTTATTATATAAAGTTATACCCTGGGCTGATTCCTAGTTAATATTAGCGTTCTAAGTACTGTCGTTTAATTATAATTTGTAAAAAACTAAAATACGACAGTATGTTTAAATATTCTTAGTAGCGTGAGACTTAAAGATAATAATTTATTTGTTATTTTGTTTTTAAAAACTTGTGTGTTTTAGAATTTTTTTTAAATGTGAATGACCGCTATGAGGCGTGCACTTTTGGGTTTTATAAACTATATTTTAAAACCTATATCTGTCTCGTAGCCAGTCTATAATTAAAATTGTTATGTAGTGTGACATAAGATTACCCATTACATCCTACTCAAAGGTTCGTTTTTATCTACTTATTGGTGACCAATAGTCAATGTAAATATGTACGACAACTTAGGTACTTTTTATGAAAAAGACGGTTTTTATTATGTTCATTGTAATGCGTGTAGGAATCTGTTTTAATATCTGTATCTACCCAGCCGATTTATCGAGGGAGATATATATCGCAGGGGATCGTAAATATTCAAAAGATAATTTAAATTTATAGATATATTATTGAAAATTACTACATGAATCACAAAGTTAACAAAGAAACAAATACATATTTAAATTGCTTCATTTAAAAATTGTACAGATTTCACGACGATTCATTTATAATAAATATCCAAATTTGACCTAAACTTTAACCGATGTTCAATTTAAACAAAAATTTCTACAATCTTTATAAATAATGGTCCCCGTATCTGCACCGTTTTGTAATAAGTGAAAGTGAATGCTGTGCCTCTTCCGAACGCAGAACTGTACATGACACACTCCGAAATGGTAAGTTAATTCATCTTAAAAATTATCACATTTCAATAATAATAGTATTCAAAACTTGAATTACTTTTTATTTAAAAAAAACAGTAACTTTATTTTTTTATTTCCACACGTTCGAATTGGAAATTATTAATAGCTTTTTAATTAATATTCAGGTTTAGAAACGCATTTACGTTGTATCTGTATGTATTAGGTCGATAAGTATTTAAAATTAAAAGTAAAGTGTGTAAAAGTTAGTTTTATATTTTTTTGAGAGAAATTGTTTGATGTTATACCGTTTGGTTCAATACTCCAATACGCAAATCTAAGTTAATTATTCTTTGAGGATGTGTAATTTTTAAATAATAAATAACTACATTACAACGATGTCCTATTTGGGTTCAGATGGAGGGGTGACTTAGATTTGGATCTCTTTCATTAATTTTTTTATAGTATAAGCCGTCTTCAGCGTGTCTTGTTTTGAGTCAAGGGTAATGCCCGCCTTCCACTGCGAGCGGAACGGACCCATTACGGACTCCGCTATACTCGTAACGATGATTTTCATACATTTTCATTTCCGTGGTAAACTCGGTCAACTAGCTAACCTCATATGTGACTATTTCAACTCGCTCTCTCCGCTGCGCTCGTCTCCGCTTTGGTGGAAGCACACGTATGAAAATCATCGTCACGAGTATAGCGGAGTCCGTAATGGGTCCGTTCCGCTCGCAGTGGAAGTCGGGCATAATACTGGACACGCATGTCAAAATGTTTTGACGTACAAAAAATTTAGTTCACGCCAAGTCTACTCTTACCGTAAAACCAAACAAAAAGCTGTAAATTAAAATATCAATACTTATAAAAAAGTCTCTAAGAGACCTTTTTTAATATCATATACGAGTATTTATGGAAAAACCATTTCTTACAGGGTGCATCCCAAAGTGAATTATCGGACGCCAACTCAAAAGGCGATTTGGTGTCTAGAATCAAGTCCAAAGTTGAAAATGCAGACAAGGATAAGGCAAGGGAAGTCGGAGGGGTATTCTTATTCAATATTATCAAAGGCACGTCAGTTTATTCTTGGAGTAAGTACTTCTACTGATACATAAATATATATGATATATACTAATATAATAAAAAATACTTGATAAAAATAACTGTTTTACAGCAATGGACCTAAACGAAGTGACTGTATACGAGGGCGAGCCCACAAAGGATCCCGACACAACATTTACGTTGAACGAACATTATTTCAAACAACTAGTTCAGGGCAAGGAAGATGCTAGGGTCATTATGCAGGCAGGAAGGTGCTCTGTGACCGGAGATATTATGAGAGCTATGAAGCTGGAGCCATATATTAAATTAAGTTAAGGTCGTTAAGCTTCACAAAAGTACAAGCTTCAATGTAATTAAGTACAGACAGCCAGTGACAGTTGGTAATAACCAAATTTAATTTACCGCGTCTTAAGTAGACGGTACGGACGGAAAGGTCAGTTTGATAAAGCGCAAACAATAAAGCCAGTTTTCTAAAGATTCGAATGGTAAAGGTATATGTTGATTGTTATATCTTTCCGAGTCCAGTTTTATATTATCGTGGTTAAATATTATAACTATGAAAGACCTGCTTCATTTGCCTAATTTAAATAGTAGCGTAGTATAGTCTCCAGTGGTATTTTTTTTTAAATAAACTTTTTGTATAAGACGTAATTTGTGTTTTATCAAGCCTTACGATAACCTTCCTTTCGTAAATAGTGTTTACTATCTAGTAAATTTTATTATCCTTATTTTCTAAAACAATATTGCTTGTGCCAATTTTAATGTAACACATTAATTACAGTACATAGGTATATGAATTGTGTATTATATATTTTATTGTTAATTCGTAATATGTAACGGTTTTATCAAAATCTAGCATAGCATAATAATTAAACGTCAATCAATCATCTGTTCTTTATTAATAATTCCAATTTAGCATCCATCCTGTTTTGTACAGGACAATGAACTCGTTATATCATTTAGTTTAGTTTGTTGTAGAGCTGCAGAAGAGCTGGGGACCCTGACACATGTATTTTTTTACTTAAAAGGGTTTCCAAATCTTAAGCATTGTAAGGAATTTTGTCAAATGATTAAAAACATTTTTTTTAATGTTATTTATACCAATATTTGCACATGAAATTGAGTTTACCTCAGACGATCGCCACTTTTATAGTTTACAGTTTAATTCGCTTGAGAAACATCTGGGGTGTTGGGGTGAAACAGTTGGGGTTCCTCGTAGATATGGATGTATAGGCAAGACCGCCCGTATATCATATACCTAAATGTATCCTTTTGGCGTTATATATACAATAAAGTGTAAAAACACACAGCTAATACACAGTGTGTTAAAATGAAACATTAACTATTAATTTAAAGTGTATTATTAATTTTCAAGATATTTAGGATTAATGTTTTATCTGAAGAATGTAGATGTCTATGTATAAAGCCGTGTTACTATATATCATATTTAAAAAGTGATAGCATGAACACAGGCTTTTACGATCTGCGATCAACAGGTTTTAATGTTACGGTACATCGGGTCAAGCACCGCAGGACCCTGACATTAGCCACTTAGCCTAGGTACTAATGTATAATATTTATAAGAATCCCTTTATACGTTTTAAGAACTGACTAAGCGTCCCCTGCCACTTTTTTGGTGTGCAAATATGTCTTCTACACAAATATATTCAGGATATAATACCTTTGTAACCAGCGTTCGTTGCAGCGTTTTTGCGATTAATGTCCTAAATTTTATTCAAGTATTGTTTTAAAAGTTTTCGCATTGTGCATTTTAAAAATGATATATAGCGGTTATACAATTATACTATAGCGAAATATTTCTCCTAAATACTTAAATATAAAACAGTTTTTAATATATATTTAACTAAATAATAAGTACTTAGTATTATTAATTATAAATAATAGCAAGAGAACGGCCCTATTAGGATAACTCAGTACAGCTGCATTAACCCTTGATCTATTAATACTGCACTTGAAGTACACTTGAGTTGGGAAGTGATTTAGGTATATAAAGATTTTAAAGGACAATTGACCCATGGCCTAGACTTGGCAATGGACTTTTTACTCATGGCTCGGTTACTTTATTTATCAATACTGCAATACATCCTTTATAATATAATCCATAATCTGTTAAAAGATGATGGATTATATTATAAAGGATGTTACTAATACCATGTAAGGTCAATCCGTGATAAAGTTGTGTCCCTACGTAAACATTTAAAAACTTAACAATTAACCGAAAAACATTTTGATTCAATTCAAATTAAATGCCTACCTCTATAGTTCAATAAACAAGTTGTGGCTACTATTTTACGAGTATACTTTTCTCGTAACTGTACTGGTATGGCAAGTTCTAACGAAGTCTTAAGCAGCATTTTTCATTATTTACATTTGATTCTCATCCGTGAAACGGCTCAGACATTTGTTTAAATTTATTAAATTATTAAAATGAATTCTCCAATTACTATTTTGACCATATCTACATTACTGACAGCTTGTAATGGTAAGTTTTTTTAAACAATACATATTGCATTATCCGCATTAAATATTGTTAATTATTTAACATTGAATCATAAAATTATATATTTATGTAAGCAAATTATGTGTATCTATTGTATAAACAAATATCTATTTATAATTTAAATAATCAGGAGCTCGGCCGAGTAACTATGAAATTAGCAGAAACCAAATAGGCACAGCCAAAAACGGTAACTATTATAACGTGTATTCAATTAATTATTAATAATCCTTTTTCATTAATATCAGTTCATTTTGTTATATGAATGGAAATCATAAACATTACATGCATCAATCATTGGCTTCTTCTTTTATTTATATACAAAAATGTCCATCGAGTTGTTATTTAAATACTGTAAGCTAAAACTGTAGGCTTCATGTTCATATTACCATCATAGGTATTAGGCATAATATCTATGCATATTCATACTACTTACATACCGCTTGTAATAAAAAAAATCAAATAAATTTTCGAAAACCTTTTTTTAAAATTTAGACCTATAAGCTATACACCATTTTCTTGTTCTTCACTTATTTTCAAGTAATAACCTATATATACCTATTCAGTATCGTCAAGCGCAGTATGTAAGCTGGTTCTTTGGTTTTCCGGGGTTGCCATATTCAACATCACCATCGTGACTAACCATCATTATCATCGCTAACCCATCATCTCATTACCAGGTTTCGGTCTAAATGACATATGGAACTATTTGCTAGGAGTTGGCTACGGTCAATATGAGCAGTACCCTGGACAATATCCAATTGGACCGGGGCAATATCCGGGTAACCAGTATCCAGGGCAATATCCGGGTAACCAGTATCCAGGGCAATATCCGGGTAACCAATACCCAGGTCAATATCCTGGCAGCCACTACCCGGGTCAAGATGGCCCGCCAGGTGCCCATCCTGGGTGCCCGTTATGTGACTCGTCAGTCTACAGTTACTGCTCTCATAAACAAACCCATGACTCTTGCTGTTGCGAAAATCAAGCATGTGAGTTTTTCAACAATACCTACTCTTTATGCCTTTACCTTTACATGTCTGTTACTTTGCAAAAGTACTTTAGTACGAATTTAATATTTAAGTCAATAATTTAACTGGGACAATACTAACGCAATGGACTTATAATTGTCTATTTTAAATTATTTTATAACTCTTACATGATATGAAACTTTTGCAATATTTTAAGATCTACCATTCTCCTGCCGTAAAACGAACTGCAATTTCCTCCACGCCAACTCTTGTCAAGAATACCACCTGATCACCAACTGCTGCTGTGTCGATCTTCAGAAAAGCGCTGCGGCACACGTTGTTCCTGTGGCTGCTGTACCAGTAGTAGTTTAAGAAGAATTATATATCAAAGCAATTTGACTGAATATTGGGCTGATCTCATAAACAATCTTGTTAGATTGTTTATGAGATCAGCCCTTTGGCTTTTATGGCATTTTGATTCAATATTTACAATTACTAATATACCTACCTACAAAAGTACAGTTGTGTGTATAAAAATGGATTAGATATATGATTAACCACACTTAACTTAATCAAATAGACATTAATATTTCCTGACCTTGTAGAAACAAGATAGATATAAATATAGAATTGTTAATTGAACATAAACATTGAAATAAATTAACTGAAATGAAAAGGTATCTTCTTACTGAGTCAGTGTCTTGCAACTTTTAAACTGATTACTCATATGATTAAAATATAGATATTTGTTAAAAGAAATGTTTATTTTATGAACATAATTGTTTGGAAAAGTGTTGGAAGTTGAAAATAAAACAAATATTTACCTCATATTATTTTACTCATCTTACCCATTCATTCTACACACTGAGTACAGATAAACATTCGGAACACTTAATAAAAATTACAAACAAATTATATAAGATTTTCTTCAAATTGTTTAGCTTGAAGATCATTCAATATTCTGCACTATTTTATTCAATCCTGCCTGTAAATAACTACTGCATCCTTGCTACAATTTTATCTATATCAATCAATTTTATCATTGATCAAGACAATACTGAACAAAGGCTGTTTAACTCTGCACATCTCTTGCTTAAATCATCAATTTTAAACTCAAACTTAATGTTTAAGAACTTAAAAAATTGTCATCACAGAAATTGTATTTTGAAATCTTAAAATGAGAGAATATAAAACTAATACGACTTACAGCTACCTTAAATAAAGTGACATACCTAATGTTATACTTATGTTTGCTTCTTTGTGGAAAAATATTAGTAAAGAGCAGAGCAGATATATCAATAAAAAACTACAAATCAAAATTTTACCTTGAAACATTTTTCCGAATTATACTTTTGAAATAATGATCATATTAACAAATAAAAATATTGCTAAAAGAATAAATGATTCCTCAGGCCATACTTAAAGCTGTTAAAAGTAACTACTAGTACAAAAAATTGCCAGTTAAAAAGAAACACCTTGACGATAATACGACGAAATGGGAAGTTGCAAAACATAAGTTAAGTACCACAGGGAAATGAGTTGGTATCAACGCATCCGGTAGTGATTCTTTTCTTGCACCTGGCAAAGCTCGCCCTTGAAAGAAATTTCGAGTTCAAAGTCGAGGTCTCTGTTGTTCCTCGCATTTTGGCGCATGCCAAAAGTGCCTACTATTTCTTCACCCTTTTTTACCTGAAATGTAAATTAAATATCTTTCTGTTGAGTTTATTTATACATTTTAATAAATTAATCTATTTTTTTAATACAGAAATGTATATGATGGTAAAACACAAATTGGTCACAATTTCTCCGTCCACCGAAGTGTCGACATTCATTACAATACTATAATAATAATACTTAATTACGAATTACATTCTATAAATTGAACAAAATAAAATATAGACATGGCATGATAATTGGTTGGACAGGCTTCCAAGTGTCGAGGTACAGGTGTCTTTATGTTTGTATTATTAGTATTGTGTAGTAGGTAAATATAATATAAAAGAAGAAGAATTATAATAATTTTATATAGTTTGATCAATGTAGTATTTTTAAGATTATATTTGATATTTATGTCAATTTCATTTTGAATTATATAGTTTAGTCTTATTTTTCCGTATCGTTTATTGTACCTTGGCAGCTGTACGTTATTATTGTTATATTTTTCTACGAACGGAAAGGTATGTTTGGACATTTTGTGTAAAATAAAATGAGTTTAGAAGTGTCAATTAATATTTCTTTTGTATGTGTATAATTTTACACAGCGCAAATAACTTGCGATAGTCTTTGTCTTGATATTTTGGGTTAGTTAGGACTATTGCTTATAAATTCTCAGTTGTATGGCAAATATACAGACAAGATTGGTTTTACTGGTTATTCAATAACTGGATAAAAGGTAAGATATAATACATTCCGCCAACGCTTTATACAGTAGTAGAAGTGTTTTAAAATGTGTTTTATATTTGAAAATTGAACATTTTGCTAGAATTTCTCTTCGGTTGACACTGTATTGATGTGCGGTTTCCAATTTTGTCTATCACCTATAATTAAGCCAAGGTACTTATGTCTTTGCACTAACTCAATTGTATCACAGTAACAGTTTACGGAGCTGTTTATATTGGAGTGCAAGCAGATGTGGTTGTAGGCTATCAGTTGCGCAAGTGTTACGACTATAATAGTAACTTATATTTTCTTTACAAAAACTAAATTACCAAATAAAAGTATATTGCAAGATATATTGATAGATAGTATATAGATAGATAAACATCAAATAAATTGCCAAGATGACAATTTTATACAAATTATCTAGTAAGATACTCACAGTCATATATTCATCAAAGTAGAAAACAGTCTGTTTCCAGTGTGTGTAGGGTGCCTCTGGGGCAGTACTAAAGCCCAACCGTTTATGAGATTTCGTAAACTCCACATTAAAGAATGTCACCAAAGCTTGAATAAAATCATTGCGACGAACCTAAAAATCAAACACCAGTATATTATTGCCCAACATTTTTCATTACAACTTGAGATATTTTGTGTACTAAGAACACCACCAGCAAATGTTTCTCTTATTTAGACATATATGAGTGGTCTGAACAGAGTCCTATAGAGAAATATCTTTAAATGCTTCAGTAAAATAGTGCTGATTACTTGTCTTCCAAAAATATGACAGACGTAAACGTTACGAGTTAAACCAATCACAACAAAAATATTCCTCGCATTAATCTTATTATTTTTTTCTCACCTGAAGATGGAACTTTGCTTCAAAGTTAAGATCTTCTTTCTTGACAACATATAAGTCTATCTCTTTCAACATACAAGAGTTTGTGACCACCTGGGAAAACAATGTTTTCAGAATTAACTAAAAATTTATGAAGTAAATATTATTAAGTTTAAAAATTGTTCTTCCTCCACAACAAATAAAATCTGTGAGACATTTTGTTCAATAATAATAATTATTCATATGCACATAAAATTGCAAGCATTTATTGACTGAAGTATGTACTACAATAAATTAAAGAGCTATGATATTATAATTCCTTCTAAATATATTATATGTAAAGTTGTTTATTGACAAACCTGTTTAGCATCAACAACATCAACAAGAGGTTCAGAGATAGCCACCTTTCTGATAGACGACATGTCAAAGCCATAGACATCATCCCACCAGTTAATCTTTTCATCTTTGTACTGACGGTCCTCAATACCACAAATAAATAATGTGCACCTATTCATGAAAATAACAGTTTAAACATATTAATTTTTAAAATTATAATTATTTATTTGGTTCTATTAAAATCATTATTATAGTTATTTAAATAGAACCAAAATTAGATAATTCCTAACTCTAAAAAATATGGCAACACTTAAAGCAAAGTACAGGCATCAACTAACTAGTCTTTTAAAATTAAATTTAGTATTTAACTTGTAATGTCATAATCACCTGTCAGGAAAGAGCATACCATCCTCCCTTAGCCATTTGTCCCGAGCATAAAGAACTGTGTCCAGCATGCTTTCATAGAAGAGACAATAACCCATCCATTCAGAAATAATTATGTCAACCTTTTCAACTGGAAGCTCCACTTCCTCCACCTAAAAAATTGGTTGTAAGTTGCTTTACGGAACTCCATAAATACATTACTTAAAATTTAAATTGATTATCTAAATATCTTCAGTTGGTCATGAGTAATGTGTCATTGTATTGGGCCAATGTTAAAAATATGCAACATACACAAAGAAACCAAGTTTTTACCTTTCCTTTAATAATTTCTATGACATCATCAAGTCTGTTCGCCTCAACAATTTTTCGGGCATAATCTACAATATTGGAGCACTCTATGGCAAACACTTTCGAAGCACCTGCTTTTGCTGCAAACATGGAGAGAATTCCTGTACCACATCCAATGTCAAGTACCGTCTAAAACAAAAACATTTATACCTTATTAGAAGTTATATTAATGTTTATAGTAGTAACTTAGGTCGTATGGATAACCTGTAAAAAAAATTGAACAGTTTTATTGTTAACAATACCACAAAAGCATTAATTACTTACTTTTCCTTTGAATAGATGTCTATTATGGTACATAGCATTTCGATAGGTAAGAGTCCGCACTTCATCTTTCAACATTTCCTCGTGTATACCAAAATGCGCGTAAGAATCAAAATAGTAGTCCCTCGATGTCATCTCTTCGGCTGTAACATTTTTGTCCGGGCCTAAAAATCATAAACTTGATTAAACTTGAGAAACTAATTCGACAAAAGAACACGTTTTAGTGATTTCAATACCCGGCTTTTTGAATTTTTAAAGTAAAAACCTACCATTTTCTTGCACTGGGGTAGATGCTGCAGATGCTCCTTCTTGTGCGACGTCCATACTTTCCATTATATCTTTTTTAAACAAAGATTCAACGAAAATTAAAAATTAAAGCGTACTTTATAACCTACACGCGGTAATGCCTATTCAATGTGTCAATTTTCGTATTTCAGCAAAATTCTATTGTATACAGAGTTTTAGTGCAATACGGTTTTAACTAATATAATTTTAGCTCAATAGTTAACAAAGAACACAAATTCAGATTGGAAGCCACTTCGAAAAGAACAATTACTGAGTTCATTGAAATCAGCAAACTGCAAAATTGATTACTAAAATTTGAAATTGTTGAAACTTGATGTTAGAACCAAAGAGTATCAAAAACCACAGACAATGAAAGTTCAAAGTAGGCTTAAGAAAGGAATACTATGTTGAATGCACAGAGTTGACCAGAGTAAACATGCAAGTATAGTGCGTTTTCCAATTACAGAGCATTATGCGACTCAGTGCCGCACAATGCCGCATAATGCTGAAGCTTAATTGGAACGTGAAATGTGAATTAGTTTTCAAATGCATCAGCAGAGTGCGCTAAGTCAGTGTTGTAAAAAAAATGTTATGAATTGAGTTAGCAACCTCATTAATGTATAAATAATGTGGTAAACAATAATAATTGGTTGAAAACTTTTTACGCTTATTTTAATCATCAAATTATTTCATTAACATTTTTTTTATTGAAATAATAGAAAACCTTTAAAGAATATAAGGTTTTAACAAGCTAAATTAACAGTAAAATATTTAGTTTCATGTAAGAAGTTTACATCATTTACGTTTTGAGTAATATTTTTTAATGATTTCTAAAAAAATTATATACTTTTTCAAAACCATTGCAATTTTTTCTAAAGTATAATCCTGTAAAATAAATTTGTTTACAGATCCGAATTTTAAAATAAAATTGTATTCATATTTTAAATGTGGAATATAAAAAAAGTAACTATTTATACCTTCATCCATACTAATATTTATTTTTTTAGCAGTTTGAAATAACTTTAATTATTTTCAAAATCTACGACGAAACGAAAGCCTTACAAATTTTTCAACAATAAATAATATTTACTAACGAAAATTTCGATAAATGCCAACTTAAAGAACAATACTGGTCAATTTTCTGTCACTGTGTTGGTATTGTTTGCGAGAAGCACGCGAGAGCATTCGTTTTGAGAGTGCTCAATTGTGCGAAGCGTTGCTGTAGTTGGAACACTCAACGTTGAGCATTATGCCGCAAAATGCGCTCTAGTGCTGTAATTGGAAAACGCACATATTCTCTTGCCAAATAGTTAAGCATAATGTGCGTTTTCCAATTACAGAGCATTATGCGACTCAGTGCCGCACAATGCCGCATAATGCTGAAGCTTAATTGGAACGTGAATTAGTTTTCAAATGCATCAGCAGAGTGCGCTAAGTCAGTGTTGAAAAAAAAAATTCTGAATAGTGTTAGCTCCTTAACCTCATTAATGTATAAATAATTTAGGTTAACAATAATAATTGGTTGAAAACTTTTTACGCTTATTTTAATAATCAAATTATTTCATTAACATTTTTTTACTGAAATAAGAGAAAACCTTTAAAGAATATAAGGTTTTAACAAGCTAAATTAACAGTAAAATATATAGTTTCATGTAAGAAGTTTACATCATTTACGTTTTGAGTAATTTTTTTAAATGATTTCTAAAAAAAATTTATATACTTTTTCAAAACCATTGCAATATTTACAAAAGTATAATCCTGTAAAATAAATTTGTTTACAGATCCGATTTTTAAATAAAATTGTATTCATATTTTAAATGTGGAATATAAAAAAAGTAACTATTTATACCTTCATCCATACTTATATTTATTTTTTTTAGCAGTTTGAAATAACTTTAATTATTTTCAAAATCTACGACGAAACGAAAGCCTTAAAAATTTTTCAACAATAAATAATATTTACTAACGAAAATTTCGATAAATGCCAACTTAAAGAAAAACACTGGTCAATTTTCTGTCACTATGTTGGTATTTATTGCGAGAAGCACGCGAGAGCATTCGTTTTGAGAGTGCTCAATTGTGCGAAGCGTTGCTGTAGTTGGAACATTCAACGTTGAGCATTATGCCGCATAATGCGCTCTAGTGCTGTAATTGGAAAACGCACAATATAATAATATTAGATGACAAATTTAACATGAGTTCTATATTACTTGGTGATATAGAACTCATGTTAAATTTGAAGATAAGTTCATGATTAATTATTTGATTAAGGTGTGATAAGATGACCTTAAAACCCCATTAAAACACACGACGTAATTTTAAAATGCCTTTAAAACAACAATTATACGTGAATAAAATAAATAATTGTGTAAATAATTATACCTACTTTTTCAAACTTGAAACTATGTACATGTCTTAAATTTTCGTCATTGGTAGGTGGTTTTATGTTGTGAGAAAAAATACTATAACCTTTATTAAAACTCTATATTTATTGCAGCTTTACCCGTAGTGACGTTTGTTATAAGTTATTTTAGGGTCGATTCGACCAAACAAGAGTAAATCTTAATCTTAGAATAAATCGTCAGTTAATCGAGAGTAAATAAATTTACGTTTTACCATCTACAAATTCTAAGAATAGTGGGGCCTATTCGGGAATTGCTACTATACCGCCGTTTCGCACGGAATAACAGCTATTCCTAGAATAATTTAATGGCGTCAGTCAGTCCAATCATCTGATTTCTGTCATTTCACAAATATGTATTCTGTGTTTTAATTTCAAGTCAACGCAACGCACTAAATTAATAGTCTGGCATTGTATAATGAAACGTTTAAACAATTTATTATTTATTTATTTATTTTTCGATTTTTTATTTTATATAATATTAGAATGAAATTCAACTAGGCTCAACAGAAGTTACTTTTTAGACGAAAGCCTCAAACAAACAACAAATAAAAACTTTTTGTTGTCGTTTGACACCTGTTAAAAGCTACTTATTCACACTATAATACAGCAAAATCAAGTTTACATGATGTATGCCCTTACACTGTCCCGTTGTAGAACAACATTTATTTGCCGAGTTTTATTTTCGTTCACCATTCTCTTTGCTATTCGCGTATTGTTATTCCTAGCGCAATTATACTATCGATTACGTGGAGAAACGACTATGGATTTACTCGAGATTAAAATCATGGAATAGATTATTCCTGGTATAGTTACTCGTGTATAAATTGAAGTTTGGTCGAATCGACCCTTAGTGCCACTAACACGATTGTCCAATGTCCATGCTTCCTTCAAATCACATGAAAAGCAAAAACAAACATGGTGCTTTCAATAATGTGCCATTACATGGACATCGTACATTCCAAAACATAAGTAAAGTTATTATTTTAAGTTACGAGACTTTATTATTATAACGTTTTATTAGTGGTTGAAAGTAGTAATGTACGACACGATGGCGTAATTCGGCGGGAAATCGGAAAGACTCTTTACTATAAAGTCAAAATTTTACTAGACAAACAGAAATTTTAAATTTTCAGTTGACATTAAATTCGTTTAATTAAACGATTAGTATACGGTTGTTTATATGCGTTTTATGACTAATTATTTTTGTATATATAATTATCATTATAATACGAAAAATAGACCTGTTTTTGTAGATAGTACCTATATATAAGAAATAAAGAAATTTACTCAATTATTTAAGATGATAGTAATATCACCTTCCCACTACCAAAAACTAGACCAGTAAACAGAAAAAAAACTAAATTTTTTAGAACTTATACTACCAACTAATACTCATATCAAGAAATATAAACTTACTAATAAATTGTTGTATGGATTCATCAATAAAGCTTTAATAAACTTTACATACCATACTAGTGCCAAATATACATCATCAGACCGTCTCTATCAATTTCTTTATTGCTGTTCGGTTTACAATAGCTATGACAATCTCTGTAAGTAAGAGTTAATAGCGCAGCTTGGCGATTGTAGCTTGAAGTATAGATTTAGAATTAGATCCTTCACCAAATGGGCGTCTCGGATCTTGACTTGGCAGTCGCAGATGAGACTTTCTCGTAAGACAGACCTTGAAAGACTTTTTTTGAACTCTTCTCTTTATTACATTACATATTCTGGTGTGTATAATAAGCATTGGCATAAATAATTTGTTTTCCCCGTATATTTTGTAGTTTATATGAGGACCTGTATAATATACTTCCGTTAATAATAAAAATATGGCCTAAAGGAAATAAAATATGTATTTTGTCCACCATCAGCATTTGTTATTTATATCATGCAAATATTTACAATAACACAGTCGGGTATGAAGCTTAAGAGTATTGAGCAAACGATTGTAAAAGTACAAATAATGGATATTTTCCAAATTATTGACTAACTGCATTACAAAGGCAAGCTCGTGATTGTATGTAGGTCACTAAATTACTCTAACAAGCGAATATCTACCAAAATAGCACTATGCGATACATCCGAGCAAGGTGTGACTAAACGCCATTCGACGATTGTAGGAATTCAATGTCATTAACGTTTAATTGAATTAGACCAAGCGGTCGTCTAGTAACAAAAACGATTACTATCATTTCACGTGGATATCTTATCGTAAAGTGTGGTGGGAACATTTAGATTAAAAAGATAGTGACCAGTGACCACGAGGCACAGTCCACACATATTGTGTCAAAGTAAAATTAAAATTTATCAGAATAAATAGAAAACCAGCAGTTGAGCAGTCCTCGAAAACACGCGGAGAGCGATACACGCGTTTGCGCGCTATTTTAAGTGAAATATATTTACGAGAGAAAAATATTGTGACCAAGTCACTAAGTAAGTATATCATTTTAATATAGTAAAATATATTGGTAAAACAGTTTTCTTATAGTATTAAAAAAATCTAGATATAATATTTAGAAAATATTACAATATTGCAATTTGCTTTGCTATAAATAATCCTCCTCGAAGTAATATCGTCAACAAACTGTTACTACTAAAGCACCTCTTATTGATTTAATGTAATACTTTTCTGTAGAATTAAATAATACAATTTCAAATTAGACACGGAATGATTCCTATTGTAGAAATAATCGTTGTTTTGTCTAAAGTACAATGTCCTCTTCCTGGAACCCTAAATGAAGTCCTGTGTGAGCAAACGTATTGAGCTGCTGCATACCTTATAGATATATTTTCTAGATACCAAGTTTTTAAGATGCTGCTGTTTGTCTGCTACCCCAAAAAGATTGGAGAGGTTTTTAGTCTATAAAGTTTTTTAAACCGAATTTTATAATTAATTCTTGGTTATATATAATTTATTTAAGTTTTATAGACTTAGTCAAAACTCAAAAGCCAACTGACCCATTGCAATGGGCTGCTCTTTATACATACACACATCTTGTAAAATGATTGTAATTATTAATCACTGTGACTAATCGCTGCTATTTTAGATAAAATACTTTCGAGATCATGGACAGTAGCTGATAAAGTAAATAAGAATGGTTATTTTGATAAAAATAAATACCTATAACTTTTAAAATGCAATCTCTATGACCTGGAGACTTCAAGACTTCATAGTAATCGAAATAGAAACATGTAACAGGCGCCTTCTCAATATTATCAACCTTATCTAACATAGTAACATTTTTTTTATACATACTGCTATCAGTGCTCAAAATATGTATTTTTATGATAGAGAATTAAATGATTTAGCAGGCGGCAGGCAGGCCATACTTAAACATGCGTACATAGCATAAATTATTTTTTAGTGTAATATTTTTTGTGGTGAAACTAACGGTCCACGACAGATTTTAAATAGCAAAGCCTGTATCGTGATCTACTTCAGTAGTTAAAAATATTTTTGTGGAGAAGAAAGCCCCACCAGATTACCTAAAACTTCTTGTTATTAAACTTCACGCATCGAACTAGCTTTTTTATGTTGAAATATGAAAATGGTATTAGAATAAGCTGATGGTTTATGCTTTCTCCATATAATTTAACCTTTTCCTTATCCTCTATCTTAATAAAATAAGATTTTCCGTTGAAAATTTCACTCTTTTTACACAAAAACATAATTGGGATAAAACCGTAGTCAACGCAGTTTTACGTCAAATTTTAAGGTACATACATAGTTTATTGTTAACCATAAGGAACGCGAGTGTATCCAGTTCTTAGACGCTTTTAACTTTAAAATATCGCCGACCTACTTGTTTTTATTTATTTGTTTAATTACTCTTAAGACAATATTTTATTAGTAACCTAGCAACATGACTTGACCTCGAGTACCTATATTATTAACAAGAATAACTAACTTAATCACGTACTTGTCCAATGTTTTACTATTAGGTGTGTGACATAGCAAATAGGTTTAAACAAACTAAACTGCGCATTATGTTTACGTAATTAATAATTTTAATGTTGTCAGCTTTTAAACTGACACTTCTTGCCTTCCAAGTATTGCAATTGTATGCAGATAAAACATCGGAATTTCTTATTGTAATTATTTGAATACGACTGAAGGACCGTTTCTATTTATTCGTTTTGGCTTGTCAAATTTTAAGTTATTGCATTTGATAAAGGTTTCATGGAAATGTCTGTCATGTTCATCTTTTTTATGGACAAATATATATAATAATTTATTTACAATACGGTAAGTATTAGTAAATCAGCCTGTTTTAATGTTATGGAGCCCTCTTTAACGTTAGATTATTATCGAATGTGCTAATTTAAATTGTAATCGTTTGACAAGTGCAGATTGCACACGTTGAGCAAAGAGTTCGTCGCCCTTTTATGTGCTAATTAAATCGATAAGTACATCTTAAAATCCATTTATCTTATCATGTTCTGAAGGGTTGACAAGTACAATACACATACACATTGTCATCGCAAGGAGCAGTCGTAAATGAGTGACTTCTGTGTCTCGTATCCCCTATAGTACAACTTATAATTTTATCTAAATTAATATAATTGTAATTTTTTTTACTTATTTCATTTAAATACGTCATATTTATTGAAAATGTTATAGATAAACGAATTATAAGTAAATATTATAATATGTTCAGAAAATAAACTTTAACTTTTTCTCAGCTAAATAAGCTGTATATAATAAGAGTATTAAAAATTCTATTATTTAAAAAATATTAAATATTTATGCACTGGCTAATGTTACTATTTATCATAAATAATGCGTACTTATGTTTGACAATTAACTTACTTTGATGGATTTGATCTAATACGTCTCATATTCTATTTTAAATAGAGTAATAAATTATGACAGTATTATTCTGCGATCGTTTAGGATGTTGCTTAAATGTACCTACCACAAGAACTAAGAATAATTACGAATGTTTACTATTTTAATAATCGGTAGCTTTAATGTTTCTGAAACTTTAAAGAGCCTTACACGTAAACAAAAAGTTTGGCTGATCATAAAAAAGAAAGATAATGAAATAGTAGTAATTATTTATACATTTACTTTTATACATGTCTTTTGGAGGTAAACACTAGTTTCTCATTTGTTCGTTTTATTATTAATTTATTGTTTCAAATTTCAATATAACATAAGTGATGTCTGAGTACAATTTAAATTTCAAAAGGTTAGTCGACATCACAGGAGACCGAAGATCTGGCAGCTACCTCGGACAAAAAATTAGTCTAGCAATTCAAAGGGGGAACGCTGCCAGTATCTTCGGAACCTTGCCTAGAGGGACTCCTTTTAATGATATATTTTAGTTTATCTTAAGTTTAGTTATTTATTTCAATGTATATTATTTTATTATAATATAAGTGATATTTAAAAAAAAAAAAAATATTGTAGTCATATTAAAAGTAACCAGACTTTAATTAATTAGTATGTTATCGTTGTTAGAAGTGTCATCATGCCAATTGCTAAAAATAATAGATTATTTCTATATTATTGTTCGATACGTTTATATAACAAGGCATATAATGTTACGCTTTTTTATACACTGTGACTTTGATTTCAATGTAAATAATGTGATGTACTATTTATCGGTGATTTTCGTAACATGTGCCAATTTAAAAAAAAAACACAAATCATATTCTCGATACAGATTCAAAGTTGGAAGTCAAATGCCTATTGGAATATTAAAAAAAAGAGTTTATATTACCGAAGAGCATCGTCGGTAGTATATATTATTATAAATTAAATGTACCAATCTAAGAAATATGCGGTATCTAAATTTCAGTAAAAAGCCGCTTCAAAACGTTTTTAATAATTATTGTTTCAATGCGTCTTTTTATCAAAATATAGCTGTTGATATCAAAATATAAATGATATATACCTACATCTATTCATGATTTTATAATACTTCGTCGCGTAATAATCATGATATATATTCGGAATATCAACAAATGAAAATCATATTCTAAATTATTCACTTTTATTTTAGTGAAGATAAAATTTATATTATTTAAGCAATATAGCAATAATTATTTTATAATACCAATACCAAAGAAGCTTATCATCGATTGCGTTGCTGGAAAATAATAAATTAGCTGTTTGCTAATAAACAGTAAGTACATACTACGTAATAGTACCAAAAGGAAAATTATCATTTAAACTCGTGTTTATTTTAAAAAAATTATAGTTATTTTCATTATTTTCCTCATATGAAGCATTTTATTTAAGGTCGAGGGTAAATAACTATCTGCATCTGACAACAATACGATTCTAGAAATGTAAACAAAAGGGAGGTTTAAGTAACAGAAAAAGAAGTATAGCCTGGAAACTACATAGTGATTTATTGAGATACGCTTGCAGCTAAGAGATTATTTTTATCAAAATACAAAAGAGCCAACAACCTTTTATCTTTAAAATGGCATATAGAGTAGGTATTAACTATTTACACAAAATCCAGTGACGCTATAACCCTTGGTCTAAACCTCAGATTTCTGTATCTATTTACTGCTTTTTCTAACAAGAAGGAATATAATCAGACTGTTACGCGCCGTCGACTTCTTGGGTCTAAGGCATTTCGGTTCCCTAGCGATGTTTTCCTTCACCATGCGAGCTAGAGTTCGAATGCGCACTTATAACATTATTGCAGAAGCGCGGATCGAACCTACGACCTCAGGGATGAGACTTGAGAGTCGCACGCTTAAGCCACAAGGCCAACACTACTCGTTAATAATCGATTACTAAATTGTTATGACGTATAAAATGTCATATATTTTTTAAAATTAGTTATTTTTTATCAATGTTATTCCATACGTTATTATTAAGTGCATATTTTAAATCTCCTGTCTATAATAGACTAGTTAATTATAGTATTATAGTCGATTAGTGCTCAGAAATAAATAAATAATAATAAAAAGTACAATATTTTTAAGTAAACTTTGAGCTTCGTTTAATTATAATCATGGAACTGATGAAAGGCTTGAAAACCTTGAATCAAAAGACATACTAGGGCTTGACCAGAATTAATTTTATTAAGATATTTTGCTATTGCCAAGATATTGTTGAATTTAATACAAAAACTTGTTGCTGACCTGATATCTTTCATGCAAACGTCACACTTTTATTTGGCTTTCCGACAACTGACCTCAATAAAACTTGATGATCGTTTATTAGAGTACTTCCCACTTCCTGTTTAATTTGGAATTTTACTTGCACGACCAAACGGACCAAGAATAGGTGTTATTTCCCATTCCCCATTCATAACATACATTCCTATTTAATGACAAATTTTATGTATGTTTCTGTAAAAGTAATGTTTTAAAACCAGATACGAAATGGCGTTGACTAAGATCACTGGTATGGCTGTTTTCCTCCTAAACCAGTGATATGATGGGCAAACTTTTAAAGAGGGCCAGATGAAGGTACAGGCGGGCCAAAAAAAAAAATACAAGTTATAGGCCTAAACCTTTTTATTGTTTAATTTTACATCATACACAACTTATATACTAAAATGGTAAAAACTTCCGAACGATCTACAGGACAGGCCACACGCATCGCACTAAATCGCCATACTACCGATATACATACATTTTCTACGGAAAGAAAACACGCGATGCAAACTCAGTTAGTGTTGCGATAATACCATACCTAAGGCTCCCGACAACTATTATAGCTGCACAAAAAAAATTATCACTTCCTATGTGCAATTAATTTTAGGGGTTAATCAAAATCGTGTCGCGGGCCGGATCAGACTAGCCCGAGGGCCGCACTTTGCCCGCGGGCCGTACTTTGCCCATGACTGTCCTAAACTGTTAAAACCATTTCTAGAGTTGACTTAAATTATATTTTTAAATTTTGTATTACACACACAGTATACTCATTCCGTTATATTGAGATGTTTCTAAAGTTCGTTCACAGTATAATTTGATTATATTAATATAAATCACTTTTAATTCTATAAAGTCACGGTCGGCAGCTTTCGTCTCATTGATGTCTCATAAAGAACCAATTTAATATGTGTAGTAGTTAAGAATGTTGTAGGTACGAGTCGATGTCCGACTTCGTCTGAGCCGTTTAAAGCCGTTGCGTTCTCATTTAACGATATACATATATATACAAGGTTTAATAGATATCATTTGTTTATTTCAGACCGAAAATGACCCAGGAAAATTGTTTGGAAAATAGTGATAAAGATGAAAAAGAAGATTGCAATGATCGTGGTAGTACAATAAAATTGAAACGGGAACTAGGATTATTCTCAGCTGTAAATTTAATTCTTGGAGTAATGATAGGGTCTGGAATATTCGTCTCTCCGGCTCTTGCACTTAAATATTCTGGGTCTGTTGCTATGTGTCTTATAATTTGGACACTATCTGGAGTTATATCATTATTAGGTGGGTGTAGGTAAGACATTTCTTTCTTAATAATAATAATACGTATTAAGCCTATAGCGGTGAAATTATAAATAATGAGTTCTAACAAAATTATAAATAACATGTTATTTAAAGTAAATAATAATATTTATTCAACAGGAGCCCTGTCATTTGCTGAGCTTGGTACACTTCTTGGGCAATCTGGAGCTGAATATTCATACTTTCGAGAAGCTTTCGGGAAAATGCATAAATTTTGGGGACCACTTCCTTCATTTATTTGTGCTTTTATTTATGTGATAATTTTACGACCAGCTGAAGTAGCTATAATTGTAATGACCTTTGCGGAATATGCCATTCAGCCTTTTACGACGGATTTGGATCTGCATTTCAAGTCAATAGCAATTAAACTTACGTCTTTATCTGCACTGTGTAAGTTATAATTTATCCTCTAATTTGTAATTGCATGTTTAATATAATATATGTGCTATTCCGCTAAAACAAGTGATGCACCCTGAAATGCCAAAACTACGTCTAACTAATTTGAGCCTAAACAAATATTTAGACAATATATATTTTCTCTAATAATATTAAAAATGACTTATTAATTTAATGATGAAATTATACCTTTCTATAATTTCTTTATTTATGTTAATAAGCGCACGTTTAAAAAGGTTAGATCGAATGTAATTGCAGTATTGATATTTTTCAAAATATCTACCAAAACCTAATTGCTATTACTTAATAGAAATGGAACATTTATAAATTCCTACTGTCTTTTTGCTATTCGGTTCGAAACCCTTAAAATCAAACATTATTAAGTAAGCTTAAGCTTAAGCTGCAACCTACGAAATATTACAAAAATGTGTTTATAATATATTCTAAGAATATGTTAAATTATACCAAGAGACAAGTGTGTGAGAAACATTCCAACAGTTTAAATTAATGAATTCAATGTTTACTCCTAATCTTAAGCTATGTACTCGTATTAGATTTAGGTTGGGTGCATTTACAAAAGAAAGCTTTAAAGCTTCTGTTTTTAGTAAAGTAAAGTAAAGTAGTACTATTATATATGTGGTAAATATTGATTTTATAAGAGAATGCATACATTTCAAATATGAATATAAACACAGATACCTAAAATAATGATACAAAGTAACGAAATACTTAATTATGATACAATATTTTAAAGACTTGCCTTCTAAAAAATAAAAAGAATTAATAGCATAGAAAAATGCTAACATTTAAGAAATATCCCAGTAATGTTTTTAAATTCGAAGTCTTTTTACCCAGAAGAAGTAAAAATATACACATATTTCTCTACATAATTTACTGTTCCATAAGGAAATTTTACTATACATACAGGACAGATACATAATATAAGCGTATACTAAAAGGTGGATAATACGTCATATTGTACCGAACTAAGTGCGTTTTCCAATTACAGAGCATTTTTCGACTCAGTGCCGCACAATGCCGCATAATGCTGAAGCTTAATTGGAACGTGAATTAGTTTTCAAATGCATCAGCAGAGTGCGCTAAGTCAGTGTTGACAAAAAAATGGTCTGAATAGAGTTAGCAACCTCATTAATGTATAAATAATGTGGTAAACAATAATAATTAGTTGAAAACTTTTTACGCTTAATTTAATAATCAAATTATTTCATTAAATTTTTTTTACTGAAATAAGAGAAAACCTTTAAAGAATATAAGGTTTTAACAAGCTAAATTAACAGTAAAATATTTAGTTTCATGTAAGAAGTTTACATCATTTACGTTTTGAGTAATATTTTTTAATGATTTCTAAAAAAATATATACTTTTTCAAAACCATTGCAATTTTTTCTAAAGTATAATCCTGTAAAGTAAATTTATTTACAGATCCGAATTTTAAAATAAAATTGTATTCATATTTTAAATGTGGAATATAAAAAAAGTAACTATTTATACCTTCATCCATACTAATATTTATTTTTTTAGCAGTTTGAAATAACTTTAATTATTTTCAAAATCTACGACGAAACGAAAGCCTTACAAATTTTTCAACAATAAATAATATTTACTAACGAAAATTTCGATAAATGCCAACTTAAAGAAAAATACTGGTCAATTTTCTGTCACTGTGTTGGTATTGTTTGCGAGAGCATTCGTTTTGAGAGTGCTCAATTGTGCGAAGCGTTGCTGTAGTTGGAACACTCAACGTTGAGCATTATGCCGCAAAATGCGCTCTAGTGCTGTAATTGGAAAACGCACTATATGATCTAGCCGTCCTGAATTTTAAAGCGCCCATATGAATCGTAAAATCGCCGTCCAAAAGCCCTCGTTGGGTCCCACTGAATTCGTTATCCATAGATATTGTTCAGAAAACACACTTTTCACCTACATTTTTTACATAATGGCGGCTCTACACACTCGTTTCACTTACTTATCACTGTGAACCGGAGCAATCCAGGTCCTTGACTTTTATCTGACGGCTGACCCCGACGAGCGGCGGAGAGTTATCAGACTACCGTAAACACAGTCACTGTCATATGACGCCTCGACGAATATGTACAACCGCCATGATATTGTCTCTGATGTGTTTAAGTGTCAGTTGTCAGTTTAGAAGGATCCGAAATTTGAATTCAGAAGTAAGAAATAACGGTAAAGCATTATTAAACAAGCTTATTCTATTGTATTTTTAAAAATTGAAAAACAAACTTAAGTGTTAATTTAAAACTATAGGCTGTTTTATACGAATAAGATTTTGCTTAAAACTTCACATTTTGATTCACATTAGTAAACGATACAAAAGAAATGGCATCCAACAAATTAACTAATGAAAAATTAACCGAAGAATACAAAAGGGTGAGACAGCGTTGCATTGACACATGTAATACTATTGTTAATTTGAACTTAGACACCACTGAAAACCAGGATAATAAATCAATTAAAACTATATTGTATGCAGAAGGGCTCCAAACGGAAATAGAGAACTCAAACACAACTATTGTTTCGGACAAGAACTACCTTACTAGTCTTTATTTATCCGAAATGAGAAAAAAAACTGACCATCTGGATGAGTTGATTGCTTTTACTAAAGGCTCTATCAGCGATACCGCCCATGAAATTGAAAGGTATGTGCTAACTAGGTTCTATTTCTTTTAATATAATAGACATAAAATAACAATAAAATAAAGTTTGAACAAAAACAATATTTTTTAGGTTAAAAGCATTAATAATTCCTGCAAAGGAAGCTCTATTAAAACCACGAGGAGTATACAAAGATGTAACATCCGAGAATATTAACAAAGCAAAAGAAACATTTCGTGAAATGAAGAATGAATTAATGAGTCTCATACGATCACTCTTTCCTGATTTGTATGAAAATATTGTAGTTACATTAGGTGTAAGTATTGAATATTATTAGAATTTATCACTGTTTAAATGACAGTACAAAATAAAATATCGAGAGTACTCTTTAATTTTCATTAAAATTATATGTACATACATAAGTAACACCTTTTCAAGGTTATTAATAGATCGGTATGGTTAAGGACAATTTGATATTGTAAACATCTTAATTTAGACTTTATTTTTTTAGCAACTCATGGAAGAAAGATTGAATGAAGAATCAAGTGGATACATTGAAATTACAGATGAAAACTATGCAGTTATTGAAATTTTAAAAGATATCTCTATTGTTACTAAAAATCCTTATAATACAAATCAAGTTAAATTAGCTTACCAATGATATAAACATTAGCATGAATTGCAAAAAAGTTTTGTAGAAAGTATAATATTATGTAATATGTTTAATAAAAATGTATTTAAAGTTACTCCTGTGTATAATTAATACTATTAAGGTTTTACTATTAACTTGTCTTGGTTTTAACACTACAATTTTTTTAAACATGTCTTTTATTCCTATCCTGGACAATATGGTTGTAGACAATCCATGGCATTATTTTTTACTTAAGTCATCTGTATATTTCTAGATGTTCCAATAGTATACTTAATGGTATCATGATAGTTTAAAAATGATAATAAAATTTTGTTTCAGTTGTTATGACCTACATAAATATAACAAGTGTGAAATTATTTGTTAAAGTGCAAAATGTGTTTGGCTTGTTTAAAATTTTTGCTTGCCTCATTGTTATTGGAGGAGGAATTTATGTAATTGCAACTGGTGAGTATTGATGTAAATGCCGACATACAATTTTGTAGTTTGTGTAAAACAACCTATTTATTAACAGTGCATTACTCTTATTTATTTAGTTTCAATGAATTGTTGCTAAAGAGATTCTTAGGAAAGATTATCTGTGTCACTATAGGTTAAAGTAAAATCTAATTCTAACGTTTTTAAGGCAATAATGAATACCTTCAAAAAGGCTTTGAAGGCGACAAAATAACCGCAGGAGGTATTTCCCTTGCTCTATATTCAGGCCTATGGGCCTATGACGGATGGAGCAGCGTCACCGTCGTTACTGAAGAAATTATTAATCCAGCTGTGTTAGTATTTTTTTGAGTATATTCATGATGAATTTGCTACGAGATTATCAAATATTGTAATATTGAAAATATGCTTTGAGTATACTTATTTTTTGAAGGCCTAATTAAGATTTTAAAGATAACAGTAATAAAAAATAATCTTAATGATTACTTAACTTTATAAATTTGATATGACTGACGCTTTTCATGAATAAAAGGGTAGTAATTTTAAAAGATATATTTTTTTTTTGTTTACATATCTTCACTGTAGCAAGCCTGTCAATTACACAGTTTGTATTTTTTATAGGAATGTCCCTCTCAGCATATCCATAGCAGTGCCTCTAATCACAGCACTCTACGTATTTATGAACGTAGCCTACATGTCTGCTCTAAGCTTCACTGAGATGACTTCAGTCCCGGCTGTGGCTGTCGCGTTTGGTGATCGAGTTCTCGGTGCCGGTAGCTTCCTAATACCTCTTGGTGTTGCCATCGCAACATTTGGTTGTGCTATGAGCGTGCAGTTTGGAGTCACGAGGTGAGGTTCTAAACTGTAAAGACCATTGTTCCAACTGTCTCCAGATAAGCTAAGGATATGAATAGGTATGTTTTATGATAAAAATTAACTTGAAAATGGCAACATATAAACCTTCATACTTCCCTTTTTAAGCAAATAATATTTTTACACTATCCACAATTAATCAATATAGATAGGATATGTTTTATGTAATTGTTCAATGTAATTATTAAAATGTTTACTAATTATTACAGGGTGTGTTACACGGCAGCTCGAGGTGGCCATATGATTGAAGCATTTTCTTTTGTTAATATAAAAAGACTGACTCCAGCGCCAGCTGTAGCCTTACAAGTAAGTGTTATGGTATGGATGCCATAGGTTCTTTAAAGAATTTCAAATAATTTTAAGATATACTTCATGTACAGTAATACTTCTTAACTTTTGCTTTCATAAACCGAACTTATTTACTTTAAAGACTTTAGATAAACTAAGACTTTCAAGTGTCGATTTAGCGTTCGCGTCATGAAGTTCAAGCCATAGTCCTAGTCAGTCGCATCTATTAATGATTAAATTTTCCATAAACATAATATGAGAAAAAACTTACAATGGCGAAACAGTGGCATATTTTATAGATTTATTCTAAGTTATTAATAAAATTTAGCTTCATTCTATACAGATTGAGGGTTACCAACTTACCCACAGAGAAATTTAACAGACAATATTAAATGTTATATATTTATAAATAACCATTTCATTATTAATATATGTTTATTTGTTTTAGGCATTTATTACCACAATATTTATCATCGTTGGCAATATTGCAACATTGATACAGTTCGCAAGTTGGTTCTTATGGTTCTTCTATGGACTGGCTATGGTCGCGTTGCTCGTCCTAAGAAAGACGCATGGCCATTTGCCGCGTCCATACAGAGTACCAACATTAGTTCCTTGTTTTGTATTATTAGTTGCAATATTCCTTTCGGTGTTGCCAATAGTGCACGACCCGTCAATTAAATACTTAATGGCCATAGCATTTATAGTCATAGGAATCGGAGTTTACACGCTATTTGTGTATTATAAGAAGACGCCCACGAAATTATTAAGTAAGTATAAAATATATAAAAATAATAATATATAAAAAATTTACTTATATGTATATAATTAAATATATAAATCCTACATAAGAGCTAAGCTCAGACATTTTTCAAAATAGAAAGTTCTTAGATGCATTAATTACATAATTTTTTTGTACTATTAAAAACTGAGAAACCTCTAAAATAAGTAAAGTAATTTTTAGTTTTATTTTATAAGTGCATCCCTATAAACATAAATTAAATGCTCTTTAGCACGGAACTAGAGGTGGATGACCAATTTTAAAAACTAAATTAAATTAATATTTGGCTAAAATGTTGTTTCCTTTTTAGATAAATTTACATTCCTGGTACAAGTTCTATTTGAGAGTGTGCCACCCAACATTCCTGCAAATTATGAAGACTGAATTTGTATACTATAAGTTGAATAATTTCACAGTATATTAAGCAACGTATCTGGATTACCAGTAATTATACAATATAAAATATTATATTTTTTTAAATAAAGTATATCTAATTTTATTGTTTTGTTTAATATTACCTGGCCCTTGCAACGTAGGCTTCCATGATTTCATATCCTTGCCACAACTGATTTATTTATAATATGACACATTTCTTCGATTATTTTGATGCCATGAGTTGTTGATTTTATTAAAAGAACTCATCAAAAACAGTGTTTCTATATTATACAGGATCATGAGGCAGTCGAACGCAACCGTGTTATGGCGGTTGAACTTGCGACTTTCAACTCTGAAGTCCATAACGTGTTAGGCATTAATCACCTACAAAGGCAGTATCCCGTTAGGAGGTAATTGAAGTGACTTTGCGATAATTTTAATCCATATATGCATTATGCAAAAGTTAACCATTATTAATTTCTTGATAAGTATTTATTTAAAATAATTTATTAATATATTTATTTTTTGAAATATTAATTTACTTAATACTTTTTTTCTAATTAATAAAAACGTTTAAATACTTGTTATTAATTGTAACGGACGTGACGTCGCCAGTCACATCAAGCCAAGCCAAAGCCAAGCCAAAGCCAAAGCCAAAGCCAAAGCCAAAGCCAAAGCCATAGCCAAAGCCATAGCCAAAGCCATAGCCAATGCCATAGCCAATGCCATAACCAATGCCAAAGCCAAGCCATGCCATGTTGACCAACCCTCCAACCAACCGCCATGCCTGCCAACCGCAAATGGCAGCCACTTGGAGGGATGAGCCTATATAAGCCAAAGCCAGCCATATTAAAACCTACTTTTTGGGAGACGTAACAAATAAAGAACAAGTGTGCTGTCACTCTGCCATTTTATTTTCACTGTCAATTATAATAAATTAAAATACAATTATCAAGAAAAGAATAGGTCAATTATACTCAGAAGTGGGATAAAACGACCTCGACCACAAGTTTTTCGACCTTCTGATGAATCAATGTCGGAGGAAGATGAGGATACTCCTTCACCGCCGGCACTGTAGCTGCTCAAGAATCTGTTAATAAAAAGAAGTAATAAAGGCTCTACGCGATCTTCAACATGACTGTGTTGATGAAGCTCTAAATAAGTTACAAGTACATCGTGCTGCATTTTTGACTCCGTAATTCGACCCTGACAGTGAGGAATATACGTTATACTACGAGGTCAAGCGAAGAAGAGGTATAATCGCCTGTAGGACTACGATTATACGTGGGAGCAATGGAAAAAGCATTTTTAGCATCAAGATGGCCGACGTTAATCTTTTGTTCGGTCAACCTATCAACAGCGAAGTCAACAAAGAAAAACAAAACAACAAAAGTCCATCTGGCTCTTTCATCATTCAAGTGCGCGTTCTGGAGGATAAGGTCGGCAACGATGTGGTAACGCCACCTCGGCACTACGAGGGTGGTGGTCTACTCTTGTCCCTCTACCCTGCTCCGTGGCGAAGATGGTTACATCAAAGTCGTCAACACCGGGTGCGAGGTTATCGTGTAGTCGCCGGGAGAGGTCCTAGCCAGGGCTGAAAGCTGCCAAGAATTCCCGTTACAGCCGTATAGCCAGGTACTATCCCTTGCTGCTTGCCATACTTTTGCCAATTATAATGCCAATAATTTAGGTCAACCCTTAACTAATAATTTATGTATAGGAGGTGTAAAATTAGACGACATACAGATAGGACCGTTAAATAATAAACAACATTCGGATCTTATCGGTTTATTAATACAATATAAACATTGTTTTGCTATTGGTACAAAAGATTTAGGGTGCACAGATTTAGTGCAGATGAAAATTAAGCTTACTAGTGATCAGCCAGTTTATCGCCAGCCTTATCGATTATCACATGGTGAACAAGCGATAGTCCAGTCTAGTCAGTGAATTATTAGATGCCGGCATTATAAAAGAGTCCGAATCCAGTTATGCCTCCCCAGTCATCCTAGTGAAAAAGAAAAACGGTGACAGTAGGATGTGCGTTGATTATCGTGACCTAAAAGCTATTACCGTAAAAGAAAGATTTCCATTGCCAAACATAGATGATCAGGTTTCGAAATTGGCGGGCAAAACATATTTTACAAGTTTAGATATTCTGCAAGCGGTTCTTGTCAAACTTGAAGTTGAAAACTTAAAATTAAACATGCGTGAGTGTTCGTTCTTGCAAAAAGAAATTACGTACCTACTTAGGTCATGAGATATCGGCAAATGGTATTCAGCCAGGCGAGTCAAAATTATTGGTAGTTTCTCATTTTCCGACACCGACCAATGTTCATAGTGTGCGTCAATTTATCGGGTTGTGTAGTTATTTTCGAAAGTTCATTCACAATTTCGCTGTCATTGCCCGCCCTTTAACTGATTTAACAAAAAAAGAAACTTCGTGGATATGGAGAAGTGATCAAAACAATAGTTTTGAACAACTTAAAAAGTGTTTATGTTCCAAGCCTGTTTTAGCTTTGTATGATCCCGCGCTTTCTACGGAAATCCATACTGACGCGTGTAAATTGGGAATTGCCGGTATACTTCTACAAAAGCAGACTGACGTTACGTTGCAACCCGTTATATATTTTAGTGGAGTGACAAGTAAAGAAGAAAGCATGTATCATAGTTATGAGCTTGAAACTCTGGCGGTCGTGGACTCTTTGCGTCGTTTTCGCGTATACATCGTCGGGAAAAAAAAAGTTAAGATTGTTACTGCCTGTACAGCAGTCCGCGCTACGCTTACTAAACGCGACATTATACCACGTATCGCGAGGTGGTGGCTTTCTTTACAAGATTACGATATAAGTGTCGAATATAGGCCGGGAGAACACATGAAACATGTAGATGCGCTTAGTAGACATCTGGTTGACGTTATGAACGCGTGAATCGTCTAGAAGTGACGGATTGGTTTTATACGGTGCAATGTCAGGACGATAAGTTGAGCGCAATCGTTAGTCAATTAAAAGATAATACCGGCGGATCGGAATTAAAAAAATAATTTCGAAATTATTGATAATAGGCTTTATCGTAAAACCTTGAACGGGAATAGGTTGGTGGTTCCAAATTCGGCCAGATGGAAAATAATGCAAATGCACCATGACGACATTGGTCATGTAGGATTTAATCGCTGTAACGAATTAATCAAAAACGAATTTTGGTTTCCTAAAATGACAAGATTTATAAAGAAATATGTGACTGCATGTCTTCATTGTGCATACGGCAAAGGGGGCTACGGCAAAAAAGAAGGTAAACTCCATCCAATTCCTAAGCCCTCTGAGCCTATGAGAATGGTTCATATTGATCACATTGGCCCTTTTACTAAGACAAATAAGGGGTATCAATATATGCTCGTTATGACAGACGGTTTTTCTAAGTTTGTAATAGCTGAGCCAACGCGTACTGTCAACTCGATCGAAACTATTCGTGTACTACGAAGGATATTTAGTTTATTTTCCTTCCCTGATCACATAGTCACCGATCACGGAAAGGCGTTCACGAGTAGGAACTTTAAGAAGTTTTCGAATGATAAACAGTTAAGACATACTCTCAATGCTATTGCTTGTCCGCGTTCTAACGGTCAAGTGGAACGTACAAATAGGACAATACTGGATGCATTACGAGCCACAGACCCCAGTGAAGCCTCTAGCAATTGGGCTAACTCTTTGCCCGACATAATTTGGGGAATTAACAACTCAATTAATAACACCACCACTTACAAACCTTACGACTTGATGTTTGCTCGGGCTGGTAGGTCAGTATGTGATGTTGCGGTTCCCGGGCGTGTTTCTGAACCAGTAGAGTCGCGTCGAAAGAAAGCATCTGATAGGATACTAAAAGCGAGTGCTACAATGAAACGTTACTTTGACAAAAAAACGAAAATCTGCTCACATCTATAAGCAGGGTGATTTTGTCCTATGGCGACAAACACCGACTTGTAGCGCATCCAAAGTTAACACTAAACTTGACGACTTGTATTCCGGTCCTTATGTCGTAACTAAGGTAGTGGGCAATGATAGGTACCAAATGAGAAGTACACTAAATGGTTTACGTGGATATAAGAGTTTTACTGGATTAGTATCTGCCGATTCGTTAAGACCCTATAAAAGCATTATTACTGTATCTGATAGTGCCAGCAGTTCAGATGAGCAACTTGAAACCGAAGATCTGTTTGATTTATTAGAGAGCTAATCGTGGTTGTTGTTCCCACGGGAACAACTGTTTCAGGATGGCCGAGTGTAACGGACGTGACGTCGCCAGTCACATCAAGCCAAGCCAAAGCCAAGCCAAAGCCAAAGCCAAAGCCAAAGCCAAAGCCAAAGCCATAGCCAAAGCCATAGCCAAAGCCATAGCCAATGCCATAGCCAATGCCATAACCAATGCCAAAGCCAAGCCATGCCATGTTGACCAACCCTCCAACCAACCGCCATGCCTGCCAACCGCAAATGGCAGCCACTTGGAGGGGATGAGCCTATATAAGCCAAAGCCAGCCATATTAAAACCTACTTTTTGGGAGACGTAACAAATAAAGAACAAGTGTGCTGTCACTCTGCCATTTTATTTTCACTGTCAATTATAATAAATTAAAATACAATTATCAAGAAAAGAATAGGTCAATTATATAATCAATATTATAACTACTAAATTATTGGTCCATATTTAAAAATGCTATACAAAAGTATTTCAAAGTATAGGCAGCGGCACGTAAGTCTAGCGCTGGCCGATACGTGGAGGGGATTGCTGCGCATGTGTACTGTCGCGGGGGGACAAAATGCGACTGGAGAGCCAATCGACGCTCTTCATTTCGCTAGCCCCCTTCAGGTACCTTATTTTTTACTTCTGCGCAATAACGGTCAGCGCTAGAGTTTCGTGCCGCTACTTGTAGTTCAATATTATTTCCATTAAAATGCCTTGCCGAAACTTGTTTTTTTTAACTTTCAGTTTATTTAAAAAACTTGAGCGTTCTCTTAGCTCTGCAATGCATAACTAGGAATTTATTTCAAAGAAATGAAAAAAAAGGAAGCAGGCGGAATTTCGTATTCGAACTCTTAAGGTCGTCTTTAAAATTAACCAAAAACAATACTCAATGTAAATGAAACAAAAATACAAATTTACAACTAAACCTAAAAAAAATGGATGTCGCATTATTGACTTGCTTGGAAAAAACCTTAGGGTATAAATTATCACAAAAAGTTAACCCTATCACCTTCTAACGGTAATATGTACGTGGAATTAGAGTCCGCGCTGCCAAAGACCAAAGTCCCGCGGCAAAAAAATTAACTATATAAATTTGAAAAGGCAAAGTGATGCCAACTTGGGGGGTTTTACACCCAAATGGAGAATCAAGACTACTTAGTTAAATAGCGAACATAAAGGAGCGTTCATGTGTACAAGAGGACCCCCCTCCCCAAATTCGTTACATTATACTTGAACGCTCCCTAACCACGAGGTCGTAAAATTACTATTTTTAATTCTAAATTATTGATTTATTACACTACATAGTATAAATAAATGAGATTATCATTATTTATCACTCTCGCTCTACTTGAGAACGCAAATTTTAATTTCGTAATCCTTTTATTAATCCAAAATAAATTTATGGGTAGGTAATTGAAGAAAATTATGTTCTGATATACGCTTTATACTTTTGGTACTTTTCACGGCTAAACCGTTAAACTTTTTATTTGCTCATCTGCTACTCTGTTGTATGTGGCGGCTGTCAACTATCGGTCTATAAAAAAATATTGCCCATTGTTGATTGTCATTTGTCATCGATGTTAAAGTATATAGTAACTGACCGCCGTAATATTGTTTGAAAATTTAATTTTCAAACAATACGTAACGTAAAATAGGTAATAGTTATTCAAGAAATAATATAAAATGACTTATCATTATGTTGTAACGGCCCAGAAGCCTACGGCTGTAACAGCATGTATAACAGGTAAAGAGAAAATCCTATTTATGTTGTGTATTGTGTTGAGGTTATGTATATGCAATGGAGGTGCCTGCCCAATGTAGCTTAGAAATAATTAATTAGATATATAAAGCAAAGTCACTTTAACAAAGACTATATTAAGATTATTCAGCAACTAAGTGGTTAAAATTATGTCAATTTTACATAGCGTGATAGTTTTAATAAGCTATAAAAGTCTAATAATATAAAAGTTGTTTTACATTTTGACAACTATTATAAATAAACTTCATATTTGGTTAGGTGCACACCTAAGATATTTTCATCAAAGATTGTCGAAAATATCTTAGGTGTTCAGTATTTTTGCATGAATTGCATTCATCATAAATTAAGATATGAAACAATAATAATACAATAGGTGAAATTGATCTCAAGTGATGAGAATTTGCACTCATGCTAGTATTTTTTTATTACATAAACACAATATGTTAATGTTGTGAAAATATAATGGGCATGATGTTAATGTTTTTGTTCATTGTCTAGTTATACATTTTTTATATCAGGAAACTTTACTTCACCAACGGATCTGAACCTGCTTGTTGCAAAAGTTTCCCGCCTTGAAATGTATATAGTCACCCCAGAAGGGCTACATCCTATGAAAGAAGTTGGCCTGTATGGAAAAGTGGCAAAAATGAAGATGTTTAGACCCCCTGTATGTAAATCAATAATGAAAATTTAATTAGATAATAATAATATGCATCATGCAAAAAATATTATGATCTGAGCAAAACATTCTGTTATTCCCAGTAGAACATGTAGTATAAAATCTATTGAAATGCTATGTTATATCTGTTTCACTGATAACTTTTCCTTATTAGATACCTTATTCTTGAAACAATTATTGATTCACTATGAATCAACCTGCTTGAGTAAAGATATTAATAGTAAAAATACATAGTTTTGATACATGATTAAAATCCTGTAATCACTGTATATTTCTTTGATATTTTTTGTATATGGCAAGCTGTAAATTAAATTTTGTGTCTGAATTAAAACTTGTTGTTTTGTCCAACAACAACAAAGTTATGCTATTTCTATTTGGAATAAGTTCTATGGCTTTTGTCTTGTCCACAGCATGAAAAAAAAGATCTTGTATTTATATTAACTGCTCGATACAATGCTATGATTCTGGAATGGAGAACAGGCCCTAATGGAGACTTAGAAGTGGTAACAAGAGCTCATGGTAATGTGGCTGACCGCATTGGTAAACCTTCAGAAAATGGAATATTAGCTGTTATAGATCCACAAGCCAGAGTTATTGGTTTAAGACTTTATGATGGATTATTTAAATTAATTCCTCTTGATAAAGATTCTACAGAATTAAAGGCTACAAGTTTAAGGTAATTTTATGACATTCCTATTTGTAGTTTAAGTGTAGTTAATTTTATTATTATAAATATATAATTTTCTTGGGGAGATGGATGGTGCCTTATTCATAAGCACTTATCTTTCTCCTTTCACCACAGTGTAAACACTTTATATTAAAAGAAAGAAACAATTTTATAACTAGAGAAATTTTAATTGGACTAATCAGTTTTTATAGATAAGGGATATTTTATAATATGATCTTAACAAGAATAAATCTATGAAAGTATTATACTCTACATATTTATGGTCTATCTATATCAACACACTAAATATTTATTACTATATTTAATACTTAATTTTTGTATAAGAATTTGCGTTGGGGTATAATAAAAACCATTATTATTTTCAGATTAGAAGAATTGAATGTATATGATCTCGAGTTTTTACACGGTTGTGCTAATCCAACACTAATATTAATTCACCAAGACCTAAATGGTAGACATATTAAGGTACTTCTCAAATTTATTCTCTATAAATATATTTGATGAACCTTGATTATTGTTGTTGTTTAGTTCTTTTTATCTTCTTATTTTTTAATAAGTTTGTGTCTTTTAAAACATAGTTGTTAACTTTTTAATTGTAATAAAATTAATTCCAGACACGTGAAATAAATTTAAGAGATAAAGAATTTATAAAAGTCCCATGGAAACAGGATAATGTTGAAACAGAAGCCTCCATACTGATTCCAGTTCCGAGTCCTTTAGGTAATATTATTAAAACTGCTAAAAAACAATTGTATTATGTGAACTCTGAAGTAAATGTTATGCTTATGACTTGAAATAATGTTATTATAATATATAGCTGTTGCCTGTGATTATGCTAGGCTCAACAATGTTATGTTTTTTCTAAGGTTTCTAAGTTATTGAATTTGCTATATAGCATGTTTAATCTTTTCTCTCTTCTTTGGGCAATAATTCAAGGCCCAAATTTTTTTTTGCATTTATTCAGTTTTTTTTTTTGGGTAATTATCTAAACTATGGGTTTAACTGGGGTAATGTAATCAATATTTCAAAGTCTTTTATATATACCTAATGTTACTTTTGTTATCAACTTAAAGAAAAAGACCTTATTTGCATACTACATGCATTAGGTACCACTAATGAAAAAAATTTTTTAGCATTTAATTATAATATGTGCATGAATTCCAATTTTAAATAATGTTTTCAGGGGGAGCCATTGTTATTGGGCAGGAATCTATTGTGTACCACGATGGTCAGAGCTATGTAGCTGTTGCGCCACCACAAATAAAAGTAAAGATTAGAATATATACATTTAACTACTCACATCTTATTTCTTTATAAAGCTGAATCAGTCTAATTGCACCGCAAAATTTAGGGTTAAGACTAATATGTATACTTTTTTACATTCACAGCGCTTTGCTTAACTCTGAATAGCCATAGATTGATTTTGGTTTTATGAATAAGTAGTTTTGCAATTATATTTACATAAGAACTAGTGTGATCAATGAGGGCAATTAAACTTATGGAAAGCTTTACTAAACTATTCAAGTTATTAAATTTACAGATGACTCCAATAAACTGCTATAGTCCTGTGGGTCCGGCCGGGCTCCGTTATCTGTTGGGTGATATTGCAGGTCGACTTTTCATGCTAGTCTTAGAAGTTCAAGATAAAGGGGACAATACACAGACTGTAAGAGATCTTAAGGTTGAATTGTTAGGTGAGGCTTTTTACAAAAATTGCAATATTTTATGTGGAGCTTTTTTTAGTAGGCACTAAAAATATTGTATGATTTTTTCCTATTATTTTAAGGTGAAATCTCAATACCGGAATGTATGACTTACCTCGACAACGGCGTGGTCTTCATTGGGTCTCGTCTCGGAGACTCAGCCCTTGTGCGACTCTCTGCCACCAAAGATGAGACCAATCAGTACGTCAAGGTGATGGAAACATTTACCAGTCTATCACCTATTGTGGACATGTGTGTCGTGGACTTAGAACGACAGGGACAAAATCAGTTGATTACTTGTTCTGGTAAGGAATCGTTTAAGTTTTAGTTTATTCCAAACTAATAATTTCTCCGTATGTATGTATATTTTTGTAGCCGGCTTGAGAGTGGCTCGAGTCCAGACTGTACATGTAGTCTTTGGACTTTGGTCACACTGTGGTCTTTTCTGTCTATGTCCACATTTAACAATCGCTCATATGATGACGAAAAATATCGTGGTTTCCTCACATGCCATATCGATCGTTCAAGTATTACGTAAGCAGATTTGCTGCAATTTATCCTCCCCCCTTCCTCTTGTCAGCAAAAGTAAGCAAAGCTCTCAAAAACAAATAGTACATAAACCTATTAATTTTTTGTAGGATTCCTCAAGAATGCATTTAGTTTTCAATCATAGACAATGTGTGGGTAAAATGTATAAAAAAGTTAATAATTACAGTTGACGTAATCGCCAAATAAAAAAATAAATTCCCCCCTACAGCTCTTACGTAATACTTGAACGGCCCCATAGACCCAAAAACTCGAATGTGTGTGTCATGCACAGAAGACTGACCACCAACTTACAGAATTCTGAGGCCAAGACCGCCACTGGTTTTGTTACATTTGCTAGAATTTTCCTTTTTCTGATAGATTAACTGATTAATGTTACCTATAATTATTCTCTTTAAACAGAGCTTACCATGACTGTATGAATCCTATATTTTTGTCGCTCTACACGGTATAATTTGGTTTTGCATTGCTTTAATAGCCAGTAAAGAACCGTAGACACACAACTGATAGATTGGTGTCTTTGCTATAATTCCTGTGATGAATAAATAGCATAAACCCATTTTTCGCAAACCAAAATTAAATTATAAAAATGGTCACAGGGGCTTTCAAAATGGGCTCATTGCGTGTTATCCGCAACGGAATTGGCATTCAGGAGCAAGCGTCTATCGATCTCCTGGGAATAAAGGGAATGTGGGCTCTCACGCTGCAGCCAGGCGCATCTTATCACGACACATTAGTCCTGGCTTTTGTTGGACAGACCAGGTATTGTATTAATATAGTTTACCGATTCTGAAATATTTCTTTCAAACACTTTCGGTCTAAAGCCACGGTTTCTTAGAAAAGCGGTGCCGTTAACTAACGGCCGTCATTTTACGGTTGTTAATAACGGCCGTCTTTACGGTGGCCAAGCTGTGGTTTTCTAGAAAGTAGTGCGACCGTATTTCTGAAGTGTCATTCCAATTTCGTTCCACAAATTTTTCTTCATCTGAGCTTGTCTGTACTCTTTGGATTTGATATTGTACAAAGCTTCATGATTTTTAACAAAATCAATTAATTGTTCATCATTTTCGCTCGACCAAGTCATTTTATTAATTAAATATGCGCACCGCTACACGCGAAAAACGCTACTGTTTATCACCGCTATGACGGCCGTCATGCAAATGACAGCACAACGTTCTCTAGAAAACCTATTCCGATGTTATTTATAGACAACGTATGGGTGACGTCACCCAACGTTACATTACGGCCGTTAGTTAACGGCACCGCTTTTCTAGGAAACCTAGCTTTAGAGTTAGCATACTCCAATTCGCCCTCGGCTGTTTTCTACTAATACAAAATGTTTTATGGGCAACTTAATGTGTAGTTGAGTACTTTCGAAGCTGGGCCCCCCCCCCCAAAAAAAAAAAAAAAAAAAAAAAAAAAAAAGGAAGCGAACAAACGAAAAAAAAAAAAAAAAAAAAAAAAAAAAAAAAAAAAAAGGGGGGGGGGGGGGGAGAAAAAAAAAAAAAAAAAAAAGAAAAAAAAAAAAAAAAGGGGGAAAAAAAAGGGGGGGGGGGGGAAAAAAAAAAAAAGACCCCAAAAAAAAAAAAAAAAAAAAAAAAAAAGGGGGTTCAAAAAAAAAAGGGGGGGAACCCCCCCCTATATTATTGTACTATGTGGTGTGTATTTATTATAACCAGAGGCCATCCATAATTCTCAAAGTGAATTTTCTTAAAAAAAAACATAATAGTGTTTTAATTATTTCATTCCATTCTTAGAATTTATTTTTATTTATGTTTACAGAGTACTTACATTGAATGGTGAAGAAGTGGAAGAAACAGAAATAAAAGGTTTTGTCTCAGATAGACAAACATTCTTCACAGGGAATGTGTGTCACAATCAACTGATACAGGTACAGTTTGTTTAAATTTACTTACTTACCTATTATCAAATATACACACAAAATATATATAACTTTTTAATTACCAATCTACCTCACAATAACATGGGCTTGCATCATTTAAACTCAAGTTATCATCCGTCTCTTTTCATCATAGTGTTAACACAATTTGTCAGAAAGACGCGAAACAGTACGATTTATTTTTAGAATATATTTAATATTTATGTATACTAATAAACAAAATGTTTGTATAAGTAATCAGTTATAACTTAAAAACCTTAAATCTTATTTCCAGGATTAATTAATAAAGTCTCTTAAACGAAGAACTAGGAATTTAACGCGAAATATTGTAAACAATTAATAACTATCCACACAAATTTTTATTCCTTATTTTTTTTGGCTAACATTTTCAATGAAAAGTCTACAAGAAGAATCTGTTCTATCAACTCTTATATTTTCTTATAGATAAATAAATAAATACGAGCTAGAAATAATGTTACAAAGCGATGAAAAAAAAAGAATGGAAGATAAAAGTGCCTTCTTATAAAGAGGAATAAATCTTATTGGTTTCAATAACATAGGAATAGTTTAAATAACATAGAAGCTGATTTTAATAAGCAAGGGTTAGTTAGAACTGACTTTAAACTGACTAACTGACTGAACGTAATTTATGTATGAACAATAACAAACTAATATAATATAGATTTCGAGTACGAATTACAGAGTAATTTTATCTTTACAAAAACTTTTAATACTTAAAATTGTGTCAGTCAGGTGACAGACGAAGGCGTGCGCCTGATAGTGCGTCGCGACGGGCAGTGGGTGCTGGGCGCGTGCTGGCGCGCGGGAGGTGCACGCTCCGTGTCCGTCGTGGCATGCTCGGAGACGCGTGTCGTGCCCGCAGTGGGGAACAGGATATTTTTACTGGCCATTGAGGAAGGGCGACTTAATCTGATCTCGTAAGTGGACTGAGGAAACTCATGCTCGTAGAAGGCTCGCGATTTCGTTTCTGTCGTTTTAAAAATTGGTTCTTTACTTGAAGGACCTCAAGTCAACTCGGTTCGGAAATACTTTGATGAGCGGTACATCACTTCCATTTGAATGTAAAGTGCTGATGTGCCAAAGTCAAAAATTAAATATATATTACATTTAGGTACTTATTGTATTGTGGCAAACAATCGCGGAATTGCAGCTATTCGAGAGCTATTGAAATCTTATTCAAAACTACCAGTTTCAAGTTGTCTATAAGAGTCTGGCTAATGGAAGGTGTTAACGAAAAAGCGCGGCAAATTTAAAAAAAACTAGTATGGTATCCCTAAAAGTTTGATATATTTTGTGGATTAAACTTACTTGATACTTGATTTTATTTTATTATTTTTTACATTGATAGTAACTGTATTTTTATGAAATTAAATACTATACGTATTTAGTATTTTACTATTGATACTTAAAATGACTAGCATGGCATGGAAAACTAAAACTATATTTATTATAAAACACAACATTATTTGGAATAATCAAAATCAGAATCCAAAAAATCAACAAAACAAAGTTTAGGCTATTATACCTGTTAACTATTCGGAAAAAATATATAATAGAAATAAAAATGAGTAATTGCATGAAGTATCAAGACAATAAATCATACTAACTTAAGAAATTCAATGACATTCTGTGTTGCCATCCAAAAGTTTTCAAATAATTCAATTATCTTCTTTCATTAGCCAGACTAATTTTTTTACAGTATATTTTATTTGCCTACTGTTATGATGATGAAGAACTCAGTCTTACTGTATCTTTAGTGTACCGAAAAGTATGTAAAAACTAAAGTATGAGAAAAAAAAAATATTTGGTTTAACATTCTATTTTAGAAAAAAATATTTTGCGTTACATTTTTTCACTAAGCACCTTACCGGTTCTAGAGAAGTGTGTATGGAAGAGGAAGTGGCTTGCCTGGACTTAGGTCCCGGAGGTGATGAAGCCCTCTTGGGAGTGGGACTGTGGACGGACATCTCGGTCAGAATACTAAAGTTACCTGACCTAACACCGCTTCATACAGAGAAATTATCTGGAGGTTAGTGTTTTCTTAATAACAATTTATTAAGTTCACCCATCTCTGCATATATTTCCATCAAAGTTTGCTTTATTGCCATCTCAAATTGAATTATTATTTAGTACAATTAAGGTTTTTGCTATGAAATTTTTAATTCTACACAGAAATAATTCCCCGATCGCTACTCATCTGCGTGCTGGAGGGCGTTTGCTATCTGCTTTGTGCGCTCGGAGATGGCTCAATGTTTTACTTCACTGTGGACCAACACACGGGTGCTCTCACTAACAGAAAGAAGGTCACATTGGGCACACAGCCCACTGTACTCCGCAGCTTCAGGTAATGAAAAATATCCTTTTTTTATTTCATTTAAACGTGAATATCTATTAAATTAAGTTGACAATTTAATTACAGTGTAAACTCTATATAACGACACTCTAAAGAAAAAACTGTTTGACCGGATTGAAGTTATATATTATTATAAATTTACAACTATTTAACATAATTTTAAATTTATCCGACGTCACCGTGACCACGCACGCTGTAAAGCACGCGAAACGTCGGATAAATTTAAAATTATGTTAAATAGTTGTAAATTTATAATAATACATAACTTCAATCCGGTCAAACAGTTTTTTCTTTAAATGTGTAAAGGTTATGTAAATCAAAGACAATACTAACGACACTCTATACAAAGAGATGCCGATAAATGTTAAAAAAATCTGTATTAGAAAAAGGAAGTTTATTTCAGACTAGTGTTAGTAATTATATAAAAACAATTCGTATTTGAACGCTTTTGCGATGTCTGTTATTTTTGTAATGTACCAGTAGTTAGGTTCTATTTTTTTACTTATTTAATTCATATCTTGCGATATTGAGTCATCTTCGTGATAAAGCACATGCAAGCATGCGCAATTTGTAAAAAAATAACGGATTTCTAGGAAAGTTCGGTACGTATGAAGAGTACCGACCTTCGAGATTATTTCTCGATAGGACAATAAAGCGACAAAACAACACACATACACAGTTCCGAAGTTTTAACTAATTTCGGCAACTTAAAAAGTACTTTTTAGTATTTAATTGTTGTCGTTATTGAGTTTACACTGTATTTGACATATTTTGCAAATATGTTCCTAAAAACCTTATTTTAGTACAACTATACAAAGTTTAAATGAGGGTAATTTTGAAAATATATAACGAATGGATGTACTCGATATTTTCAGGTCTCTATCAACAACAAACATATTTGCGTGTTCCGACCGGCCAACGGTGATATTCTCGTCAAACCACAAGTTGGTCTTCTCTAACGTCAACCTCAAAGAAGTTACTCACATGTGCTCCTTGAATGCCCAGGCTTATCCAGACAGGTGAATATAATTTAATCTGATATGATGATAATGATTTCGCAAGCATGGTCACGCTTCGACTAAGAAATAATTGTGGTAAAATATAAATAGCGCTAGCTATTTTCTGGAAAGCTATTTATTATGATCCGGTGGATAAAGATAAAATTCTAATTTCTTTAAACTACCTTCAAAGCACTAAATAGTACCTATAAAAAAATGTTGGGTATTTATAAGAATCTAGTTCAGCTTTAATATTGTACACTTTACGACATTTCTTTCGAAGTTAGAATTTAAAAAAAAAGTTTTTATCGCCTAGAAATTTTAGCTTCTTTGTTTAATATTTATAGTTTGGCGCTTGCGACAGACAGCACAGTAACAATTGGCACTATCGACGAAATTCAGAAATTGCACATTCGCACTGTGCCGCTTAGCGAATCGCCGCGACGCATCGCTTACCAGGAGGCGACAAAGGTAAGAAAGTTCTTATTTTGCTTTTTTATATTACCTAATTAACCTCATATTCAAATTACTTGAGACACTGTTAGACATGCAGAGAATAAGGTCGGCCGTTGCAGTATTTTTTTCTTTAAAAAAAAATTAACTATTGTTTTAGTAGCATAGGAGCGAAAACGAGTCTATTGAATGGTCATAAAAGGCAGCCTCTGAATCCCATAAGCCGCGTCCACACTGAACGATCCAAAATGGATCGGCGATCCCGCGATCCGCGATACTAGGCCGATCCAACAGCAATCTTTTGCGATCCTGACTGGCTGATCCATACTGAATCAGTTGAACTTTGTCTCGCTATGGAGTCACATGTGCAACGACGGCGACAAGTAGCCTTAGCAGCAACAAGCTACATTTTACTTGTATATTTACGACAAAATTACGAAACGAAAAAGACAGTATTAGGTTATCCATAACGGTGGATCACGCGATTCAAAATCACAACTTTCCACACCGCGCGCGGCAAGTGACTGAGGCCCCTTTGAGCGTGAACAAAAAACCGACAACAAATGGATCGCACGCGGTGTGGAGCGCGCGCTCCCCGCCGCGCGCATAGATCGCGATGGATCGTTCGGTGTGGACGCGGCTATAGGCACTCATTTTATTTGTGGATGCTTCGCCGGCCTTAAAGGAATACCCAATGCTTTGAGGTCGTATCTCGCCGTAGAGGCTTCCACTTAATAAAACAAGGTTTTGCTAAATTTTCAGTCTTTCGGTATAATAACAATGCGTGTGGACAAAGTGGAGTGGTCGTCGGGGTCGGGCAGTACGGCGGTGTCCGTACGCGGGAGTGCGTCTACGTCCGCGGCCAACAGCAGCGGAGCGCCTCTTGCTCATCCTAAACACGCGCCCCTTACGCAGCCCAAGCACATGCCCACGGCCGTTGATGTAGAGATATATAACCTGCTCATATTGGATCATCATACTTTTGAAGGTACACTTATTGAATACATATACAAAAATAGATATATACATATTACATATAGAATTTTACTACTTTAAGATGCGACCCCTGTCCCGGAAAAGGCCTCCTCCAACCTCTTCCACTTTATTATATGTTTTGCCGTCGTCTTCCAATTTTTCCAGCCACCCTTTCGATCCCGTCAACCCATCGCTCTATCGGTCTGCCCTTGATTCTTTTTCCTTTTAGACCAGTCCATTTGGCTACAGTTTTAGACCATCTGCCATTATAACGTGCTAAGTACCGTAATGAAGTCAGTAAAAATAATTCCTGGTGAATTATAACGAAATATGACTGTGACAGATTTACTATTTTTAAAACAAAATAAACATGTGTCTCCTCACACACACCTAGATAGAAATGTTGTCTGTTATTGTTGGCACAGAGCACTGCTCTCGAAGCTTCCAGCCTATGGGCTTCCCGAGAAATTACGCGATTGGATCTCCAGCTTTCTGGCCGATCGGAGCATCAAGGTCGTCATCGACGGAGCATGTTCCGACCTAAAACCCGTAAACGCTGGGGTCCCACAAGGCTGTGTTCTATCCCCGTACCTATTTCTTCTGCATATCAATGATATGTTGAAACTTAGCAACATTCATTGCTATGCGGATGACAGCACTGGGGATACTTTTTACACTGGCCGGGCAGGTATTTCTCGGGCAGTTGTTGATGAGTACCGGATCAAACTTGTGTCTGAAGTCGAAACTCTACTACGTGGAGTCTCAGATTGGGGCAGACAAAACCTAGTCCAATTTAACCCCAAGAAGACACAAGTTTGCGCGTTTTCCGCTAAAAAAACACCCTTTGTCGCTACTCCTCTTTTCGAAAACACTCTTCTTAAAGCCACAGCCAGCATTGGAATTGGCGTTGACATATCGAGCGACGTTCAGTTTCGCGGTCACTTGGAGGGAAAGGCTAAATTAGCCTCCAAAAAGCTTGGTGTGCTCAGCAAGGCGTGACGGTACTTCACTCCGGGCCACCGCATGCAACTTTATAAAGCGCAAATTCGGCCCCACATGGAGTACTGCTCTCACCTCTGGGCGGGGGCTCCCCAGTACCAGCTCCTTCCACTTGACCGTATACAACGCAGAGCGGTTCGAATCGTCGACGACCAATCCCTCTCCGAGCGGCTTGATCCTTTGGCGTTGCGTAGAGATGTGGGGTCACTCTGCATCTTCTACCGCATTTACCATGGAGAGTGTTCAGAGGAGTTGTTCGGATTAATACCTGCAGCTGAGTTTCATCATCGGACGTCGAGGCAGAATACGAAATTCCACCCGTATCACCTCGACGTCCGACGTTCCACAACTGAGCGTTTTTCAAGGCAGTTTTTGCCGCGCACCACCACTATGTGGAACCAGCTGCCCACTGAAGTATTCCCGAACCAATTCGACTTAGGGTCCTTCAAGAAAAGAGCGTACCAATTCTTATAAGGCCGGCAACGCACTCGCGAGCCCTCTGGCATTGAGAGTGTCCATGGGCGGCGGTATCACTTAACATCAGGTGAGCCTCCTGCCCGTTTGCCCCCCGTTCTATAAAAAAAAAAGTCGCATCGTGCTTTAGAAAGAGATACTCGGCTAGCTTCGGCTTCGTATAGCCCCGTCTCTGTCTCCTAATAGATAGCGGACTGTTAGTATTTCGTGTGACAGAGATGACGCTCCACAAAGCGAGTATCTCTTTCTTAAGCACGATGCGACTTATAAATGGCCTGGTACTGTAAATGATTTTTGTATTGCAGTGCTCCACGCCCACCAACTAATGGCGAGTGAGTTTGCCCTTTCACTGCTGTCTTGCAAGTTGGGAGATGACCCCACACACTATTACGCCGTAGGTACTGCTATGCTCAACCCGGAGGAATCTGAACCGAAACAGGTAACCTTTGTAAGGCCCAGCAATTCTAATCCTATGATTCAGGGTTGACATAGCACTGTGCACTCCTGTATGTCAAAATCCACACTTTTGACATGCGGGATCATAGTTCGCGCCAAAAAAATTACTCCAAAAAAATTATTTCTTAAAACCTCCTCAGTTATATAAAAATAGAGTAAATATTAATGTAATACATACATTTATTACGTGTTATAGGGCAGGATAATATTGTTCCAATGGTCTGATGGCAAATTGACGCAAGTTGCGGAAAAAGAAATAAAGGGAGCCTGTTATACACTCGTGCAGTTCAATGGGAAATTATTAGCTTCAATTAATAGTACTGTAAGTAGTTTAATCGGAACTGTAATAAATATCGAAGTTATGCAGAAACAACAAAAGTACACGTCGAATTGATAAACTTTTTGGGCGATTTTGAATTTTACTTTTTATTCAGTAAATTTCAAAATTATTTACAAACTAGCCCTTTTGTTAAAAGCTAAAAGCCTCAATTTCAATCCCATACTTGTCTATACAATATTATAAGGATTCATATAGTTGCTGTTTTTGTCTGATCACCAATTTATTTTGTAAGAATAAATGTGACATTATTTGGGGATCAGTTTGATTACAAATAACTGTACATGCATGTCGTTATGTATAAAGAAAATATACTAGATTACTATTTTTATATTTAATGTTTTAAGTTTTTATTTGTTATGTTTATATTATGTTTTACTTTAGTTTTCTATTGTATTAGTATTAAGTTACTGTAAAAATAGGAAATAAGGAAAATAAATAAATGTTAATTGCTTTTTGTTATCAGGTCAGGTTATTCGAATGGACATCGGAAAAAGAATTACGATTGGAGTGTAGCCACTTTAACAATATTGTGGCGCTTTATCTTAAAGTAAAAGGTGACTTCATACTTGTAGGTGATCTTATGCGGTCTATGTCACTCCTACAATATAAACAGGTATTATAAATATTAATCTAAATGTCTCAAATGGTATTAACTCATTCAAATATTTATTTAAAATGTTTTTATGTTATTCTTTCTTATAAAGATATCAAAACTTTATAATCTTTGGCTTTATATACTTAAGGCATAATGTTTTTAGATGGAAGGCAGTTTCGAAGAAATAGCACGCGATTACAGTCCGAATTGGATGACCGCCATTGAAATTTTAGATGATGACACATTTTTGGGAGCAGAAAATAGTTCAAATTTATTTGTGTGTCAAAAAGATAGGTAAGTAGAAGAAAACTTACCTTTATAAAAACTCAACATTTTTGTGCATTCAAACACAGGAAAATATTTCAATATATTTTCTATCTTAAATGAAATATTAAATTTATGGAAAAGTCAGGTTAATTCTACATTTGCTGCGCTACTTATGTTTATTTCTCTTTTGTCCTTTAGCGCGGCAACGACGGATGAAGAGCGTCAGCAGATGAGCTACATGGGGCAGTTCCATCTGGGAGAGATGGTCAATGTAATGCGACTGGGCTCTTTGGTTGGTCAACACGCTGACACCGCCGCACCTGTACATAACCCGGCCACCATCGCCACTGTCAACGGCGCCATTTGTAAGACTGTTTGCTTTCAAACTAAATAGATGGCGCTATAATTAATTTGTGTAAACAGCTGAACGTGCTTTATTTATTATTGTTAAATACAACATTTTGCGCGTAAGTTGACGCGTTGACGGCTCATTGGTCTAGTGGTTAGTACCCCTGACTGCGAATCCATGGGTCCCGGGTTCGATCCCCGGCTGAGACAAACATCGATGTGATGAGCATTTGGTGTTGTGCTTAGGTCTTGAGTGTTTAAATATGTATTTATATGTCTATCTATAATATGTATGTATATCCGTTGCCTAGTACCCATAACACAAGCTTCACCAGCTTAGCATGGTACTAGGTCAATTGGTGTGAATTGTCCAATCATAAAAAAAAAAGTTAGATTGTGAATGACTATTTTAGTAGATTCAGTAGTAGTAGTAGTAGTATGAACTAATCAAATACATATAATTAAATCTCCAGGTCTAGTCGTCCAACTATCCCAAGAGCTGTATGAATTCTTGCACCAACTAGAAGAGAAGCTTACGCACACGATCAAATCAGTGGGCAAGATTCCTCACGCGTTTTGGCGATCGTTCAACACGGATATAAAGACTGAGCCCGCGGAAGGATTTGTCGATGGAGATCTCATAGAGAGCTTCTTAGATCTCTCTAGGGATATGCAACAGGAGACCATTCAGGGATTACAAGTAAGTATATAATGTCATTGACCCTGATTTGGTTAAATCGAGGTCATCGACGCGTTGTTTACTGTCGTCGATTTAATTAATTTTGACATATATAAACGTCAGTGTATAATTATTTTAAGAATAACTATTAAGAAATTTTACAGTATTTTAATGGGGTAGTCGCGCTTTATACTGCGGCACAGTCTAGAGGATGTATTATTATTACGAGGCATGCCTTTTAAGTTTTGTCGTTTGCAGAAAAAAACACAACTAGAACCTTATAGTACTTTTTATTGTTTTTCAAAGTATTCACTACGTAGCTTAATACACTTAAAGCTATTATAACATTAATTCCACTCCATTCGCTCAAACCAGTTATGATAACATTAATTACACTAAAGTGGAGGTGTTCAAAATGGCTGACTTGAAAGCGTCGACTGCTTCTTCACCGGACTGGAACCTTTGACCACGAAGACTTTTCTTAATTTTTGGAAATGTAAAGAAATCGTTAGGGCTTAGGTCAGGACTGTATGGAGGAAGGTCAAGAATTTCTACTTTTTCCTGCTTCAAATACTGAATTGTTTGACGAGCGCTGTGTGAGCTTGCGTTGTCGTGGTGCAAGGTGATGCGTCCCTTTAAGTTAGATTTTCGAAGTTTGGCGATGACTTGTGGCAAACAAACTGTGGTATACCACTCTGCGTTAACCATTCTACGATCTTCAAGTGCAATAGTCGCAACATGGCCGGTTTTTTCAACGAACGTGGCCACCATCATCTTTGAAGTGCTTCGAGAACGAACGAGTTTAGTCAGCTTTGGCTCGTCTTGAAAGACCCAGATTGTAGATTGTTGTATGGAATCAGGATCGTAGGCATAGATCCAAGATTCGTCATCACTGATGATGTCGTAGATTTGACTCTCTTCGGTTGAACCTTTGCAGAGTTTTCTTACACCATCTGAAGCGGGCCGCCTTGTGATCGTCGGAAAGCAGATGCGGTATCCAACGGCAAACTAGCTTTCTCACACCAAGCGCTTCATGCAAGATCTTCTGAATGGTTGTCCCTGAGATGCCTAATAGAGCCTCTATCTCTCGATACGTCACATGACGATCTTCGAGAATTAATTGTCTCACAGCAATGTTTTCTTCAGTGAAGGCGGATTTTGGGCGTCCTTCGCGAGATTTGTCACTAACACTAGTATGTCCACGCTGAAATTCTAAATACCAGCGTTCGACAGTCCGCAGACATGGGGCTTCATCACTGAACACAGATATTAGCTCTTCAAAACACTGAAGCCGTGTCAGGCCTCTTCTAAAGTTGTAGAAAATTATTGCACGAACATTTTTCTTAGAAAGATTCATTTTCGTACGTAACTTGACAGATTCAAATCGACGCTGTGACTAAACAATAGCATTAATTACTTATTTATTTATGTAAACCTACAGCTAACATAAATTATATACAATAACAAACAGTTACATTAAAAATATAGCCAAATATGGAATAAAATAAAATTTAATACAAAATGGTTCAAGAATTTATAAAAGGAAACAAACAAACAAAAACTATTCAATACGTTTATCTAAGTGGTACCTAATTTGGTTAATCCTAATACTATTAACTGTTTTGAGATTCAAAATGTAAACACATTTGAATATAGTACAGGTCCAAATTCAAAATTGCCGGGAAATATAGAAACGACAGAACTTAAAAGGCATACCTCATAGTTCTAATCTGAAACCATGAAGTTTAAACATATATTGACATCACATATGAAACAGATCAACATTATTGTTAATCAGATTTATTTTTCATACAACCACTCCATAACAAACGCTTGCAAAACAATTACCTACCATAAAATGCAACTGATCTAGGCTAATTAAAAAAAAAACTATTATGCATTATTTGTAATAGTTTTTTTTTTCATTTAGCTTAGATCTGTATGTGAATTTGTAAAACTGACTTTGTTGTCTAGTTAGATTACATTAATCTTTTACAGATCGACGACGGCGGCGTTATGCGTGAGGCGAAAGTGGATGACCTTATAAAAATTGTGGAAGATTTAACACGAATACATTAGTGTTTGATTAATAAGTAATATATATTTTAAGTTCCTTTCTTATTTTTATGATGTTGCAATAGTAATAATTCGATTAAGTTATATTTCAATTTTAAATCTTTTTTAAACAAATAGTCTTTGAGATAATACTTAAATAAATTAAAGTAAGAAAATATTGTGTTTTATTACAAGCAGATGCTAGCAACTTTATATTTGCTTTTATACATACTTTGAGGATTAGTATTGCCTGACATGAAAAAGTCTGACTTTAAGAAATTAAATAATTAATTAACTTTTGGACCATTAAAAAAATTGAAGATTACAGATAAACTTAGTGTTCACTATGTTAAGCTTATCACCAATTTTCGAATTATGCTAAAGTAGTATACTCTTTTGTATTAATGGTAGTGGACGTGGTAGACCCACATGTGCTTAACATAACCAGTAAAAATACCGGTTTATTTGTGGATAAACGTGTATTACGTTAATAATAAATATCTACTGCTAGTTATGTGCAACATTTATTTATTCATAAATTCTAAAATAAAATCTTCTAATAAATCTTGGAATTTCCTTATACTTTTTTGCAATCTGAACAATACAGGCCATAGCTCCTGGTAAAATAAGGTGATTATTTAACTGGAACTCATTAATACAAATAGATTATTATCAAAATGGCTTACAAGACAACAATTCGTATATGTCACGCTTACAGAGATATAATTATATTTTGACTGAAGTCCTAATACCACAGATGTTTCCTCAATTATTTTACTTCATAATAAATAAGTCGGTATGCTTTGTTTGCCCTACCATTGATCCTTTGTTGAGCTTTAATTTCATAAAATCTATGTATCTTCTTTTATGATATGATGTTATATGCACAACCATATCAACAGACATTGTTTGCGGGTTTGTACCATGTTAACAACTATATTGCATTCATATCAGGGCTCGGCACCAATGGAAATTGCTTGAAGGATAAAGGCAACTATCATGAGAAAAAATAAATAAATAAATCAGTGGCGCAACAACCTCTTTAGGTCTTGGCCTCAGATTTCTGAATCTGTTTCATGATCATTTTTAAATCTAATAGGCAAGTAGGTGATCAGTCTCCAGTGCCTGACACACGACACAAAAAGTCGTCGACTTTTTGTGTCTAAGACACGTCGGTTTCCTCACGATGTTTTCCTTCACCGTTCGAGCAATGTTAAATGCGCACATAGAAAGAAAGTCCATTGGTGCACAGCCGGGGATCGAACCTACGACCTCAGGCACGAGAGTCGCACGCTAAAGCCATTAGGCCATCACTGCTCATAATATCATGAGAAAACCTTCATGACACAAGACTAACGCACTTATTTGTGTTTAGAAGAAAATTATTCAAGAAACTAAAGCCACAATGCATATAGGGTTTTAGTGCCACTGGAGTATTATTTATTGCAACCAAGTCTATAATAGAACCTTTACTATTGTTAGTTGTCTAGTCTGAGTCTGACACTAGGTGGAATTTATTAAAGCCAAGAATCCATTGTCACAATGGCTTTTCAATGGCATGAAATGAAAGCACCATCCACTCCACTCTTCCACTTGACACTGAATTACTTATTGCTATTCTACAAGATTTGTACACCTTCTACAGTCTACATGGTGTTGAAAAACACTTGATGAGAATGACCCATAGTTATATTTACCGACAATATTTTAAATTAATATTTGATTCTATGAATATAATATATATTGATGTTATATTTAATACTATAACTTAATTTGAATGTAATACATAAATCAACCTTATATATCCAATAGCCATAACTTAAATTTTTTATCTACTGATAAGGTAATAATCACAGATATAGAATTACTTCCTAAACTGATCAGCTTTGTAATGTAAGAACCACATCAAAGCAAATAGACAACTTGGAGGACTGCTAATGGGGCCTGGTGAAGTCACTAAAGCCTCTATTTCTGGTATTGTTTTTTCCACAACTTCTATGATTTCATCATCAACACCACCTCCTGAAATTAGTATTTAAAACATAAGGTGGCTTCACCGATGAAAAACACAATTTGTCTTTCCAGCTTTGCTTGAATGCTTTAGTTCTTAAAAACATAACCTATACCACCAACAAAGGGGAAGAGGAATAAAGTAAATTGAAAACTGGTTTAAACAAATTTTCCTTATCCACAATAGTACACATTAAACTAAAACTTCTTTGAGAGATATATAACAACACATTGCACTACTCATCTCTACATTTTAAGTGCTTAACGGTAATGGTCCCCAACAGAAACTAATACATAATATATATATTTTACGTAGTTGGTCCCAAAGTTCTGTCACTGGCACATTATTTTTAGCAGGTCTTAGAAAGGAAGGTATGTGATAAGCCCCATAAAAATATGGAGAGTCTAAAGTTATCTTTAAAAAAAGAAGTCACTGAAATCGACATGAATATGGTGCGTGCTGTGATGAAACTGGCCGGGGCGCTTAAGGGCCTGTATTAAAAATAAGGGAGGTCATTTCAAAAAATTTGCTATTTCTATTCCTTAATTAATGTACTATAAATTGATATATCACTGATTAAAAACTGATCAGTACTTTTGTTTTTATCATTATTTGTATTCATGACAGAACTTTTCGGACCGACTATGTACTCTCTACTACTTACCTTGTTCTGTTTTCATTTCATCAGTAACTTCACAATAAAAGAATGTTTGTAAGGCACCCTGGACACCAACTCCTGACCTGCATAATTGTGTATATACATGTGAATTTCATAATATATTTTTTTCACTTACAAAAGTAATAAAAATTAGGTAATATTTGTCCTCTTAGAAACCATACCTATATGAAGTGATTCTTTGCAATTTCTTCAGAGGAACATTATAGCCACATTCTTCAAGAACTTCTTCTTGTGCTATCTCTTCTACACTTTTATTCTTATCAATGATACCAGCACACATCTCTAGTGCTATTCCCAAAGAAGCTGGATATTTATTAGTATCTATTTGATCAGATTGTCTGTCTTTTGGATGTACATTGTTATAATAAATTGCTGAAATGAGGATTTTAATATTAGAGTTAATATGAAACGGTAATATTGCCCAAACTGCACAACTAATCGTGAAAAAAACTATTGAATTTGGATACTAACAATAATTGTAAAGATAAAATTTTGAAAGCATATTCGTAAAAAATAATGTACAACAAGCAATATCTTTCAACAAGTGTTGTATATAACTGAGTTATAAGTTAACTCACCAGGCCGAAATTGTTTAACAAAAATCATAACCTTTCTTGTAACATTAAATACAATAACAGCTACACTATCATGTACTTCAAGCAAGTCCCAATTCTTTTGCTTTCCATTTTGAGTATAATGTAACCGAAATGGCTTAACATATTGAGACTCTGGTAAGGGAGTTAGATATACGTCCTTTAAGTCTTCCATAATACAGAAATTGACAATATTATAAATTTTTTATTGCGGTCCGATATCAAAATTCAAAAATACTTTTCTTCTTTACCCCAAAATCCAGGGTTGCCAACTCCTACAAAATGTTCCCCCTAGAACCAACGTCAAATACCCCTAAATGTCGATCAAAAACCCCTAAAGTTGTGCTTTTTTCCTTCTAATACAATATTATCAAATGTCATTGGGATAAGCTTCTAATATTTCGTCGAAGGCATCGGCTTGGATATCGCGCTGCGTTTTGCTGTTGCTGATCCTTTTGAAATCGTATATATTGACGTTAAATGATCTGATCATACGGTTAGAAGGAACAAAATTTGACACAGGAAAGCGTTTATTTAGCTTTTCGTTCGAAGCTTAATACAAATTTTATAGAATCGTGTGTTTGTAGAGAAAAAAATTCTTGAATAAAGTACCCCCTAAAAATCCCCCTAAATCCCACTAAAAAACCCTGGACATCTTGATTACCCCTAAATTTTGGGGAAAACCCCCAAGTTGGCAACACTGACTAAATCCCTAATTATTGTCCTATATACTCTATGAAATATGAATTATGATTCTTATACAGAACATATAAACATAATATGATAACTACTAGGACGATGCTTTCGACCTTTTTGATTGGATGGATATCTGCTTCTATATTTCCGGTGCGTAGGTTTTTTACTTCACTTTTATTACAACCTGCTGAATCAAATCCCGTTTTTTTTAACAGGATGCAAACGATTTTTTATTTCACTTATTGCCTTTCTGCAGAGGATTTGGAAAAGTAGTCAAACTCTTTCGAATATGTCTAGTAAACTTTTTTTAATAACTTTGAATATCGAAATGCAAGTTTTCCGCTTTACTGTAAAGTTTTTTTTTACAGGAGGCAAACGAATTTCACTGCCTTTCGAGAGGATTGGAAAAGTAGTCAAACTCTTTCGAAACGTCTGTAAACTTTTTTAATAACTTTGAATATCGATGCAAGTTTTCCGCTTTACTGTAAAGTGTAAAGGTCAGTACTCACATACGGTATTACTCGATAGTTTTACTCGAAGTCGAGTAAAAATCAACGTGTGGACCGCAAAACTCACAGCTCGAAGGCTCGCACCGAGCCGGCTCGATGGAATTAAATGAAAGTAATTTCCTTCGAACCTACTCGAAGCGAGCCGTCAAACGTGACTCGAACTTGTGTACGTGACTGCGAGTGGCGAGCGTCAGTCTGGTATTGTTTATCGTGATTGAAACACGTGTTTTTAAAAGAAATGGATTTGCGAGTTTATTCCAAAAGCGCTATAGAAGACTTTATTAACACATATAGACAGTGTGAGTGTTTATGGAATGTCAAGTCCAAAGATTACTACCACAAAAATAAGAGAAATGAATGTTATGATAAATTACTAGCTGTGCTTAAAACTGCTGATCAGGATGCAAATAAAGAAACCGTGGTCAAGAAGATAAACAGCCTACGTGCTTCTTATCGTAAAGAAAGGAAAAAGACACGTGAATCACGAAGTGGAAGTGACGCTGCAGAAGTATAATTATAATACAAAGTTGTGGTATTTCAAGCTTCTAAATTTTTTAGATGATTCAAGTCCGATTTTACCTACAAGGGACAATCTAAATGAAACACATGTAAATTGCTATACTTTTTATTTATTATTTTTATAATTGTAATTATAATTAAGCTAGTATTAAGTAATCCAAAAAATAATTAGCTCAGTACCTCTTTTACATTTTTCTTTTAATTTTTTGATTTTTTATAAAGCACTGGGACTTGCTAAATACAGCCACCGTTCCTTTGTTGACAGACATCTTTGGCTCGAACGGTTGGTGAATACTGAACGGCGCGCCTCACTGATAGATCAATGCTAATGTGTGACGAAAGCCCATGATGTTTTACTCGAATTTAGCTCGAGAGTAATATTGTAGTACTGACCTGACCAGTTAAAGTTTGTCTGTGTCCAACATAGCAGGCATCATAGCGCGGGCAACTTTCCGTGTTGATCAAAGCTCTCTGGAGGAGGAAGGTTTAATGCTTCTAAACACCGGTGGCTGGTGACACTGTTACAAATGTGTGGCGGTAGCCCGGAACAGCTACCAGAGGCTGTGGTCAGGGGCTAATTCGTTCGAGTCTTTAGTTTAGGAGGTAAAATAAAGAGGGCGTATCACATAAAATTTTAGGTGAGGTTGGCTTAACTATTACCAACAATATTTATACCAATTACTACTCTGAATGGTTTCAACTTAGTGATGCCGACTTAGGATTTTCTCCCAAAATTTAGGAAGAATCGAGATGTCCTGCTGGATTTTTAGGAGGTACATTTATTTAGGGGGTACTTTATACAAGAAATTTACTTCTTTTTTCCTAAAAACGCACGATTCTATATTAAGCCGAGAACTCAACAACAAACTGAACCAAATATAAACTCCAAGCGTGACTATAGCTGAAATATCAAAAAGTTAAAATACTCCAAGATCAAAGTTTTATACTATTTTATGCTACTTTAAGGAATTTTAATACATATCTGAAATTATATCGAAAAAAAAATACACCTAAATATCGGTTTTAAATCGATATTTAGGTGTATTTGAAGTTGGTCCTATAGAGTATAGGGAACATACTGTAGGAGTTGGCATCACTGGTTTTTTTCCTCATATATTGCTAATGAATAAATCTGTGCATTTAATGCGTGGGTAATTTATAACATAAACTTACCTATCATTTATGGTTTTAGGTGTTATAAAAAATTATAATTTTTAAATGTTTAATTAATAAGTGATTATATTAGTAGCTGAAAACAACATGATTATTGGTTAATACCAAATATGTCCAAAGCTGAGAAAGGACTGAAACCGGGTATTATTATCAAACTCTCTTGTGAAACTGTTCAAAAGTTATCTGAAGACGAACAAAGTGTAAATGACAACGAAAAAAGCTCAACGTCAAATTTTGATGTTCAAAAGCAGATTGGTGATGATCATAAAGATATTACAAAAAATCATAGATTGCCATTAGTTAGTAAAGAGGTTAAACAAAGTATCATTTTGGAACCAAATGCAAAGAACAATCAAGACATAACCTTAACAAATGATAATCTAAAAAGTTTTGAGTCTTGGGGTGAGTATGCCCCTTACATTACATATGAAGACGAAGAAGCGTTTTATACTGATCCCAATACACACAAAAAATACAAATGGAATAAATCAAGTAATATATGGGATCCCCAAGCAGAAAATGAGGTGCCTGGTAGAGAGTATAGCTATGAAGATGATACCCATGTTTACACAGATTCTGATGGATCAAAATTCTTCTGGGATGCCGTAAAGAAAGCATGGATACCTAAAGTTGATGATGACTTTCTTGCTTTATATCAAATGTCATACGGTTTTGTAGACAATGTTAAACCTAAAGATGTTCTTGAAGAAAAACCTAAAACTGAAAAGAAACAGGAGGCTAACTTAAAAAGGAAAAATGAACCACAGTGGTTTGAACCATCCGATCAAAATAACACAAAAGTCTACGTCTCCAATTTACCATTAGATACTACAGAAGATGAATTTGTTGACCTAATGCAAAAATGTGGTCTTGTTGAACGAGATCCCGGCACACAGAAAATGAAAATTAAGCTCTATATGGACAAAGAACAAAGCTGCTTTAAAGGAGATGCTCTTTGCACATACATAAAAATTGAATCTGTTAATTTAGCTTTGAGCTTACTTGATGGCTGTGATTTTAAAGGTAACAAAATAAAGGTTGAGAAAGCTCATTTTCAATTGAAAGGTGAATATAACCCAGCATTGAAACCTAAAAAGAAAAGGAAAAAAGAACTTGAGAAAATTAAGAAAATGCAACAAAAATTGTTTGATTGGAGGCCAGAAAAAATTGTTGGAGAACGCTCTAAGCATGAAAGAGTTGTGATTGTTAAAAATCTTTTTCATCCCTCTGACTTCGATAATGAAGTTCAGTTGATACTTGACTATCAACAAGACTTGCGAGAAGAGTGTGGTAAATGTGGTGATGTCAGAAAGGTTGTAATCTATGATCGACATCCTGAGGGGGTTGCCCAGATAACTATGAAGGAACCCGAACATGCAGATGCTGTTATACAACTTATTAATGGCAGATGGTTTGGCAAACGGCAAATAACTGCTGAGATATGGGATGGCAGAACTAAATACAAAATTGCCGAGACAGATGCAGATATAAGTAAAAGGATAGACAAGTGGGATAAATTCTTGGAGCAGGGAGAAAAGGATTGTAAAGATGTGGGTAAGAAAATCCAAATTGAAGATTCATCGGAAAAAAGTTGTATAAAAGAGTAAAACTACTTATTACTTATAAAATCTTTTTATTAAACTATCTAAATGGAAGTATAGGTTTTATTTTAAAAACATCTTTCTATTTTGTCCTACCAAAGTTGTGTGTGAAATTTTATTGTTAGTAAATATAATTAATGTAAATTTTGTGTTGTATCTGGCAGACTGAGTGTAATATATTATAAATGTCACAGTGCTTATGGCGTCTCCAGTTTGACACCAAAACGAAAAGTTAGTTTTAGCAGTTTGGGTTTATCGCTATCTATCCCATTACAATGAAAATTTTAAGACTTGTTAATGTGTATGTTATATAAGTAAAATGTAAATGAATTTATCATGTGTGGACTGTGAAGTGTCAAGTATGTCGTATGAGGCTGGGGCTAGCTTACGTGTTATAACTTATATAGCTACTAGCTAGCCCACAGACAAGACTGCAATACTTAGAATATCAAAGTGTATTGTGATATAAGTCTATACTTCAACTAGCAGCTTGCACCAGGCATGATTTAAAAATATGTAGTTGCAAAAAAGTATTGTACATAATATATAAAAAATCGGTAGACATACAGAATGTCTACAATTTATATAAGCACTTAGCACAGACCAACTACCAAGATAATTTTAGAAATACAAACGTACATTATGCACCACGTATTTTTATACATAGGTAACTCAATTAATTTCACAGTTTAATATCACATTACGTGACACCTACATAAGTCTAAAGGCACTTTTTTTTTAAAAGCACAGCTTCAATGTCAAGTGTCAAAACTCAATCGACATTGACAACTTGACAAAATGAAACTAGAACCACTAGAGACAAGAACTATTTTAATCTGATTCGAATTTTGTTTTATTAAACACAATAACAGGTTTATGAAGCTTATATTTAACCTTATAATCCCAAGATATGCGTATAAGCAATGGATTTTGGGTATCAGCGATCAAATTCACTTGCTAGTTGAGGTGCCTGTACGCAGTCGAGCTAACCAGGCGGTCTCGATGCATAAAAACAGGATATGATAACATGGCCGTGCAATCTGACTCCGGCGGGAAGGACGATGTGAAGACACAGTTTGTAACACGAGAAGGGACGTACCGGTTGATGACGCTTTCGGAGTACTCACGGCCTAACCGTGTGGGTTATACTAGTGGCTCTGGTTCCACACATGTTCGAGTCTCTTTGGTGACTTTGCCTCCAGGTGCTGCTCCTGGCTCTGATGGACCTACCTCAGAAGACAGAATTTGTTTTAACCATGGAAAAGAGCTATATGTGTATGTGTATAAAGGCATTAAAAAGGTATGAAAATAATATTTAGCTTTACCATATCTTAATATCTTCAAGTAAAGATAAAACATGCTAAGATGATATGATATATATGTAAGTTTGATCTGCTTATTAAAATATTGTATGTGCTTAAGGATTTTCTAATTAATAATTTGTAACATAACAATAATGAAATTTACAATTTTAGGTACAAATTATAACTTCTTCAGGCATATTAAACATGTTTAAGGACTGTCTTAGTTTGAGAGATAAATTGGGTTGTGACTAGCTAAGACTTAATAATATATATGTAGAAAACTACTTACAATTAACTGAAACCTTTTGTCATAAGTTATATTAATAGTATTTAGATTATTAAGAGAATTTTGTATACTTTTATTAATATTTAAATTGGTAAAATTAAATTTAAATTGTACCATAACAATATACAAATATTCCATGAACATTAAGATATTTTTGTCTATAATGATAAAAAGGAAGATGATAGTAATTATAAAAAAAAAAAAAAAAAAAAAAAAAAAAAAAAAAAAAAAAAAAAAAAAAAAAACCCCCCCCCCCCCCCCCCAAACCCCCCCCCCCCCCCAAAAAAACCCCCCCCCCCCCCGGGAAAAAAACACCCACCCCCCCCCCCCCGGGGGCGCGGGGGAAATCTCTCCAACAAACAAAAAAAAAAAAAAAAAAAAACCCCCCCCCCCCCCGGGGGAGGGAAATAAAAAATCTAAAACCAAAAAAAAAAAAAAAAAAAAAAAAAAAAAATTGGGGCCCCGGGGGGGGGGGGGAGGTGGTGTTATATTTTATTTTGGGGAAAAAAAAAAAAAAAAAAAAAAATAAAAAAGAAAGGGGTGTGGGTTGTTGTGGGGGGGGGGGGGGGGGGGGGGGGAAAAAAAAAACCCCCCCCTCTCTCCCTTTCCACCCCCCCCCCCCCCCCCCCCCCCCCCTTCAGAATTTAAAACCCCCAAACCTTTTTTTTTGCGCCCCCCCTGATTTTCGACTTATAGAGGTTCTACTGTAATTATAAAATACATTGATAATATATTAAGTTTAATTTTTAATATCTCCTGTGTGTAATTATTTTAACAAATAAACAATATAGTTTGTATAAATAACTCTTAAAATTGTTATAAATTGGTTTTATTCAATGAATATAATGCTAAGACTATCAACTACTACACAGTAGTTACATTAAATTAGATTAAAATCTTTCATAATCTTATTTTCCTCTGAGATAACTTAAGCACACATAATACTGTTTCCTGCATTATGTAAAATGGCATTCAAAGAAATCATTTCATTAAGTTTGAACGTCTATTTTTTACAATTAGATTAATGTAATGCTGTAGTATACTGCTACCTTCAATTTTTTTATAAGTAACTCATGAATTTTGATTTTTAGGCAGCAGACCTCACAAAACCAGTGGATAAAAAGATGTATAAGGGCACAAACCCAACCTGTCATGACTTCAACACGGTCACGATGACACCAGATAGTGTTTCATTAGTCATAGGCTTTTCTACTGGCCAAATACAATTAATAGATCCTATTAAGAAAGAATTAAGTAAACTTTATAATGAAGAGGTGAGTCTAAGGATAAAAAAATCAGTCAAAATGAGTTGAATTTATGACTAGTGAGACAAGATAAAAAACATGGCTCTAATTTAAAGTGAAATGTTAGCCAACAATAGGTAAATTTTAGTAGAAACTTTAGAGAGAGAATATTAGAAGATATTAACAATTTCATTTAATTGAGAAAAAACAAATTTATGAATGTGATTTAAAAGCAAATACAAGAACAAGTGCTACTCTTACTTTTAAATTTGTTGTTTTTTGGCATATATATTTATGTATAATAGATTGATTTCCCAACATAACAATTCCAGAGACTGATAGATAAGAGCCGAGTCACATGCATGAAGTGGGTGCCAGGCTCAAGTAACCTTTTCATAGCAGCGCATGCATCGGGCCAACTTTATGTGTACAATGAGGAGTTAAACTGTGGGACCACGACACCACAATATCAACTTTTCAAGCATGGTGATGGCTACTCAATACATACTTGTCGGACTAAGAGTACTAGAAACCCACTTTACAGGTAGTTGATACAGTTTCTGCATGAAATGCTATACTTATTTTTTAATGGCAATAAATTCCAACTTTCTAAGGTTGGTAATTGAAAAAAAATTAAAAGTTATCTTAAGTTATGTGTTGTATAACTTTGATATATTAATAGCTATTCTACTGCTTGATGTAACTCAGAAACGGCGTAAGTTAGAATGATTAAAACTACACATCTAGCTTCTGGCGAAAGGAAAATAACTATAGAATAGAAATAATTATTAATGATATAAATTTTCTTTTTGTCCTAGTTGATAATTTATTTATGGTTTATCACAACTATTACAAACTTTTTGAAAAATTGCAGGTGGGTAATAGGTGCAGAGAGCTGTATAAACGAGTTCGCATTCTCTCCGTGCGGCACGAATCTGGCGGTTGTCTCTCAGGACGGCTTCTTGCGCTGCTTTCACTACGATACCATGGAACTCGTCGGGCGAGCTCGCTCCTACTTTGGCGGCTTCCTCTGCGTCTGCTGGTCACCAGACGGGAAATACGTTGTAGTGGGAGGAGAAGACGATCTTGTTACCGTCTGGTCCTTCAGCGAAAGACGGGTCGTGGCCAGGGGTCAAGGGCACAGGTCATGGGTCTCGGTCGTCGCCTTCGACCCATACATAGTCAGCTTGGGTGAGCCGGCCACGGAAGATACGCGCGAGGACAAAAGTGAAAGTGCACAGAGTTACAGGCTAGGCAGTGTTTCTCAAGACACACAGTTGTGCTTCTGGGACTTAACCGAAGACGTTCTCAAACCGGCCGTGCGAGCGAGAGCATCTACACACCTTTCCCCTAATAGCAACAATATTTCCTCGAACGGTATCCCCGGAACAAAAGTACATCAAAAATGTACCAAAAACAACAAAATCGGGCATAAACATGCGGAATTAGGTGGAAATAACGCCGCCGGCGAACCTTCCGGCGCGAAAGCAGCTAAATCGAAATCGAATAACATTTCCACGTTGAATATTAACGTCGGAAAGGCGAAAGAGGAAGCGTCCGGATCGTTAGGGGTTAATTTTACGCAACGACTGGCAGCTTTATCTTTCGGGGAACGTCGGTCAGATCACAGACGGAACTTTAGTTTGACAAAGAGTACAGATAAGTCATCGGCGGCCAATACGGTAGCGTTAAGGGGGAAGTCAGCGGGGGCGCAAACGAACGATAGCTGTGACCCCGTTAAGTTAATAGGGACTCCGTCGTGCCCCCGTTTCGACGAGTGTCCCGTCCTGGAGCCGCTCGTATGTAAGAAGATAGCGCATGAGAGGCTAACGGCCTTATTGTTTCGGTCGGAGTACTTTATAACTGCGTGCGCCGACGGGTGCGTGAACACTTGGTCTCGGCCGTTACGTTCCGCGCCCGGCCCGACCCGCCGGGACCGCGTCGACCTGACTGACTAGCCCGACCTTATTGAGTTGTACCGACAGTATTGCTCCATTTATTATGCCAGTTTTATAAATTTACTCATCATAATCTTGAAAAATCCGACAATTTTTTTTAATCATATTAGTTAACCGTCTTTAATATTATTTATTATATTATATCTCGGAGTGGTAGTGTGTGGTACAACGAATAGGAGTAGATATATTCGATGTCTTGCTTCATGGCTACTAATACTTTAATGCCTCGGTCGTTTCTGATCACCTTAACAACCGGTTAAAGACTGTTTAATTTTTAATAGTAATGCAGGATAATACGAAATGGCAAAATGTTAACTAAGGTACTTTTTTAAAACAAGCCTTTTTTGAAAATATATTTTATATCTTATTTGGAGCAAGATATTAAGTGATAAAAAGCGTGTTAGAGATTTGAAATTGTATAAACTTGTGTATATACTTTAAGCCACCATCTCTTGTAAATATAGGAAAGCGATCGCAATCCAAGATTGTCCGAGTCGCCACTATTTCGGCTGTTAATACTTTATGGATATATTAAAAGTATGTTTCATTACATACTATTAAAATATGTTTTCAAGGGTCAACAACGTAATGTGGTACTGGTGAACTGCATTATGTGGACCCTTACCACTTGTTTTGAATAAGTAAAACTAGTTTGGTTGGAGGATAAATTTTCTTCATTGGGTATAAACTGGAACATGCTTTTAAAACATCATAGACTTGGAAGGGGCATTATTGTAACGATTCTTACATAAATCTACACAATACCTAATTAGTTAGAAAAATGAGTTTATATAGAAATGCACCACCATATTATAACTCTTTGTGTTTATACTCTTAAAATTATTTATTTAATAAATTATATTGTTGTATTATAATGCGGTTTCGATTCGAATTAATAATTTCGTTTTGTGAAAAAGTGTGGCGAGGAAATAAGTTTCTGTAATTTGTAAAAGAGGCGTGGGCACATCCTATTCCTATGTTCATTCGCAATTTAGAAAATCTTACGGAAAAAGATTATGAATATCGCTCTTGATATTGACGAAATTGATATCATATAGTTTTTTGTAGCACAAGAAATTTGACTGTTGATTTTTTCTGACTGTTCATATCTGCCAAGTTATTTAACTGCTGCACCTTGTTAAAAGAAAGTGTTATAAGTACTAGGCAATTTAGACGAACTATGATATGTCTTATTCTATTATTGATATCATATATTTCGATAAATTAGTTATTAATTCTCCAACTTTATACTACACAATACTTGACACTTTCATTCTTTTTTTTGATGGTTTCTGTGTAAACGAACCTTCTGGAAGTATTTAACGGCAATAATCATTGTAATTTTCAGATTAACTTTTAGACCATAGATAATATCGCAATCATATTATAATAAATAAAATAAAAAAATTACGCGTAAAAACTCGCGCAGTTTATTTGAATAGGGAAAGACTTAAAAATCTATTGTCTCTTGCCAATTTATATGACGGTTCTCGTCTAAAAGTGTCAGGATCAGTTTTGCACATTCCTATACCCGCCGATTATGTTGGTGATGGCATGTAAGACATAAATGTTTCTTTATAAAAATCAATGATATAAGAACTGATTAAAAGTAATAAACTAGTGCACATACTAGCGCCATTTTTAACTTTATAACATTTTCATATTGGTTTAGTTATAATGAATATTTAAAATGACTACTCTGTTACATATGAATGAATATTGTTTAATTATTTGCGATTAAAGCATTTATTCAGTTTCTTGAATTTATACCAATTATATTGTATAATCTATTACAAGCATCCGGTCGAAGTTTTATTTTATTTAAAAGAGTAAAATTAGAATGTAAGTAGTTACAAATTCGCGGTACTTAATCAAGAGTACTAAAAACTCCTAGAGGTTTCTCATAAGGGCGCGTTCAATTATTACGTAACGAGTTTTTATTCCTTTTGTAAAACGTTACGATGCGGGGCGGGGATTGAATTACGCGTTATTGTTAATATTATTTTCGACTTACACCACATAATAGTAACTAAAGAGACACAAGGTGGTCACGAAACGTTTTACTATACTTGAGTACAGTACTGTACTAGGGTACTGAAAAACGTTACGGCGAGTTACATGGGGGGGGGGTCAATAATCTCCAAAAATTGCGTTACGTAATACTTGAACGCTCCCTAAGTCACATTTAACACGCTCGTTATATCTTATTAAATTTTCCGCTTTGTGTTTATGTTTATTACTTTAGTACTCATATAAAAAATTTTTCGCAATTTTGTTGTATAAAACGTAAAAATCCTTTTTCTTAGTCTATTAGAAATCTAGTCCAAAAATTGAATTAATGCTTTAAGAACAAAATACTTAACAAGTTAATTGTTATATTATGTTGTATATAGTAAATCAGTAAATAAGTAATTTTATTTACTTTAGCCGCATTTATATATTAGTGTATCTTGAGTCATGAGCAAAAGGTTGTAGGGAAAATATTTCCTCGTGTATTATATGATAATTTCTCTACGGCTGAAGGAGATATCTCATGAATGTTGCTTATGGCATTACATATGAACAAAACAAATTAATGGAAATTTACGTTAAACTAGTATTGCATCTTCCACTGAGTTTATGGATCAGGGGCATGTGCTATCAAAATAATAGTACCGTGTCTACATAATAATTTATTATTATCTTAAGTTTTTGTAAAGGAAGATGACAATACTATTTAATGTATATAAATTTGTTTCGTGTTTGTTGTGATAACAATATTCACAAGATCCAAATATGAGAAGCCGAATGTTTTTAAAAACAAATGATTGTTATTTGTATGAGGCGTTGAAGGAGTTTGTTCACGCTTGACTTGTTAATTTATTGAAGTTTTTAAACTAGTGAGACACGAATTTTGAGCCTATCGAGTTTATGATAAAATAAATAGACGATTCTCTTTATTTATTAGTTTTAACCTTTTACCTTTCCCCTTATTAGTGTAGTCAGAAGGACAGACGAGATATTAAATTTTTTTTTTAAAAAGAACTATTGTTTTCCTAGTAATGAGATTATTGGTTGAGGATTTCGAAGCGACCGGGAATATTGAGGACAACACAGATTTAGCTACATAAACGGCCAGTAATTATACATAATTGGCTTTTAATATATGGTCAAACCACATAATAAAATGCCGAAACCAGGAAGATGTTTTCGTGTTTAGATGAATGAAAAGGTAGTTTTAGAATTCAAAACAAACGCTTTAATCTAATAAAGTTTTAATAGAACTAACACTCGCTAAAATCCAGGATCCCATTCCGTTGTGTGAGTGACATCTACGAGTTTATAGCACACTACGATATCTCCGGGCTGTACGTCAAAGCTCGTATCATCGAACCGGATCCCGCATTCTGTGTCATTCTTTATTGATGTTACTTCGTCTCTTAAATGCTTCATTGAGGCTAATTTACCTGCAAATATTTTAAGTTATTAAAAAGGTAATCTTCACAGTCCACGCGAATGACGTCAATTATTTATAATTATTGTTAAATTAAAAAAAGCAACTAAATATGCTCAGATACGTGTAAACACCGTAAAGTTTTGACAGTTTTTATTAATAAGAAAGTCAATTTTATTTAAAAGCAAGAAATACTCTCGAGCAACAATCTGATGTCAAATCACCTAAAGAATTTAAATAAGTTTATTGTAAGCAAAGGTTAATATGTGTACAACTTATATCAACTTCTTAAAACAAACAAAATTTTTACTTTTGTAGTAAGCTCGGAAGCAGATAAATTTTATTTGCCTTTCCTTTTCTTCACGTAATATTATTTTTTGTGATAAGACGTTTACTCACCTTCGAACACGACTTGATCATTCCGTATCACTTTATACAAAGCCTGTCTCAAAAGCGTTCCTTTGGTACAGCGACATCCAGCCACCGGCACTTTCTTCTTGCCTTCCGAAACTAGGAACTGTTGCAAAACTTTTGCCTCACCTAAGAAAAATATATATTTTATACTAAGAAAAACACTTTTTGAACGGATTTGAAGTTATGTTTTATTATAAATTTACAATTATTTTACATAATTTTAAATTTAACCGACGTTTCGCGTGCTTAACAGCGTGCGTGGTCACGATGACTGAAGACAAAAGGTGTTGAATGTCAAAAAGTATCACAGCTGTAGAAAAAGTTGTGTTATCTGTATTTATTTCCCCGGAGTTGGTATCGACTATCGACTAGGAGTTAGTAGGTAGAGTTACTTTTTGACATTCAACACCTTTTGTCTTCAATCACCGTGACCACGCACGCTGTTAAACACGCGAAACGTCGGTTAATTTTAAAATTATGTAAAATAATTGTAAATTTATAATAAAACATAACTTCAAATCCGTTCAAAAAGTGTTTTTCTATGTCTAAAAGTTATGTCAATAAAAGATAATACTATTTTATACTTTTTTGTTTTGTTTCTGAAGGTGATTGAGAGAGAGAGAGAAACATAGATGTCCTAAAAAATTAAAAACCTACCAAGAAGCTCCTCCTGCTGTGTAGTGGGAATCTTCTGATTGATGAGCTGCTTCACCTCATCCACCAATTTGTAAATAACGTTGTGCCTTTTCACTTCTACATTGTTCTGCTTCGCCTCTACGGCTAAAGCAGGAGGTATATCCACGTTGAATGCGAATATGACAGCATTAAATGCTTCTGCTATCTAAAAATACCAAGCAATGACTAATATTGTTTTATAATTACTTTTTTTTTACTTTAAAAATACGATAAAATACAAAAAATGCATGTCACATTGATAAATACATAGCAACTATGTGTCACTGTAAACTAATGCAGAAGTGGCGGACAAACTTTTAATGATTAAATTAATTTATAAATGTTTCAAATTTCAACATGTACCGGAAGCTGTCTATTCTATATAATATAGTAATATACTAGCTGACCAGGACAGTTAATGAATGTCGTGTTACAGATTAGCTGAACTTAATTTATGATTTTATAAAAGTAATACAATAAATTTAAGTTCACTCCTATCAGAGCGAATTTCAACACCCAACATAACAATTTGCCTTGATTTGTTTTATTATATATATAAGTACCTTGTTATTTCATTGGTTTACACAAAATAACCGCACGCATATATATATAAGAAGAAAAGACAATATTTTCGAATTACTGACATTATTCTAGATTTTTAAAATCTAAAATCCGCTAATATCCGAAAGCATACCTCAAGGTCATTAGGAGTCAACTGGCCGACCCCAAAGTGTACTAAATCGAGCCTCACAGTATGATGCTCGTCGTAAGTCTCCAAAATGTTGAGAATCGCTTCAACTGAACCATCCACGTCACCTGCAATCAGTGGCGTAACAATAGGGTGGCAGGGCTGGCAAAAAGCCAAGAGATATTATGTTCTATGGATGAATGTGAAGTCTCAATACACATTGGGCTAGCGTGGAGGCTACAGACCATTCCCTCTCGCGCAAGAGAGGAGGCCTATGGCCATTAGTATGGTATGGTACATATACAACGTGTAATTGAGTACTCTGAAAATCTCAAAGCTGTTATGGCTATATTTTAATTTAAACATTATCATTTTTTTAATTTGTGGATAATAAATAAAGTGTTAAATAAACAAATATCAGCAATATTTTAGTTATAATAAAAGAATACCTGCACTTTTCTATTTCTACGTCGTTTTTTTAATTTGGTCAGATTATTCGTGGGGGACTTCTGTAATGAACTTTTATAATTTAAAAAACGTAGAAGTAGAAAAGCGCAGGTAAAAAAAAAATATCTAATAAAACCGTCGTAGAGCAGTGTTGGCCTAGTGGCTTCAGCGTGCGACTCTCATCTTTGAGATCATAGATTCGATCCCCGGCTGTGCACCAATGGACTTTCTATCTATGTGCGCATTTAACATTTGCTCGAACGGTGAAGGAAAACATCGTGAGTAAACCGACATGTCTTAGACCCAAAAAGTCGACGGCGTGTGTCAGGCACTGAAGGCTGATCACCTACTTGCCTATTAGATTTAAAAATGATCATGAAACAGATTCAGAAATCTAAGACCAAAACCTAAAGAGGTTGTAGCGCCATTGATTTTTTTTTAAGTAAAACTTCTTTAGGCGCGACTAGGGAGTTCGTAGAGTAGAGACTCAGATTTTTTTTCTGACGGAAGTAACGCTTACTTGTGTAGTTAGTTAGTCTGTGTAGTTCCGGTATTTAAAAATAATAATTCGGATTGGTCGTAAGTATATGTCAATTGTCATATACTCCACGCTTCTTGACTTATACGCCAGCTAGTGGCAAATATCATAATCAATCAGGATTATTTATTTCCAAATTTTTCGTAAATATTTTAAATTGCAAAGTTTTTTGAAAATCTCTAAATATACTTATTGATTTATTACTTTTAATCTAAGTAAATTAATAATAAATTTTCTGACAATTGCGACATTCTATAATATTCAATAACAAGGTTATATTGACATGTGTTGATCTAACCTTCGTCTTTGAATAATCTTTGTAAAGCACATGAATAATAAATATAATTAAATTATAATATTCATTATTAAAGTTAATATTTAATCATTTCAGTGATATATGCCATCAACGCCAAAGAAGTTTTACTTCAATCGCGCGTAAAGGTTACACGCACACACTTTTTTTTTAATAACACTGTCGTAGTATACCTTTAACAAGTACACTGAGGGTTGGATGGCCATCATCTTGTATCATCTTGTCCCTCGGGCCGGTGGCGCGTACGCGGAACCGTCCCATTGCGCGACGTTTCATCAATTGTTCCCGGTACAAAGCATTATGTTCCGCCGCCTTAACCGTGATCACTTCGAGATCCGATTGTTGTTTCTCCTTCATAAATTGGTTGTGACGCCATCGCATAACTTCGTTGGCTCTTTTCTGTTGTAACAATCAGAATTCTATTACAAAATATTGCCTTTGATTTAGTTTTTAAATCCGTTAAAGAGTTTCATTTTTATCATATATAATAAACATTTTGGTTTCCCTCTATGCTTTTAGTTTGTTTAAAAACCCTAAGGATGTACTGTATGTCAAAAAATTAAGCGTGTATAATTGACTACAATATATACTGCTCAAAACAATTAGCGGAACAAGATTTTTCGTTGTTCCCGGGCGCTTGTGTGCTCAAACTTACATTGAAAATGTGCTCGAAGATCATGTTTGGCCCGCAGCATATGGTATGGGCCCAGATTTTCTTTTAATGCAAGATAATGCCAGGCCGCATACTGCAGCCATTACGTCAGATTACTTACGACAGCAGGAAATCCGTGTAATGGAGTGGCCTACCATGAGCCCTGACCTAAATCCAATTGAACACATTTGGGACTTGCTTGACAGGCGCATCCGGAAGCGTCCGATTGCACCTCAAACACTGCAGCAGCTCACTGAAGCGCTGATTGAAGAATGGGAGCGAATTCCACAAGAAGATATTCGAAGGATCATACGAAGCATGCCGCGTCGTTGTCAAGCCTTGATTAGGGCTCATGGAGGCCAGACACGTTACTGAAAGTCACTAAAGACGAATATTCAAACGATATAAGAATATTTCTTTGATGGACCTTTTTTATCACCAATTAGTTTTTCGTCTACAATGCACATTTAAATTTTTTTTTAATAAAAAAAAATACAAATTGTTTTTTTTATTAATTGTAGTAATTAACAAATTAACAAGGTAAAAAATAGCGTACAAGTTAATTTAAATCTAATTTTAGTTTATGCAATAGAAATGAGAAAAATCTTGTTCCGCTAATTGTTTTGAGCAGTATATAATGAAACAAAACTCCTTGAAGAAAACATCAGATATTAGATTATTATCTAGCTACAAATTAACACATAAAGCGACTCATGTCTCTATGTATTGTAGAATGTACGGTGTGTACCCATTTTACCCGCTCATGTATCCAACTATATATATTTATAATAAGTTCTGTGGGCTACAACGAAATATCGTCACTATTCGTACCCGCAGCGAAAATTAATCTTTCAATTTTTTTTTTAATGGAGTCTCGCTGTTGGCCTCAAGGGCCTTTACAGCTCAGCTCGGGCTGTTTTGGCGAGCGTAGCTCGGCTTGAATAGTCGGTTTTCCTGCGACTAGCGCAAGGGCGTCTCCTGTGAGACTCGAACCTCGGCTTGGGCCGTCGCGGGGTGCAATCTTTCAAGAAGGGCACACATAATTATATGTTTGCTTCATATCAGTGCCTTGTACTGTAATAAAGTTAGTCAGTAGTTAGTCTTTTTTTAATCCATCTGCAATCTACCTCTTGGCTTTTATCAGATTTTATGAAATGATGGCAATAAGGGAACTCAAATCCAATATTTTTTTATTTCCCTCCGTAATTCGTAAACTATCACACTGCGGCAAATTTCGCCCTTTTCAGTCGATACACACAGTCCGTCGTTTCTAAGAGGCTCGAAGCTAGGGGGTTGTTGAAGTCCGTATCGTACGGTTGATCTTTTAATGTCTAATAAAACTCTATTTTGACCGGATTGAAGTTATGTATTATTATAAATTTACAACTATTTAACATAATTTGTCTTCCTCGACAGTGGCAATTCCAAATATTTATGGACCTCAGCATTTCGTGTTAACCACGACGCACCGCTCATATTTCGCAGTGTTTTGTTTTCTGCAGGATTTCGATATTAGAGCGGCTTGCTGACCCCCAGAGCTGTATCCCATAGGACCATATTGGTTTTATTACAGTTTTGTAGATGAGAAGTTTATTTTCCAGACTGAGTGCGGCTTTTCTACCTAATGCATAAGGTGCATGCCCAAATATTTGGCTGTAGTCCGTTTTGGCAAAACAGCACCCTCCAGAGTCACCCGTGAGCACTCTTCTCTTCTTAGTGTGAACGTTCTCAAATACTTTTGATAGCAAGGGAGAAGACTAATAGGCCTGTATGATGAAACTTCTGTTTCCAAAACCGGAATCATCGTAGTCTCGCTCACTCTTTCTCTCTCACACTTCCTCACTACTCTTTATCAACAAAGAAATAGATGAAAAGGTTCTTCTTTATCAAAATTACTTTACATTCAGCCAGTTGATAAAAAATATCGAAATATGTAAATAATTTTTTTTCTGTTTCTTAATAAATTTCGAATCATTTTACTGCATTTTAGTTCTTTGTCAATTATTAATGCAAAAATCATCAATGTTGGGCTTTCGATTACGACATCGATGTCAATATCGATCATCCCTAATGCGAATGCACCTGCACACAATAAAGGCCGATTTACATTATCTTAGTGTTTGGGGGAGGAGAGTATTTTAGTACAAGTTGAAAGGCAAGTTCATTAGTGCGTTGCGAGTGAACGTTTACATTTCTTCCAGTAGAGTATCATTACAGCGCCACAATGAACGCGCAACGACGTCGGCAAATACTCTCTATTCTACGCAAAATACTAACTGTAGTTATGGAACAAATAGAAGACGAGATTTTATTCGAAAAAAAAATAAACTAAATATAAATAATAAATAAAATAGCTTCTTTTAAGGCAGTGTATGCCGAATGCCTAGCCTGTTTGTTTTTGTATAAATTGTTTTAACGTTCCACAAACATTCGTGAACAACATATTCAGACACAAATTTGATAGTTGTATCTTCCGACCATTTAGCCATCTTTAAAAATCAAAAAACACGCACGCGTTTCACGGCACTTCTGCACTCTCCCCAAAGCTAAAGATTTTACTAAATTACGTGTTTACAGTTTGAGCACACAACGAAAAAGAGGGGGTCTGCGGGCGGAGGGGAAGATCTCGGGGGGGGGTTGCGCCCGGGGGGGGGGGGGGTATCGCCCGAAACAAAGGCGGGCCCGGAGCGGTATCAAGCTTGGGAAACAAAAATAAAAAGCGATTCTATTTTGATTCAACTTGAAAGTCAAGTAGAACCGTACTAAAGCAAGTAGCGTTTACATGTTTCAACTAAAGTACTATCCTAAAGCACTCTCCTAAACACTAAGGGTGAGATCTATAGTGCGCACTTGGACTTTGCCTCAGACTTACCTTCCTACCACGAAAACTTTGCTTAGTGTACACTAAGGTTAAACTATGATTTCGTTAAGTATTTATAGACATTTTAACGGTGAGATTAAGCTAAGCTCCAAGCTAAGACAGAAAATGTCAAAATACAAATTGATGTTTCATTTCATGCAATACTTTGTTTATTATCCTTTAAAAAAAGTTAACAATAACAAATATTTAAAAATCTAAAACGGTACACATATATCTTCAATTTATTGTTATTTATGTATTCATTTATTTTATTATTGCAATAACTAGAAATTCACGAGTAACCTTTTAGAAAATGTATTAATTATTTAAAGATGACAATAATTTTATTACGTAGAACGGATCGCAATGTTTTGGTTGGGGTTATAGTTTGAATTTCGTTGTCACTATAATATGCCAATTGCCAGGGCTGCCAGGTGACATACAAAATCACACCAGTTATTTTTAAGATTTCTCAAAAATGGGGTTTGAACAATTACATAAATAATATAAATAAACAACAATAAATACCATAATAATTTAATTATTTTATTTCATGCATTTCATAGGTATTTATCAAGATCATTTATAATTTCTTTGATCAAATTTTTTCCCAAAGTCTATGGAACTCCGATACAAAATGCAAACCGTTCATTAAAAACCGACAAAAATAAAAAGTCCAGTAAAAGATATGATGGTAAAGCAAATTTTGGGCCATTATTTTTGTTAGGCTTATAGTCAAAGTTTTTGGTAAGTCGTCGATTTGTGGACTTGAGATTAAGCTAAGCCAACACTAGGGGAGAGATTCGTAGTTTGCTCTATAAATACCGACTGTGTCTTTAGCTCGATAGTTAAGTCAGAGCAAAGTCTAAGTGCGCACTATAGATCTCACCCTAAGATAATGTAATCGGCCATAAAGCGCGCGGCACTTGTACAAGCAGAGCGCGCGTAACGCCGCGCTCGAACAACGCGCGATATTTGGTCACGCCCATAGTGTATTTTGTTATCTATGGTTCTCAGCGTGTGTTAAATTTTTCAATTTTATAGTAAAGTTTACAAGTCCTTATCATCGTAAATGTCTTACGTCTAAAACACACCTCTGATGGTACTTCTAGTACCACATCGCCAGCAGCGGGAAGTTCCCTCCAGCCCAACACTACTACAGGAGTCGAGGGTGGAGCTTCAGTAACTATACCACCTTCTGCATTTTTAAGTATTCGGACCTAAAAGTTAATTATATATTAAGTTTAAGGTACGTTTTGAAAAAATAAGTTATTCTATTAAAAAATGTCATATTGACAAAATAAATATAAAAACTTACTTTCCCCCATCCAGTACCAGCAACCACGATACACCCTTGACGCAGTGTACCGCGCTGCACTAGTACTGTCGCTTGTTTTCTGAAATGAAAAGTATTCATAACTATAATGAAGAATTGAAGAATTTTCTATAATATATATTTCCACAATAACCAATAAGCGATACGAACAGAACAATTGTTATTTAAAGATTATTTATATATATGTAGGTTTTCGAAAGAATAAACAAAATTAAACATAAAGAGGAACAACAGTAAACGTTGTACTCTTTAGATTATTACAGTACTAGTATCGCTATTTAAAATAGGGAGATCGTGGTAGCAGCAAAAATTACAATTTATAAATAAAAACTTTAATAGCAAATCATTAAAAAATGTTAGGGTATGATTTTCGGGTTATCAATTAAGGTGTATAAAAATCATGTTAAGACATATTCTCGATCCAACAGAATATGCACAAAAAATTTCATAAAAATCGGTCAAGCAATTTAAGCAATTTAATAAAGATTATTATAATACAGTAGTAGGATGTTAAAACATGATAATACTTTGTTGGTATAATATGAAAGTTGGGGGATGATACATTTTAATGAAGCTATTTTAAAACAATTTTAGTTCAATGATAATAGTCATCTTAATATATATATTTCTTCTGTGCGTGTGTATGTGACTGAACTTCTCTCAAACGACTGGACCGATTTTGATGAAATTTTTTGTGTGTGTTCAAGGGGATCTGGGAATGGTTTAGATTCACAAATCAGCGCGGCAGATGGCACTGCAGTCGGTACTTTCATACTTTGCTTAATATCCTAATCGCTTTAAAAACAATGCACATACAACGTCTGTGGGGTCCACTAGTAATTATATATAAAGACTAGCTGACCGGGCAAACGTCGTTTTGCCATGTATATCATTTATGATAAAAAAATAGGGGTTGATCGTAGAGAGGTGAAAGTTAGGGGTTGTATGTATTTTTAATGCTGTATCATAAAAAAATAAAAATGAAAAAAATATCTAAAATAAAAAAAAAATTTAGGGGTTGGACTACCCTTAACATTTAGGGGGATGAAAAATAGATGTTGTCCGATTCTCAGACATACCCAATATGCACACAAAATTTCATGAGAATCGGTCGAGCCGTTTCGGAGGAGTTTAACCACAGACACCGCGACACGAGAATTTTATATTAGGTCCTTACATATGAAATTGGCGTATATCGTATGGCAACTTTAATCACGATGTTCTCCTCTTTGGTAAGGAATTCCAAATTAAAATTTGTACAGCTATTTACTCATGTATTTGTGCTTCGATGACCGTCATTAATTTGTTTTTCTTCTGTTTTTTTCTTTTGCGTCACTCATTTTACAAAATGGAAAACTTAAAGTATCGCATTATTTACGAGTACGAGTTCCGCGTGGCACTAGTGCTGGGAAACGACTCGAAGGGTGAATGAAATGTGTGCAACATGTTGCAAAATAAAACACAGTTCGTTTTTGGTTCCAACGTTTTCGTTCTGAAATTTCGACCTGCGGACGGCCTGAGGGCTGAGACCCAAGTTGATAATGAAGTATTGTAGGTATTGTGGAAGCGGATCCATGCAAACCACGTCCGAGTTAGTGAGGCTGGGTGTTAGTGATAAAACTGTTTTAATTAGTTGAAGCAAATTGGGAAGATTAAAAAGCTTGAAAGATGGACCTCACGAATTGACTGAAGCAAACCGGCAAAGGGTCGCTGTGCGTTAATTACTGAACCGGCATAATATGAAGGTATTTTAAACCGAATAGTACTGTGATGAAAAATGGATTTTTACGATAATCGGAAGCGCTCAGCGCAATGGTTGGATCTGGCAGCCAGCCAAATCCTGCCCAAGTGAAAATTAACCCCAAAAAGTTACTTGTAAGGTTTGGGGATAGTGCCGGTATTGTTCATGCAATTTTCTCAAATTGGCAGACTATTACGGCTGATGTCTATTGTCAGCAATTGCAAACCATGATGGAAAAGTAGCGGCTAAACAGCTGGTTTTCGATCCACGCCACTGCTACTTCACGACAACGCTAGACCACACACTGCATAAAGACGGCTACCAAATTAGAAGAGCTACAATTGGAATGTCTAAGACATCCTCCGTACTCCCGGACCTTGCTCCAACAGATTACAATTTTTTTCGAAATTTGGACAACTTCTTGCAAAGGGAAAAATTTAACTCTGATGGGGCAGTCCAAATCGCCTTCACAGATTTTATTGATTCCCGTCCGACTGTTTTTTTAGTAAAGGGGTCAATGAACTACCTATGAGATGGAAAAGTGCATAGAAAACAATGTTTCATAGTTTGATTAATTAAATATATTATATTTAAAAATATTCGACTTTTTGTTCCTCCCATACAAAACGCCAATTTCATATCTAAGGACCTAATATATTTGATAGAGACTACTAAACATTAAATATCTTTACATAGTCCTTCAGAATAAAAACTCACCCAACTTTCGCATCCACTTGGCTTTCTATCACCACCCCTTCCACATACCCCCCCGGGTCAGCCTTAAGTTCCATCATCTGAGCTTGAACAATGAGAGCTTCAACCAGGGAGTCTAAATTCAGCCTTTTTAATGCTGACACAGCAATGGACTGAACGTCACCTCCTAACGCTTCGCAAACAACACCGTACTGCGCTAGGGATTTCATTGTGCGTTCCTAGAATAATATAAGCTAAGTATATCTCAGTTGACTATGAAAAATATACAAATAAATGAAAAGAGCATACCTACAATGTCTACACCTGGCTTGTCCACTTTATTTATCGCCACCAAAATTGGAACTGAAAAAGTAATCTGTTTTGGAAGAAATGCTGATTCTCTTTACTACGCATCTTAATAACAAAAGCAAAGTCTGGAAAGACTTACTTGATATCACAGATATGCATTTGTATGCTCTTATGTTGTTACAATAAAATTACTGTACCCATATTTCGACAGTATATGGTTTACACTTTACAGTCTAATATAGACAACAGAATTGAATTTTAGAGAAAAGCTATGATATTCTTTTGAGCACTGTTTCTGAAAATTTATTTTTTATGGAATAGGATGAACAGGCGTGTCACGTAAAGTTAAATGTTTACCGCCCATGGACAGCAGCAACACCAGGAGGTTTGCAAGTGCGTCCCCGGCCATTATTGTATTATTTGATTCAAAAAAAATGCACTCTGCTATCATTTCTGGCTTTTTATAAGAATTCAACATGAGGAGAAAATATAGAAAATAAAAGTTATATACTTTTTTTTTTGTTTCGTTCGCATAAATGCTACGCACGAAATCAAAAAGAATTCAAAATCAAAATACGTTTATTCAATTTAGATAGGTCTTAGGGTATGCTTATGAATGTCAAAAACGTTTACAAAATTCGCGAAAGAGCAAGACTACGCCATCCGTTCGCAAAACTAACAGGAGGCCTTGTTCTGAGAAGAACGGGCAAGAAACTCAGCAAGTTTTACCCTCCCTCTACATTACAATAATTATTCAAAGGAAAATGTCAATGTTTTCATAAATATATTACCATTAGCTTCTCTAGCCATCCGTATGGATTGGACAGTTTGTTCCATGACTCCATCATCAGCTGCTACAACCAGTACTACAATGTCAGTGGCGTGTGCCCCGCGTGACCGCATCGCACTAAACGCCGCGTGACCAGGCGTGTCTAAGAACGTTACTTTATCGCCCGATTGTAGGTGTACTGAAATTATGGATAATAACTATCTATATTATAAGGAATAAACAGTTAAAGTGAAATTTTTATTAGGGAGCGTACAAGTATTACGTAACGCAATTTTTGGAGATTATTGACCCCCCCATGTAACTCGCCGTAACGTTTTTCAGTACCCAAGTGCAGTACTGTACTCGAGTATAGTAAAACGTTTCGTGACCACCTAGTGACTCTTTAGTTACTATTATGTGCTGTAAGTCGAAAATAATATTAACAATAACGCGTAATTCAATCCCTGCCCCGCATCGTAACGTTTTACAAAAGGACCCCCCTCCCAATACTCGTTACGTAATACTTAATTTAAGTAAGGAAAGGTTTTTTTTTGTCGAATGACGCTTTTTCACGTGTTTTGATGATTACTAAGATCCGGTTTGCCGCAAGTCACATTAAATAAAAGATATAAATATACGACAATATACATGTACAGTCAAAATCCGTTATAACGACATCGAAGCGACTATTCATATTTGGTCGTAAAAACCGATAGCCGTAACAGCCGATGACGTTGTTATTAAGTATTTAATACAATAGAATTGAGCCGGGACTTTTGATTTTGGTCAATAGAACCGGTATGATTTAAACGATGTCGTCGTAAACGGTTTTGACTGTATATACTAATTTCCTCACCTTCAAAGGCACCAATATGTTGAGTAATACCACCAAATTCAGTTTCAACGACAGATGTATTCCGCAATGCGTCTAACAGTGTTGTTTTACCATGGTCAACGTGCCCCATAACACAGACAACTGGGGGGCGCCGTCGAAGGGCTTCTACAGGAGCCGGAGGTGCTGGAACTGCGTCTTTATTCTAGGTAAGAATATTTTTACAATTATATGATTTTCTTTGGCATAATGCGTAAATTAGTAACATGCTTTAGTTCCAAAATAAAAGCTTTGAGCTTATCTGGTTTTTTTTGCACATGGTATATATATTTATCTATCTTAACGAACATACCTTATTCTTTACAGGCATTTAATTTTGAAGAATTTTGTTCCTAAGTACATTTGATTTTATTAATGAATATCTTATGAGATATCAGTTTAAATATAACTCAAAACAATGGTCAAGTACAATAACTGCATTAATGCATGGCTTGTATGTTGATGCTGGTATGACCATGGAGCATACCTAGTATAAAGCATTTGGTACAAATTGTTTATGCTTTCAGCTACAAGCCGACATGTCTAATGTGTTGAATATTACAATTATAAGAAAAAGATCATCCAGCTTTAAAACATGCTGGTTATTAAGATAGTATTTTTTATGTTTAATAAGTGTATAAAATAGAGTAAAGAATGAAGTCTCTGCACCACTGACAATACATATAGTTTTATTTCACCTAGATACATTACTAAAGATCTTTAACTTTATGTTAGTAAAATGTAATGTTCTTTATGTTGAACTTAATTTAAGTTATAAGCATCTTAAACATAACATACCTCCTCTTCTTCCAGTTCTTCCTTTGGTTTAGCAATAATTTTAAATCTACAACCAGATATTTTAACAATGTCTCTAATGATCTGAGGATTGTGAATAACAGTATTTTTTTTATAAACAATATCAGACTCCTTATCGGCAAATTCCAATGCTTTAAACACATGATCTGAAAATTTCACATTTTCAATGTTAAGTATATGGAGTAAAATATAATTAGGTTACCAAAATAAATGTTTTCAACCAATGAAAAACTGCAAGAAATTAGAGTCTAAATATGGCAGACAAACTATCATGCCAAATGGTGTGATAGGAAAACTCTGACTAAAATTGAAATGGCATGATGACAGTTAAAATAATTGTGAGTACAACTTTATTCAATCATTTCCAGCTATTCGTCCGGTCAATATAGACATTTAAAATAACAAAAATTCCCAGAAAGCTGAATTTTGGTGGAGAGCTAGCTCTAATAAAGTTTTTAAAATCCCCATCGATTATATGTGTGCTACAAAAGTTATTCGGGGCAAAGGATAACACATACCGTTTTTGAGAAAAAAAAAACTCAAGTTTTGATTGATAGGGACCAAAACCACCATTATAAATAAAGTTTTAAAAACTTTATTTAACGTAAACCCCAGCTCTCATCCAATTTTTGGCTTTCCGGGAATTTTTATTGTTTGACCACTATTTTTAATTGACCGGACTATATAATATATTCCTAGCTAGTAAATTTGTAAACTTAACACTGCCTTAAAAATATTGAAATTTAACTTTAACGCAGGGTTTTTGTCAAAGGAACCTGCTGCACTAACCTATATCTTTTTTTAACACATTAGCTATTTCTTGAACTGTCATATTCCTCCATATTCCAACAACTTCTGTTCCAGCTTTTGGTGCATATCTTATAACTCTTCTGCCTTGGTTCTCTATTGCCTGTGTATGTTATTAATGCTTGTATTATATTTTAATAAAAAAATGATAATAAATTGTTTGCAAACACAGAGATTTCATTGTATTATTTATTCTATTTTATTAGGGAACCATTACAGTAACCAAAATCAAAACTATATTTCTCGATTATTGAATCATAGAAAGATCTTATAAAATGTAAGTGCGAAAATATATTTTACCCTTTCTTCAGGACTTTTCCGTTTTTTTTGATTTGCTACAGACAAGGATAAAGCTCGTGCATTGTGTACAATTTGTGGAGACTTATATGAATTAGGAAGGTACAAAAGTCCCTCCTTAGAAAATTTTGAGGGTAACCTAAAAGCATTAATAATAAAAAAAATTTAAGTTTAAAACCATAATAAACAGTATATTGCAAGTAATAACACACTTACAAATTTAAAAATGCCCTTCTATACATTGTTTTTACAAGATGTAGACAGTAAAACAAATCTTATGCTTTATGATCTTATAAGTATCAGATTAATTTATTAAAAATATAACCTTTGTTTTTTCTACACATAACTCGATACAATTTCTACTTTATATAATATTTGAATAACCATTATAGTAATAACATATTTATATATAGTTTTTACACAATTTTCATTTATTTTTGTATTATATATAGATAATAATACAATGTACGGGAAAAATATAACTATGAATATTATGAAGTCAAATTTAACTATAATTATTATAGTAATATTAAATGTTTTTTTTTTTGGGGTTTATGGCCTGGTGTCTACCTTTAGGCCAAAAATATTAAATGTAACCGGTAACGTCTGAGAAGGAGAAAGTATGTCAATTGTCTGTACTGCACGTCACACAACAGCTCACAGACTTATCTTATAATTTTGAACAAAAATTGTTGAGTGACGATGACTTGATGACGTCATCAATTCTTTGGTGTTTTTGTAGTCGGTTAAAATTTAAATAAGAATTCGTATTAAAGCACGTATAATTACTGTAATTGGTCGTTACTCGTTGCACATTTTCAGAGTTGATCACTTTATGCAATGGTTGGCTTCCTTAACAGTTTTTATCACAGATAACCTGTTGCTGTTGATTAATAATATTTTAATCATTGTTTGGCTTCATTTTCAGTTATATAAGATTAATAGGCTAATTCGGTATTTCAGTAATAGCTATTTCAAAAGTTTTCTGATTTCCACAAAAAATAAATTTGAAAAAAAAATCTTATTGAGTGGAAACACATTATTTGAAGTCTCAATTACAACGATTTATCTATAAGACTTTAACGCGGAGTCTCATCACATTTAGTATTAGTATTATTGATAGGTTATATAAAATGATAATTAATTTGCAAAATGTATATCTAGTCAGTGTACTAAGCATTGTTAATCAAATGGTAAAGCAGTATTATATCACTTTATTTATTCAGTTATCAATTAAACATTTGTACTAATTCTTTAGTCTTGAAGTTAAAAAAAACGTACAGACCAAAGCATGTTTTGTGCGCAGATATAAGAAAAAAGCCTTTCTATTTGTTTTCTTTCTTCTATATCAATCTACACCCTACAATAAACCTTCAATAGTCACGAGTATCCAATAGTTTGGTCTAATTGGGCTGCGGTTATTTTATAAAAATATATAATCATATAAGTTTCCTTAATAAATAAATAAAGTAGTATGCTCTGTGGGCGATGCGATTGAAATTTTTCCATAGACAATTGCTATTTATGTCCGCTACCGCTATTCATTCTATTGAGTTACATTTTCGTTTTACGAAATACGAACTATTTCGTAAAGAATACGATTTGTCATCCAGTTCTAAGTTCTACAATTTTTGCATTTTTACAATACATATTGTGTATTGTGCAATAAATTCAGTGATCCAAATACGTAGAAGCGATTCAAACAGCTTTATTTAGATAAAAAAATTTCGCTCATTTGACAGTCTGGTGAGGTTTCTTCTGTGAGACTAGATCATAGTATCTTGCGTTCGGTGTTACCTCTTTTACCCTATTACGCTATTGCTCGATAAGTTAATTTAAGTGCCTGATGGTGCAGAAAGTATGTGCGGTTAGTGAATCATTAAGGAGGGTAACAGAATGGGGGCTTTTTTAAACAAACCTGAGACTAAGAAATACAATGAGAGCGGGGAAGGTAACGGTCTGCGCTATGGCGTGGCGTCAATGCAGGGCTGGCGCGTGGAGATGGAAGATGCTCACCACGCTCAACTAACACTGAATGGAACGTTGTCAGATTGGTCGTATTTCGCTGTTTTCGATGGCCACGCGGGTGCCCGAGTGTCCGCGCATTGTGCAGACAATCTTTTAGAATGTATCTTACAAACTGAGGAGTTCAGACGGGACGATATAGCTGAGGCTATACGCGCCGGGTTTCTCGATCTCGATAAAAAAATGAGAGAATTACCGGATCTGTCAAATGGAGTAGAGAAGTCTGGGTCGACAGCAGTCTGCGCGTTTGTATCGCCTAAACAGATTTATATAGCAAACTGTGGAGATTCCCGAGCTGTTTTAGCCCGTAATGGGGCACCCATATTTGCGACACGCGACCACAAACCTGAGTTACCATCAGAAAAATCGCGAATTGTTCAAGCGGGAGGTACAGTAATGATACAGCGAGTCAATGGGAGTCTAGCAGTGTCTCGTGCTTTAGGCGACTATGAATATAAGAAGGTGTTGGATCGTGGACCATGCGAGCAGCTTGTCTCCCCTGAGCCTGAAGTATCATGTCATGAACGACTAGAGTCTGAAGACGAGTTCTTGGTGCTGGCATGTGATGGAGTATGGGATGTGATGAGTAATGAAGCCCTTTGTGCATATGTACATTCACTACTACAATTAACAGATGACCTTGTTGCTATCACCAATCAAGTAATTGATACCTGTCTCTATAAGGTAAATACATCACACTGATATTTATTTCTCAGTGGTAAGTATATTTCATGGTTGTTTTCCAAGAATCAGATCACTTTGTAGTTTTATATTCAACATAGCATTTTCATTTTCTTTTACATTTTTAGAAAAATAATGTGTTTCACATAAACTATGTAAAATGCAAAATATTGTGTTCCTGTTTTTTTTTTGTTGAATTGAGTTTTTAAAGTTCACAATTAACAATTTTATTTGATTAAAGTATTAATCTTAATGTGCTTATGTAAGGATTCATTTGCTACACTAACATACATACCAGTGAAGGTTAAACATACCCCAATTCATGTATTTATTGTTCTTCATTCTACTTAAACTATTTTTTGTAAACAATTGATTTTTCAGTAGCATAAGAACAAAATGCAATTTTCTTGCAATAAAATTTGATAAATTATATACTTGTAATGAAAATTTAATATCTTCTATGTGATATTGGAGTAATTAACATGCTTAAATAATGAACACCCATGAGACTAAGTTTTAAATGAGATGAATTTTTTCATAGATATTATGGAAAAATTGGTTAATAAAGTAGTTGTTACTTTTAAGCTTTTATTTGGTATGTATCAAACATAGCAAGCTAGTATAGTCCATTTAGAATGATATAACAATGGTTTTATATTTGACTTGTTTCATCATGATGAGATTAGGTGATAGTTTTAATATAGGAAATATAACCTTTGCTTAATAAGAGAATCCCACTTATTATGCAATGAATAGAAAGTGTGTTACACATCCTATAAACAACAAAAGATTTCCATTATAACTTTTAAACATAAGTTTGATGGAATTTGTGAGTATGTAGACTATATTATATAATAGTGACAATAAAGTTGTAATATATTCTAATTGACCCATGTCAAATTTCAGGGGAGCAAAGATAACATGAGCATTGTGCTGGTTGTGTTTCCTGCTGCACCAAAGCCAGATCCTGAAGCTCAGCGTGCTGACCGTGAACTCGATGAAACACTTCGACAAAGGCTCACAGGTTGTTATCACTCACTATTGCATGCGTGCCAAGCACCAAAAAAACGTACAGATGGACAAACTGACGAACATAACAATGCTAGTAATCCTAATGCATGATAAAACTACAGTCTTTCATTAGTGCAAATATGGTGTGCCATAAAAAAGTAGGGATATATTATATAGAAGTAATTTTGTGATATTATTTCATTCAGAGGAAAATATGTTTTTGAGATGATTATTTCTTATCTGGATGGCAGACTGTGGTCTATGCTATGTCAATTAACACAATTTTTCAAAATAGAAAAGGATTTCTGAGTTAAATCAACGTTTTCCTAAAAAGTCACCTGAAAGTGAATCCTTCTGCGTCTGATGTTGGTGGGTTTGTTTAGCAGCCATTGTAAGTGGCAGCAACATCTCTTTTGTTGCTAATAGATGCCTCTTTATAACTGTTAAAAAAAATTCAAACATGTTGTAGTTAGTAGTACGTATATGAAGTATATGAAGGTGTAAACTAAACTTTTTTTAAGATGTTATATTAGGTAGACAATTTGTACCTTATACTTTTTTCTGCCTTAACATAGCAGCTAAATTAGCCTATTGTTAGAATTTATTAGAATAGAGAGACCACAGCCTTAAGCTGAACAGATTGGTATTACATTTACCTACACTTAGACTTATTAAGCAGGGATTAGTATAGAAAAATAGCTAATATTAGTCTTATAACATAAAACTCCCTTTACAGTGAGTTATGACCAAGAGTTATGTATTCAGTTCTTGCATACTTCCTTACCAGTGTAAACCAGTAAGACCCAATTTGATATTTACAAAAAGCATTACTAAAACTGTAAAATTTAAAAAGAATACAAATGAACTTCTTTTAGACATTTCCTTAGTATATATTAGATTAGATTTATAAAAAGGAAAAGCTTATCTTAATTTTTCATATCTTACACTTTAATCTGTTTTCTCCCTTTTCTGAAACTATTGCATTAAGAGACTTATTATGTATGGTAGGGAAAATCGTAGTACAAAATATAAGAACCATTGATTGCATTTTAGGCAATATTTATCATAAATATTGTAGGACTATTTATTTTTCATAATCAGTGGAACTAAATAGTACATAGAGAACTGTTTACAGTACACATAGATATAGGGTACATTTTAGAACATAAATAAGTCAATATAAGTATCAACGAATTTTACATAATACATATCCTAGAAACACCATTTTACCGTCTATTTATCTCCTCTTAGTCTAATTGTTTCTGGCAAGTAAGTGCTGTGTGTCAAAAATGCCTTAATATTTAGGTAAGCGTATATAAGGGTAACCTTATACTTAAAATAACATGGTTAAAAAAATATCAATACTAAATGTTACACTTGTGTATACAATAATTCAAGGATATAATAATAATGTGTTCACTTTATTAAAGACCATTTTTGTCTAAGATATTTCGATAACGCTAATGTGATTTTGGAGATAAATCTATAATTATAAATTTTATTTGTGTAAGGATTATGCAATTCTGCAGTCCTTATTTGGTGCCATATATCTACGGTTAACAAGAGTTTATATACGGTGGTGCAATTAAAAATTTCTTGTAGTTTAAGTAGGCGTAATATATAGCTACGTGTTCCGTAAATACGTAGCGTAGTCTTGTTAATTATTTAATCTCGAGTAGCTTTTTCTCTGTCCTAGTTAACATTAGTTAATCCAACTCATATTATATATAGTGCAATCTCGAAAAATACTAGGCATAATGCATCGATTCATACCAGCGATTCAATCTTATTTGCATCCACATCCGATTAGAAAATACTAAGTTGTTTATAGCTGTATGCTTTATAACCTACTTAGTTACGCGTCAGAGCCGATTTACCATTATCTCATACTTAAATAAGATTATTCTGAGGTTTCATCCATGCCGTAATAAAAGTGCCAAATCATGTGATAGCATCAATGTATGCTGATTTTCATTGACATTGTCATGATATGGCCTGATAATACCATTTTTCTACGATGGGGCCACGACATACACACATCCCTACCGGTTTTTTTTAGCTTAACTAACATTCCGTAGAGGACATTTGGCGGATTCCTAAATTGACGATTGTGATTCGTAAATAAAGATTCGGTTTAATCAGAATTCGCTGATTATAAAATGATACGAAAATATTGCCGGGCTTTTTCTAACGGTTATAGCTAGTTATTAATTACGCAGTTATATATATCATTTTCTTTTGTATTTCCCATTGTGTTCGCGTTAATAATTGATCGCATGTCTTGGCTTATTGTGGAAACCTTGCGTTTGAAAAGTTTCCATTCGATATTTATTCAGAATATTTAGGGACGCACTTATTACTTAAAATATTTTATAATGATTCAATTATGCTCGAGCGTGTTATTGCACCTTTGTGTTAAGTGTTATGTTTGTCACATTCGGTTTATGTTAGTTCATTTTGCAGATATATACGCCAGCTATTAAATAATTGCACCTAGCAAAAATCATAATAAATCGTATACAGGCCGGTTTAAATTATGCATCTAGCATTAGAATTAACATATTTACAGATAATTAATTGAATATAGTATATATTTTTGATGTTTATTAAAAGCTCTATGTTGTTTATTTTTTTTTGTTTCGATATTAATGATATTTTTCTATAATATCTACAATATTCACGTAATGTTACCACATACAATAAGAAATACCAACGAATTATATTTTTGTTATCTGTTATGTTTATACATAGATCTATTTTATTGATTAGTATCTATTGTATTTTTAAAACGTTATATTTTGTTTAGATTTTGAAGATAAGATAAAATAAATATATATATTGCTATATTCTCGTATAGCACTATATCAAAAACCAATTTTTAGTGTTTATATCACTTAAATTCGATAAATTTTTTAACTATTTCTATATTAAAAATTTCTCATTTTATTCATCTAATTAAATCAGTATAGCGAGATCTCTCAGGTACATTTAGAGATAAGTACAAACTAATGTATTCATAAAAAATGTGATTCGTATTGTCTTCTCGTATACTTTAATACTCTATTGAAAATTTTATGTAATTTTAATCCAATTAAATATTTGAAAATGAACGGAGCGTTTCATTGCTTTGGTCCTTGCCCCCTTTTATAAATTAATTGAAATTGGCGGGGAATTAACATCGGAGGGTTAAAGCAATGAACGTGTGGTGCTTCTCACGTACACCGATGTTCTGTAGTCAAAACACGATGCAACCTAACTAGTTGATTTGTGACGTATGTCATTTATTACCTAAAGGCTTATCGATTGCACGTTTAACGATATATTGCAGATTATGTGCGCACGAATGTTATGCATGATGCTTTTTTAAGATAACAAGTGTTCTAGAAATGTTCTGAAAAAAAAAACAAAATAAATTATTTAAAGAACCACACAATACCGACTTCAAAGTTGTAATGACTCGTGAAAACGTGAGTTGCGAATACACGTTTTTCTTCACCTTGAAACAATGTTTAGCCACAGACTTAGATTTGACCTTCACTCTGTACGGTTTAAGTTATGTTTAATCTTACTCGTAATGCTGCTGAAATGAACACGTAAATATAACAGACCTGGTTTGAAGTCGGATAAAGGGATAGTCTGGTGTGCACAATACATTATATTCGAAATAGTTTATTATTTATAGGAAAACCATAGAAATAAAACAAAATTTAATTATATGCAGCACGACATTAAAAAGTTAAAAACCTAATATGTCGTTATATCCGATAATATAATATATTCCTATGTACTGTGTGATACTGATGAACAATGATTGAACACTGACAAACGGCGGCGTATTTTATTTTAAGGTTCATTCGTGTGTGCATTGGGAGTGTACTTTTAAAAAGAGTTGATTTAAAATATTAGATTTTTTAGAACATTTTTTTTTTACTTTTTAGCAGCCTTAGTACGTCAGCTTTAAGGATATCGCCTTATTTTATTGATAAAAATATACCCAGAATATTATAGACAAAACGTAACGAACGTACGTGTAAGTGAGAACCAGTATCACTCGTAGCGTGTCTGGGGTAGTTCGTTTTTCCTTTTTTAGACGGTACTAACTCTGAGAAGTTATTTCAGTTTCAACATTTAGCGACCAACCTTTTCTTGGTGTATATTATTACGTACCTAAACCTTTTAATGTTATTTTATTTCACATATTTTAGTGATGTTTTTAATTGATGCGATAGATGATTAAGGGAGCGTTCAAGTATTACGTCACGCAATTTTTGAAGATTATTGACACCCCCCCCTGCCCCCCCCCCCAACGTAACGCGCTGTAACGTTTTTCTGTACCCAAGTACAGTACTGTACCCAAGTATAGTAAAACGTTTCGTGACCACCTATTGACTCTTTATACCTAAAAGTTATCATTATGTGGTGTAAACTACTGGAAAGTCGAAAATAATATTAAAAATAACGCGTAATTCAATCCCCGCCCCGTATCGTAACGTTTTACAAAAGGACCCCCTCCCCCCCCCAAAATTCGTAACGTAATACTTGAACGCTCCCTAATACAAAATAAAGCGTTTCTTAGTGCATTTCACTGATAAACTTAATACAATTGCCAAATTGGAGGTGTTACCAATTTGGAAATTGTAGTTACCATATAAAACAAAATTTAAGCATGTTTGTGTAATATTACAGCGTTTATTCAAGCCAACGCCGGTGCAGATGACGAAGACGCCTCCTCGCGTTTCTCGCGAGTTCTTAAACAGTTGGTGGAGGAAAACATCCCGGGCCTACCCCCAGGAGGCGGCCTAGCTGCTAAGTATGTTGAATTATGAATAATAAAACCATTAAAATAGATTTAATGTCTAATATATCTATTTATATGATATGATTGGACAATTCACACCAATTGACCTAGCCCCATGCTAAGCTGGTGAAGCTTGTGTTATGGGTACTAGGCAACGGGTATACATACATATTATAGCTAGATAGACATATAAATACATATTTAAACACCCAAGACCTAAGCACAACACCAAATACTCATCCCATCGATGTTTGTCTCAGCCGGGGATCGAACCCGGGACTGATGGATTCGCAGTCAGGGGTACTAACTACTAGACCAATGAGTCGTCAATTTAATAAATTAACTTTCAGGACCCTTTCTTTATTTTTTTTTATTGAGGGGAATGCATTTCCACAGAGTGTGGGACTCGCTCTAAAAGCCCTACCCACTAAACCCCTCCCACCAATCACGTCACTGTTGGGGTAACTTGGGGTCGCGTAAGCATTCTACCAAGAGACCCCATGACTAGCTGCTATAGCAACCATCTTCCATTACATTGACATCGCCTTACAAAATTTCAGGACCCTATAATTTTTTGAAATTTACGAAATTTAAATTTATATGATATTGTTTTAATTCAGGTCCAAGTTTTTATTATATTTCATCAAATAATAATTTTTATTTTTAGGCAAGGATTACTGGACAAAATCTACAGGGAGTTCTACCCGGAGCACACTGACAGCTCGGAGACATTCGACTGTCAGACTGAGATCGCCGAGTCCCTGGGTTCAAACTAGGCACCGAATTAGCAACCATTTATTTACATAGCCCGATCTATAAAAATATACATTTGCTGGTCAAATTCTATAGTCTTTTCAAATATAAATTTTATACAATTAATTATTTACACTATAACTACTATATTATAAAAGTTCTTATCCTTTTAATTAGTTAAAACCTAAAAAATAAATGTATGTTTTGAGATGTAGGTATGTGGTTGCTCTTAGGGTCTAGTGTCTTCTTTACCCGCCAAGATTATATAGTTTATGGCATTTGAAATTTGTGTGTTAATTATTGGTTAACTATGCCTATGCCATTTTATGCGTTCCAAATTTGAATATTGGCAACATTTCTTACTGTACATAGAGTTAGACTCCTTTTATGAATGCGGGATTGCTTCTGGTAACCTCAGCTCACCGATCGTTACTTTGGAAATGCTAATTGGTAAGTCGATAGAATTTGTTTTTGTAACTTTAACGATCGCGCTGTCTATGGTACGTTAATATGTATGTTGTCTTAATACTCTTATCAATTATTATCTATGCCGTGGTCGGCCATAGACAATTTTGTGTGCGCTCTTAATCACGACCCCTCCACGGCAATATAAGGAAGAAATTACTTGACTAATTTGTGCTGCACAAAGTTGAAATCCCCCAAAATAATATTCGATATTTTATGACAGCACACGAGTTTTTTTTCGGATTTGGTGTTTTTTTGTTTTCGTTTCGTAGGTAGTTTTTTGTTAGTAATTTGACTTTCATAATTGTCATAATATTAGATGTAAAATAGAAGCATGAATTATAAATCAATAAAACGGTTTACATATATAAAAGTTGTCAAATTCTTTTATGTTACCTATCAATTTACTTATGTCACTTGCATTTTTCAATTAAATGACTTTAATTTATGTATGTTTAAGGCGATTTACTTAGTTCTTTAAACATCTAAATCATTACTTCAGTCCTTGTGTATTTCTACATTACAATGTCTAAACCACCATAATATAACATAAACTTAACTAAATTACTGTTTTACTTAGAAACTTACTTTTCGGCATGGTATTTTAAAAGGCAGGCGAATTGATGATACATGTAACTTTTTATCTGTAAATAAACTAACTACATAGTCAAATCCAAATGTTTCGTATAGTTGTAATTTAGCTTAGTAAAACTCAGAATTGGAACACAATTATAGTATTTTTTTTATAATCTTTGCTTAAATATCTCTGGTCATGTTGTCTTATTTTGGTGTAAATTGCTTTTGTACTTAGAGGTAACACTTAATACAACCATATCGAATGTGACTAAATTTTTCAATTAAAAATTTCACTAAAGCTATTGTTGATTTTAAACCTTTAAAAACCTGTAGATTACTCCCATAGTTATATTTCCTCTTGCGTGTAAATAAAAAATATACTTTTGTACCTGCTCGAGCGGAATATTAGATTCTAAAATGTGAATTAGTGAAAAATGTATATTGTATAATGTACAGCTATCTATTCTTATTTCGCAAATTTTATTAGAATATTTAAAAAAAATGGAATTTAATACTTTCCGATTGGCATCTTTACAATGGATGTTCGTTCACATTTGAAGTAAGAATTGTTTAGGCTGTACAACGTCATGGGATTGTTATACATTTTAAATAGTAATTGGTTTTGTCCCGAGATATGATAAATATCAGTAGCGTTAGCAGGTTCACTGTCCATGCAATGCGCATGAAGATGACAGACTGCGAAACACGGGGTATTGGGCAGTGAGCTTTGATACTGAGAATTTTGAGGTTTATTTGTTTAATTATAAAACATGTCAGGTAGATTTTTTCTTTTATTTTATCTATGCGAAAGTCTGTAGTGTGTCTGGTTGTTTTCTATTTTAATTTCGATGCGTGTATCTCGTTATATATTGTAGACGCTTGAACAATAAATAAATACCTGTACGTACCTTTGCGTGGCTTTTTATTTACATAGATGAAATGCTTATATAGTATAGGGGCGAAAAGAGCCTACATTTTAGTGGGTGCGTTGTGGGCGGAGTATACTCTTTCTTTAAACGACTAGAAGTCGTATCTCCCAAGGAAGACCACAGCTCGCTAGTTCGCAAAAGAAAGAGTCTTGTGATGCGGACCGTAGAAGACTTCTAGCCAGTAAGGCGATGGTGATGAAACTTTGAATTCATACGGCTCGTACGATGTTGAGGGCAGATCAACCCAAAGAACTCTTCAGGACACTCCATAGTATACCTTGTAGAATAAACATGACGCAATGTTTCTGCGTAGAGGGGAGAAAATCGAGCTGATCAGTAATACGTTGGAGATGGAGAAATCGGCAGGCCCTTAGCTGTATTTGGTCAAAGAAGCTGGTAATTGGGAGCACCGGCCCAAAGATGTGAGCAGTGTTCCATATGAGGTCGTACTACATTACAATCATTTTAATCATTTATTAAATATGTTTCTCGCGGTTTTACTGATCCGTTCTCATAATAATAAAGTGGTACTTGGCCATACTTTAGTTTTTCAAACCGATATCTCTTAGACACTGAAATCAATTGATGTAAATATGTGAAGGGGAATCTTGTTCAAAATATAATAATACCAGTCATGAACCGGAAAATTTTGGTATTTGGGTTGCACCGTAAACGTTTACAATAGTAGAGAAAACGAAGAGAATGGAGCGGGACCTGCTGCAGTTAAAAGCCAGCAGTCGCCGGGAGGTGGCAGACGACAGGAAGTATTGGAACTTTCCAATTTCCGAGGCAATGACACTTGGGGTCGCAAAGCCAGCGGAGTGTGTATGTGAGTGTGAACACAGTGATTATTGATATTAGCGCTTTCAATCAAACAAATACATTTTTCGTAGTAAAGATAAGGATTCCATAAACGATATTTTTCGTCAAGTCTGAATATTGTAGTATGAAAGACAAAGAAAAAAATTTATTGATTGACACAATAACATTTATTTGCTATAATTTTCTAATGATTTAATAAACTCCTGTTGAGCGACGTAAGTATCATAGGCAAACCATTCCTCAGAAGCATCGGACGCCTCGGGTTTGGAAGGCTTCACTTGCTTCTCTCTCCAGTTCTTTGCAAGCTCTCTTGCTTTCTGAAATGTGATATTTTTTAATTAACACTGGAATTGATAAGATAGTAGGGCAAGTCAAATAAAATGCCTGTTATCTTAAAATTAAAGATGACAAGATAGTATCCAAATATAAAAAAAACGTGTGTGTACTTACGTACACGCGTTAGAAGTTATACTTCTTTGGTGTAACAAGATAAAAATCTTTTCAAAAATTGGATTCTACGTTTGTAGAAAAACGACACTAACAATAGAAAAAACTAAAATGTTGACTATAGCTAATTTCAGGGTGTCGGGTTTTTTGGAACGGTGGGCGCGCGCATCGTAAAAATTTAGTCTCATAATTTTTCCCTAACGCGCCAAAAGAAGTATAACTTCAAAAATATTACACTGTCTCCTAAAGCATTGATCTATTTGATCACACAATTAAAAAAAAATTGAATGAGCATTTAGACTAAAAGTATTAAGATAATTAAATCACGTCACCTCTTTACGTTTTCTGAATATCAGCTCACGATACTCATTAGCTTTTTGTTTCTCCTTTTCAATCTCAGTAATAGTGCGTCTATACCTGTTTAACAAAAAAATATTTATTAAAAAGGAACTAACTGACACTTCAGCAGCACCCATCGGTGTGATGGATATTATAAAATTTTTTGGTACGTTTATTTTTTTACTTACACAAATTTTCTAATAATACTTAGCACAGTGCGCGTATAAGGCCCTGACACGATTTCCAGCGAAAAAATTTTGTTTCTGTTCGAAATGCTAAATAGGGATGACAAACCAGAATAAATATGTTACAGGATAATGTACAGTAATTGGTAATTAAAACTCACTTGTGGTAAAGCAGTTTATGGGCTAAGAAATGAATAGGATTCTTTGGCTGTGCTTTTGCAACATCATGTAATGCGTCGGGCAAAATGTGACCAAAATTGTTCCATAGGTAATTAACAGTTTCTGTATCAAGTTTCTCTGCAGACATCCGAGTAAATTAGTCTAGCCAACAGTTTTATAAATGTTTATGTGAAATAATCATAAAACTAATGTCACCTTTTTTATCAACCGCTTTAGATTTCGGCAGTATTTCAAAGTCAAACGGGTCTTTTACTTCCATTTTACACTCCTTGTTAGGTCGGTCTGAGTGACCGCAGTCCTTTGTAACTTTAACTCTAACATCATTCTCTAACTTGTAGAGACTACTACATGGCGCAACTTGGTATAGATTTTCGCCATTTTTTATCGTGTAACGGCCATAAGAGTCGTAAAAATAAAGATCGTTTTCATTAGTTTGTAGCTAAAATTATCAAATGTTTAATTGCGTTCGTAATTATAAAAATTAAATTGTTTTTTATTACGAAATATACATCCTTACGTCAACAAACTCCCCTTTACAGTCAACATGAAACATGTTCAGCCCGTAATCATAGAAGTAAACTTTATGTCCATAGTCGTCTACGTAATATGTACCGATTTGGTCACTATAGAATTTTCGGTCCGGGCCTACAATGATAGTAAACAACAATGTATTTTGGGAGAGCATGTGATTTGATATTTCAAACACGGACCTTTTACGCTGAAGAATGTGAAAAGCGATTTGGCAGCATTGAGCCTCAATTTGTGAAGTCGCTCCAAGCGCTGCCGCACACACAGCTCTAAATTCTCTGAAGATTCATATGTTTTCTCTGGATTCTCTAAAACCCTGTATTTATTATCAACATTTAAAAGGTAAAAAGTATAAAGTTTGGATATTAGACTACAAATACTTATTTTAAGTTTTTTCGTACTCTATGTAGGTAATTTCAGGAGCTGTCAAATTATCTCTTTCTGCGTTTAACTTTTTTATTGTGTCGTAGATAATATTAAATTCTTTAACTTTTTCCCGCCAGTAGGCCACTTCCTCTTTTAGCCGCTCTGTTGGAACATGCTTAGAGTCCTCAATTTTGTCCTTTATAATTGTTATACTCCGTTGAACCTTCAAAAGATTTACTAATATATTCCTGGTGTTAAAAATGAGTTAAGTTTATTTTAGTAATACTATTCCTAGAATAATTAAATTTACACCAACGTACCGTAACGGTCGGCCCGTTTTAAGTGTTCTATTGCCTGCAGCGGGTTGTTTATCCGTAAAATGTATAATGCTTTTAGTTACGTACATTATTTTAAATTCGTAATACTCGCACAGAGCAGAGCGGTGTTGGCTTAGTGGTATCAGTGTACGATTGCCTGAGGTCGTGGGAGGAGGTTTAAGCCCCGACTGTGGACCAAAGGACTTTCTGTCTATGTGCGCCTATAACACTCGCTCGTAAAGTGAAGGCAAACATCGTGAAGAAACTGCTATGCCTTAGACCCAAAAAGTCGACATTCGACAGGGTGTCAGGCACAGAAGGCTGATAACGTACTTGCTTATTAAAAACAGAAATCTGAGGCCCAGGCATAAAAAGGTGTAGCGCAATTGTTTTTTTTAATACTCGCGTTAATGATTTGGAACGTTATTAAAGTTACCTCGGCGATTTCCACTGATGAACGTATATCTTGCCTAAATATAGTCATGTGTTCTTTATTCTTGTCATAAAGTTGATAAAGAAGACTGGTAAGGCTGGCATTGCATTCATCTTGAATATTGCATAGGTTTGAGCTGACACGTTTGTTAATTTCTTCTAGGCTGACTCGAATTCGTTCAATCTATTACAAGTATAGACTTATATCCATAAGTGTTAATTATCTCGTGGATTTTCATAATTTGATCGTTAACAGTTTTAACTACTATATATACCTTAACGTATACAATACATTGTGCGTGTAACTAGCGAGTACCTAAGCTTTACATTACGCGCCTATTGAAAATACAAGCAATTTTAATTTATACCAGTGACTTTGCCAGGCAACGTGGAAATGACTCGGTAGTTAAGGGTAAGATTCAGAAACGACTCCCGTATTAGATTTGACACACGGGAGTCATACTTAGTTGTCTTGACTGTGAATCGTATAATAGAGTCGACCTACGACATGCCGTAAATTGTATGAGTCACACCAACATCGACAACAACCAATTGCACTCATACTATCATGAGTGAACACCAACATCGACAAGTGCAATTGGTCGGTCAAGCCGGTAAGAATAGTCTAATAGGTACTAGGTATTGTAGATAATGTAAGGGCACGATAATTAAGAAGTAAATACATATTTACCGTGACTAAACTATTCTAAATCACAGTACTAACGTTTCTAGCCAGTGCTAATGCAATATATTCATATGTAAAGGCAAAAATGCTATTTTTATTTTTTAGCGATAGTGAGAAGTGCTCCTTGACAAATTTTTCAACTCTTTCTTGCGTATCGAAGGATTGCAGCTGTTCTCTTAACTGTAATAATTTATCCATAGCAATATTATACATGCGTTCTATTTCTTCATATGTTTGTTTTTCTATAGCTGATTCGATTGGTAGAAAGTTTCTACCGAAATCGACTTGCTTCGCTTGGTGTAAGTGAAGTGTATGTTCCATTATATGCAAAAGCTTTTCTTTATCAATATTATAATAGAGTTTATCTGCTACTCTGATAGACTCGTCCATAACATCGATCCAATGGAAAGAATAACTATTAACAATTTTTTTCAAATCTCCGTAATATGTATGGTAAGACCCATCTTTAAATTCAGCACAAGAAATAAGTTTTATATAATGCTTTAGTTTTGGTACTATGTCTTCATGTAATATAAGATAAACGCTTTCGAGAGTCCATCTTCTTATTTTTTGTAAATAATCCTTGTAAAAATTCATTACTCCAAAAGCCTATAGTGATCCTACAACTGAGTGAAAAATTTAAAAAGTCAATTTACATTGTAGTCTTTGATAGGATATGACTCACTAAAATTTATAACATAAACTCTTTGGAGACGATTTAAGAATTAAAATACTCTATGCTACCTTTAACAAGTTTTTCGGGCTGGCTCTCGGGATGTGTACGAAAGTATTACATCACGAGAATATAGACCAAACAAAAAAAAGTGTCTATTACCAGTAGACATTGAATAAATACATACTTGCTGTTAAAATATTATTATGTACTTGAGAAATGTGCTATTGTGTGTGTGTGCACCAGTATGGACAGTATATAGCATCAATTTTAACTTTAAAACATCGAAGGAAAGATCGGAATACATCACCATAAATATTGATTTTTTTTCTGTAAGACAGAGAAGGAAATTGATAAAATGGGAAGAATACATGTGTCTCATAATATATAATAGCTATATCTATGGTTACTGGCAATACAAACTTCATGATCTCGAGGGCTATGACGAGTCTCGATAAGAAGGAATTAAAATAGGTCATAGGACTATAAATCCGATGTTTTTGAAGATTGAGCCTTAGACAAAATATACACTTTGTGAGTATAGTGACTCCCGAACTTGGGATTGAAAGGCAAGCGAGGGATATTTTAGTTTTACACAAATTTAGTCAAGGGTAGCTATTTGTATTAAAAAAATAACAAATGTAAAAGTATTACAATTAATAATATAGATTAATTGACTATATTGATTAGTTATTAGTAAACTCTGTTGGCAGTAATGCCAACTTGGGAGTTTTCCCCCCAAATTTAGGGGGAATAAAGCACCTCGAGGGGGTTTAAAGATTTTTTTTTTAAAGAAAAATGTACGTTTCTATAATTTTTACTGAGCCTCGATCCCAAGCAACAACCTAAACATACAAAATAATATTAAAAAAACGATAAGACTCCAAGATAGAAATAGCAGCTATTTCATACTACTATATGATTTTAATGCATATTTGAAACCGATACTACAACAAAAACTTAGGGTGTTTTAATCGATATTTGATGTTGGTTCTAGACGAAAAATTCTGTAGGAGTTGGCAACACTGTCTGTTGTAGACTGTAGTCTTTGACATTAGTGTATTATCTTTGATATCAACTTTCAGACAAAAAAAATTATCGATAATATTCAATATTGATTACTAAATAATATTTTTATCTGATTAGAATATCAGAAATTTGAGACACAATAACTATGGATTAATATTACAAGTACATTGTTATTCTAATCAAATACGTCTTACTAGAAATTATCATCCACAGGCATTAAACTAGAAAAAAAGTTCTTGTATTTTTCCGGATACGAAATAAAAGTCCAGGTAATTCTTACTTATTTTTCATACATGTGTTTGTTACAATTATAGTTTAACTATATTGTTTATTACATAACAATGTTTCGTTATAAGTATTTAAATCTTATAAACATGTTGTATAACCAATGCAGACAACATGCCTGTTTAAAGGTTTCTAGTTTACATTCATGATTCAAAGTTACTTTATTTTTGTAGTAAGATTCTGGAAATGAGCCCATCTATAAATTTGTATGTGGTAATCATTATTTAATTTGACATTCTTCCTTTTATATGTATTACATACATTACATACGTAAATGATACATTCAGAAATATTTGATATCTGTTAACAGGTTCTTTGTTAATCATGATGCAGTGAGGTCATTCATTTGTTTTAATTCTCCATTTTGGTAAGTTTTATAATGGCGAGATATTTTGAAAACACAACTGTTTTCAACTTTAGTTGGGATCAAGTTGCACTAGGATATTGGAGGAGATATCCTAATCCACAAAGGTATTTTAATATTTATGGTTTCAAACTGTAATATGTTTAATGATTAATCAAAATAATGGTTACTATGAATATATGTACTTTTCAGCTCACATGTTCTATCTGAAGATACTTGGAGTAGATATGTTAAGGATGGATGTCTGTACACAAAAAGATTATTAACCAAAACTAATAGAGTGCCAAAATGGGGAGAAAGGTAAGATAGAGAATTTATGTGATAAAAAAATTTTCTTATAGTAATTAATTGTTGGATTGAGTAACTCATTCAAATTCTTACATGTAAGTTTATTGTATCATAAGTCATGTAATGTTATTCTTAGATTTTTATACTAAGTGATAAGTTGGCATTACAACAAATATAAAGTAACAAATTTAATATACACATTTTTCAATATATGAATTAGAATATTTCATTTTAAGTAAACTATCCTTAAAGTTGAGAGTAGTTAGTAATAATACAAAGTTCAATCTGCATATAACACTAACTACAGTTAACTCTTTTTTATCCTAGAAGTGTATTATTTGAAATATTGATTTGTTAAACAAAACCGTAAATTTACATCATTAATATCTCAGCTTTATATTTGATTTTTCACTTTTTGAAAGGTGACTAATAAAAATATTTACTTTTCAGATTTTTTAATGCAAAATCTGTGAAAATTATTGAGGAGAGTATTGTAGATCCCGAAAAGAAAGTTCTCATCACATACACCAGAAATCTAGGCTATACCAAAGTTATGGTCAGTATAATATATAATACAAAACTCTGAAGTGACCTTACATGTTAATTTTTAATTACTTTAAAATTAAATTGGATACAGACACTATATGTTCTTTCTCTAGAGTGTGGTTGAAAGGGTGGAATACAGGCCATCAGGTGCTTCTCAAACAGTGGCACTTAGGTCTGCATGGGTTGACTCACAAGTATTTGGGTTCTCTCGTGCTATACGAGCATTTGGAGTTGACCGTTTCCGCAAGAATGCGTCACACATGGTAAGTTGTTGATAGAATTTTATTCGGAAAAATGTTATGCTGAATATTTATTAGCTTCTTTTGTTAGTGAGAAACCGGTTCAAAATCATGTTTCGAAAGTAAAATCAGTCTAATTGCACTCATTTAATTATAGTTTTATCTCTTTCTATCAAATTGTATTTACACTGCTGGATACTGTGTATGATCAAAACTACCTCAATAACTGAGGATAAATTATATCAATGGTATTACATTATGACAATAGTGCAGTTAACTGATTGAATTGCAGCTTGACACCTTCGTTAAAACGGTACAATAAAGCTGATGTATTGTGTATGAATAAGGCGGTAGAATTTTTATAGCAAAAATAAGACACCCTTAGTTTAGAAAAAGAAGGTAGGGAAGAGCTTATCAATTTATGTATTCAATAAAACATGCAGGTCAATTCGCATGCTTCAGGTATTAATAAGTAAGGTTTAAAGGTCCAAGTCAGTATCTCTTAGTTGTATCTTTTAGTGAGGATATTTTTTTTGTTTTTCCAGGTGAATGGTTTCAACTATGTACTTAGCAATATGTTTCCGCGTCAAGTACCACAACACACAGTGACCCATACACTTAAAGAAATGCGTGAAGCAGCGGCAGCAGCAACTGACCGAGCTAAGGCAAACGTCTTGTCCTCTGTTAACAGAACATAACAGGATTAGTGCCGTGAGGCTAAATTGGAGTACAAATGACTTGATAGAAATGAATTTGAAGTTATGATTTACTTAGTGTTATAAATCTACATGTCATACAATTAGAATATACTAAAATATTGAATATAACATTGAAAAAATATTTAAAACTTAACTAAGTATATGATACTAATGCAGCCTAATCTTATATATCATATGTTATTTAAAGAAACGGTAATATTCTCAAAATATAACATACATTGCTCATATGTTTAATTCAGAGAAAAATTATTACATAAGTAGATAATTAAAGTGCATGTGAAGATTTTTTGAAAACCATAAAGTTTATTATTTTTTACTAGCTTAGGTGCCATCTGGAGGATTAGCCTTACATAAACATTTTAGTAGGCACTCTTATGTTTCTCCAAAAAATGGGCCTTTGGTTTTTTTAACAATATATTTTAGTATAAATTTGTAAAGTGAAGAAAGATAACATTATATAGTTATGGATTTAACAATGTTTAATACATCTGTCAATCAAGATATGACAATTTATCCTAAATCCTATAATATAAAAGATTATGATTAGTAATAGTTGTAGTTGCCTTATCATTCTATTTGTGTAAATATGTGTAAAAATGGAGTTTATTATTTAGCATAGGAGTAACAAAATGCTTGAAAATCGATGCTTTTATTGAAAGATAATAATTGATACTAAGTATTTGTTTTCTTATAAATTGATTTTTTCCTAATGGTTGGAAAAATAATTTAGTTTGTAAATACATAGCCGAAATTCTCACTGCCTCAAGCAATTGATATTTGTAAGTGTTGAATATATTTTAACAACATTCCATCAGATAAGTAGTAAACAAATTTTTGAAGGAAATTTGTAAGTGTTATGTTTAAAAAAACCAGGTCTAATTTATTTTAATTTTGAATTATATTCAATGCATTTAAATTGTTTATATTTGTCATTAATTTAAGTGATATCATGTTCACAATTAAACAAATTTTATATTTAATACAAAAGCATTGAATATTAATAAATAATAAGCAAGCATTTTCCTGTTTTGTAGTAGTTATATAAATATCAAAAATCAAACTGCTGCATCCTTAGTGGTAACAGGTAATTTTTTAAATTACTTGTAAGAATCAAATCAACAAAATATTATAATCAAATATATGAGCTAAAAGTAACAATTGTATTCTTATTTATTTTGTCATTGCCATGAATCAACTCTGTTATGCTAATAATTACTAATGCAAAAGCACAGATTTTAATGTGCTATGTGCATTGTCCAAGCATTTTCTGATTGATTCTAATAGGTTATTATTATATTATGTATTTAGGTAAATTATTATACTATGTATTTATTTATAGGTGAATAGCAACATGAACAACACATGCCATGGACATTTTTACACTGACACAGTTGGGGTTTATGACTTGTGGTTTTTTTTGTATATTATGCTTATGAAATATTCTTACAGGATTAGTTACCATGTTGCAACCATAATTATAAATATCAAAACAAAAGATTTGAATACATCTTTACTACAACTAACCAGAAATACAATTATTATTTTACTTGATTTTTATTGCAGCTCGCAACCTAGCACTTCTACTTCTAGGATTTCGTAAGACTTCTTGTTCAGTTGGGATATCAACATGCTTATTCAATTGTTTCCAAGGGGTATCCAAAAAATGATTAATTGTATCTTGATCTTGTACTAACAAAGGGTTTAGGTATCTTAAAGGAATAGGGTTGGCTGTTTCATTTACAATATTGCCTGCTATATGACGTTTGACAATAGTATCTTCAAGAGAATGAAAACATATTGTAATTAATCTACCATTGAGTTTTAAATAGTATTTAGCTAAGACCATGCCATAATTCAATTCATTAAGTTCATTGTTTACAAATATTCGAAGAGCTTGAAAAACTTTTGTGGCATTTGATTGTGGCCGCTGAAGCTTATCTAAACGATATTCGTTAGGGCAACAAGAATCAACTACATCTACTAACTCTTGAGTGGTATCAATGTTTTTTATCATATATCTTGCTTGAATAATTGTTTGTGCAATTTTGGCTGCGTTTTTTTCTTCACCATAAACCTTAAAAATTTTGTATAGTTCATTTTCATTGGCCGTGGCTAACACTTCTCGTGCTGTGATTTGATTAGGATCTCTACCAGCATCCATTCTCATATCTAAAAGGCCATTTTTACTTATGGAAAATCCTCTTTCTCCATTATCTAATTGCATAGATGAACAACCAAAATCAAATAGTATTCCATCTACTGTTGACTGTTTAATTCCTTTTTTTTCTAACAAACTTGGTAATTCACTGAATCTCCCTAAAAGGGGTGTCACTCTATTTGGGAACTTTTCAGCTAATTTAACAGCCTTTTCATAAGCATTAGGATCTCTGTCTAATGTTATTAATTTACAATTAGATGATTTCAGAATTTTTTTTGAATGCCCACCAGCCCCAAATGTCATGTCAATAAAAATTTCATTATTACCAGGTTGAAGGTAATTTAGAACTTCATCTAGCATAACAGGAGTGTGGTCTTTAAATTTCTTGACTTCTGTTGAGAATCGACGACTGTGGATACCCCACTGTTGAAATATAAGTTTGAAAATCATTTTAAATCCTTTTTAAAGATCTTATGAAAGAAACTTTTATTTTCCTCTTTTAAATAATCTAACACTTCATTAGAAAGAATTATATTGCACTCTTCAGTATTTAGACCTGTTGCAGAACTTTGTCTTATTCTCTTGTATTTCTTTTTGTAGTAGTTGTCAGCTAATTTATTCAATGAATTGTACTGCTGATTGCAAAACTCTGAGTTAAGATCCTGTGAATTGGACAATTCGAAGGCTCTCTTAACTGTATCCCGAATCAATTTACCAAGGTCCCTAAACAATAAAGAAATAATGTAATCTTAACTAAGTAGTACCAGTTAGTTAGGGAAATACAAGATTTCAATATGTATTAAATTAAATTTAAAAATGACAACACACAAAACTTTTATTTCAAAATAGGTACTGATGGAGTAGTCTATTTTTCAGTAGGGATAATATTGTCAAAAACAATAGTTGAGTACCCAATAATCGAAACATATTTCACATTGGTTGCTCTAAACACAGAAATAAATAAAAAACAAATTAAATTATGCTTATCAAAATATGTCTTAATATTTTTTAAGACATATTTTGTATCAAACTAATTTTTTACTCCATCGTACTAGAATGTCTCTTTTCCACTCTCTACAAAAAACAGAACAGATCATATAACAGTTATATATAAAATATTCGCTCTATTCTTTTCTAATAAGATCTCTTAAAGGAAAGTAATACTAACCTATCACCTTTATTGCTGTCCACTGGCCACTTGGCTATTAACCTCGTAAATCTTTTATACTGCGTTGTCATTGCTATACGCCAACCATCTTTTCCCTTTTATAAATAAATAATTATTCTTAAAGAAATAAAGATTTCTTTTCTATAATATTATATATATTTTTTAATTTATGTAATACAATCAGTAATGATAGTATAAAAATAGCCTATTTTCTAAGTTGGTATATACTAACTTGACGGTTGACCAGTTATATGGGAACTGTCAACTGACATCTGTACTCTGTTGTCATTCATGTGTAAGTTAACATTAAATTCTATTTCTTTTAAAATTGTTTTCATTTATAATTCTAATTACCTAGGAATATGACAATATACATGAAGGAGAGAATAGTGACTACTAGTAACAAGGCCAGCACCTAAATAATGGCGCACCGCGCAGGTACGCGTAGGATTACGCCGTACGCTCCATGCGTAAGGAAGGTAGAAAGTAAGAGGCGGGTAACTGAAAATGAACAATGGGAATATTGTCGTCTTACGACAGGAAGGACGGAGGAGATAGAGACAGGGTTCGATTGTTGTGGAGTCAGTGGAGATTCGAGGATCTTCAGCGCGACTTCAGCCGTCGTGCCAGGGGTAACAGTTTTAAATGTCACCGCACTTTTTTGATGATACTAATTATGTAGGAGTCTCGGGGGACCTTCATTGGAACACCTCCAAGCGAGTTTTGCTGCGGAAACGCGTCTAAAACATTCACGTGAAAATAAAAAAGAAACGGATTTCTGAAGGAAATTTTGCACTGTAAAACCGTAAACCCGTGCCAGGCACGGTCAAAGGCCTTCGCCCTCCTTTTTGTTGAGGCCAAGGCTGCAGTTAAGAGCACTTTCATCAGCTGCAGCGTGGTGCTGTGTTCGCCGCGGAAACCAAACTGTTCGGGCCTTGGCTACAGGTATGATTGGATTCTCTGCAGCAACAGCCACTCGAACAGTTTCGACTCGTAGATTCGGATATATCGGGAAGGACTCCCGGGCTGCGATAATATGATCACCTTGCCCTTTTTCCAGGTCTTTTTCCTCGCGCTTGCTCACTTTGTTCTTAACTACTGGGCTTTAAGTAACATTAAAAACAGAAGTTAAAAAGTAAAAAAACATAATGCCAACTAACTTTTAGAGGACACCTTAGAAAGAAAAATTATGTTTATACCGGCATGATATTTTTTGTATTTGTGATATAAACTCAATAGACCACAAGCCCATGAACAAAAAATACCTGTGAAATGACCCAACGTGAATTACGCTTAGAAGGCTGTTACTATATCTGAAAATAGCTCTGAGCACTATGCCGTCATTTCTGAGCGGTACATGTGAGTACGTGAGTGAATGGACTTTCTCATGTACAATGGGGGAATTTCGACTAATTATTAATGTACGGCTTTGTTATAAGTGTATAGATGATTAAAAATAAATGTCGAAAAACCTAGTGCCGTACAAAAGTGATGGTGCCGGAAGTCGGTGCAAATTTTTAATTCGACGACAGTTGCAGGAGCAATATAGGTCATTTATTACTGTACGGCATTTGTGTCATTCCTTTTGGACACATATACAGATACTTTACCCGTAAACGCCGTACATATTCCCAACGGAGCGGTCGAAAGCCAAGGGTCGCAACATATGTCTGATTAGCATATAGGTGATGATGATATGAATCAACATAAAATTAAATGATCTTGAGAGTACTTCACAAATAGATAACATTTTCCAGCATGCCGTACATTTTTTGTGGAACACATAGGTGTATGGGGCAAATTACTTTTCTCAGAAAAGAGTCATTTTCCGGTGACTTTTATCTGTACGGCAATAACACAGGTTATTAATACTTTAGACAATCTTCAATAAAAGATAAATGCCGTACACTTTCGATAGTCCGCTACCACCGCCTACCAATACAGGGCGTCCCAAAGTTATGGGAAATGAAGGGAAAGTACCTTAAATATCGTAGATAGGGTATTTTACTAAAAGAAGACTTTATGTTATTTTTAAAAGTTATTAATTCTGCATTCAAAGATTTTTTTAAAAATTACTTGCCTCGTCTGGGAATCGAACTGACTTAAATGTAAAAAAAACACCCTACTTTTATGATGCCAATCGAAAGAATGGCCAAAAACTAATAACTCTTCTTAAGTAACACAGTATTTTAAAAGAAAGGAACAGCGTGAATATATCTTTTTAATCAAATTAAAAACATTATCTATCGTATTCGGCCTAAAAAAATCCCCTACGAGTCTGTTACTTTAGAAAAGTTATTAGGTTTTGGCCATTCTTTCGATTGGCATCATAAAAGTAGGGGTGTTTTTTTTTTAATTTAAGCCGGCTCGATTTCCAGACGAGGCAAGTAGTTTTAAAAAAATCTTTGAATGCAGAATTACTAACTTTTATAAATAACATAAAGTCTTCTTTTAGTAAAATACCCTATCTGCGAAATTTAAGGTACTTTCCCTTCATGTCTCATAACTTTGGGACGCCCTGTATTATATATATTTTTGTTAAAAATATTTTTCCTTTACCTCTCTCTGCTGGTACGATAAGGCTGTAAATATACTTTACAGCCTTATGGTAGTATACTCAGATATGTACAGTTATTAATGACCTTAAGGGACACCTCAAACGTCGTAGAAGTTTTTATCAGCTGTAAAGAATAATCTGGAGTAAAATGTACGGCATCTGGTTTTTTTTGTTTATTTATATTTGTTACATATAAAATAACAATAATCTTTGAAAATATTACTCCCCATATTACTCTAGGAGCATTTGAAAAGTCATCTAAATTTCGGAAATTTCATATATTTTTTATCATAATATTTTTATTTGTTACCATTTATAATGAACGGCTATAATGTACAACGGTAATATTTAGTAACATTATGTAAAAAAACAAGTTGCCGTACATTATTCTCTGATCTTACAGCAGTAAGAACTTGGTAAATCCTGAAATTTCGATAAATATTTAATTACACAAATATTAACTATAATATTTGGACGGCATAATTATAAAACATTATTGTCCGTGTTAAATAATATTTTGAACATGTTGTCGTACATTTTACAATGACCTTAGGGTATATGGGTGTAGGGGTAGGGTTCCCTACCCTTGGCTTTCGACCGCTCCGCTGGAAATATGTACGGCGTTTACGGGTAAAGTATCTGTATATGTGTCCAAAAGGAATGACACAAATGCCGTACAGTAATAAATGACCTATATTGCTCCTGCAACTGTCGTCGAATTAAAAATTTGCACCGACTTCCGGCACCATCACTTTTGTACGGCACTAGGTTTTTCGACATTTATTTGTAATCATCTATACACTTATAACAAAGCCGTACATTAATAATTAGTCGAAATTCCCCCATTGTACATGAGAAAGTCCATTCACTCACGTACTCACATGTACCGCTCAGAAATGACGGCATAGTGCTCAGAGCTATTTTCAGATATAGTAACAGCCTTCTAAGCGTAATTCAGGTTGGGTCATTTCACAGGTATTTTTTGTTCATGGGCTTGTGGTCTACAAGGTATTATAATATATTATAATTTATATGTCGCAGCCAACTAGCTTAATCAGCCGTTCAATTAACTGCCTGAAAGATGTTCAGCCGTATCGTTTGTTACTACAATTGATAAATTAGCTGGCTAATGCTTAGGCCATTCGTACGATAGAGTCATTATTTAGCAGAAATAAAAAAGATGAACATATGACATAAAAAATATTTATTTTAAAATTAAATTCCTTAAGTCAAATTCAGGGTTGGATTTAGATTTAGATGGTGTGTTTAGAGTGTGGATGGCAAAATAGTGTTGCTAAATATGTTAAAAAAACTACATGTTTTTTAAATGAATATCATTGTTTGTTTCGCTGCGGTTACGGATCAGGTCTTGACTTGTACGGTAGTAAAGAATTGTTTGCTTGTATGTTTATTATGTCTAAAAAATTATATTAAGTAGTGGTGAACAAAAAAGGACTAGTGAGTCAATTTTAATGTACCTAACAATTGCCAACTTTATTCACATAGTCAAGGAGAATAATGTTTGGGATTAGCTTAGCTTTGTGACCGCGGTCAGGGAATTAACAATAGATTTTGAGATTCATTTAATTGTATTGCACCACAATTAGTAGATACCTAATGAAATGCTCGTATTCTATTGTAATCACTCATCACTAGTTTTCATGCTTATTCTTACGATACTAACTTTTTCTTATATATAATGGGGCCAAAAAGGCAGGAGGCTGGACACATTGCCAGAAGGCTCGCCAGTGCGTTGCCAACCTTTTAAGAATTGGTACGCTGTTTTCTTGAAGGGTCATAGAGAGATGCAGAGAGACCCCACACCTCTATGCTATCAAGGTCGTCGGCGATTCGAATCGCTCTTCGTTGAATACAGTCTATTGGAAGGAGCTGGTACCAGAGAGCTCACCACGCCCAGAGGTGAGAACAGTCCTCCACGTGGAGGAGTAAGAGTGACGCGAAACTGAACGTAATTCGATATCTCAACGCTCATTATTTCGCTTGCTAAGAAGAGTGTCTTTGATGAAAGGTGTAGCGACAAAGGGACAACCCTTTGTGTCTTTTTAGTGGAAAACGTGCAAACTTCTGTCTGGGTTATATTGGAAAAGATTTAGTCGACCCCAGTACGAGACTCCATGTAAGAGAGTTTCGACTTTAGACTCCGGGCATCTTATTCACCGCACAAATCTCGAGTAGGTACAATAAGGTGAATCTATTGCATCAAACGCCGGTTTTCTGTGAGACTGTGGGCCATTTGGCTGAACCCAAAGGGGGGACAAGATGAGGGTTGACGAATTGCGCTGGTGACGTCACGAAGGTCGTCACGTTCCGACACCGACAAACTGATCTCAATTTCTTTATACAATTACGGAAACACTAAGCTGACGTGGCTGTTACGTGATTCTAATATTTACCCGAGAGTAATTGCTTGTTGCTATAATAATTTATTTATTGTTTTACTCAGTTAGTTACTAAGCAGAGGTTCACACTTTCTTATTACTACTATCTGGGGTACGTAGCACATACAAGTCGTTTTAGATTCCTTTCCGCTTTTGCCTTAGTTCTGTTTGTATCCGGAACGAATTTTACGTACGTTAATAAGGTAACTAATATATTTCGCGGCCGTGGCTATATTTTAATTCATATTCATAAAGGAGCAATAAATCCGTCAAATCCATGGTGTGATATGTGGTTCTTGATCATATTAAATTCTTTGTTATGTGTCACTTTTAGAGCCATTCTACGCACATATGATATTGGAAACAAAAACCGAGGGAATAAGTAATGCCCTCTGGAACGCAACAACGCTACATGCCTTGTTACATAGTCTTTAGTTTTGTGTCTAGACAACGCGCTTTAAAAGGAAATAGATTACGGAAATGCAATCAGTGACTTATTCTTAGATCTTTAAATTTAATAATATTTTTGCTGATTTTAATATTATTAAGCTAATTAAGTGAGGGCCAGCGGTGGATTCCAAAAAACACCAAAATATATTAATATTACTTTAATTAATTACTTTTACAAATAATAAACTTAACTAAATACAATTATTTAATCGGCCCGATATTAGGTGCACGATAAATATATTATATAATAAACTTAACTACTTGAGACTTGACCGGTCCGATATGAGGTATCCGATCAAAAAGCTATTGGTTCTCTTGTCCCTTTCCTTATATATAGCGTAGTTTCGTAAGAGGTGACTTGTATTGGGTATGCGGGGCAAAGGGAGTGCAATGAATATGTAACATCTCCCCCGTAAGATGAGCAACTATTTGCTATTGATGTCTATAGCAAAAGTTGCGGCTCGAAGTTCTTGCGCAGACATGTTCTTATTATCCGTTTTTGAAATCGGCTTCGAAGATGTATTTCGGCGATATCGGAGTACGAAGAAAAGTACAGCTGCGCCCAGGAGTGTGGTCATAGCGAAGTACAAAGGAATCGTTGTGTGGTATATTATGTTTGATGAATCATATGTTCCCGCCGGTGCTTTCATTGTAATTCCATTTTGCATATTGTGTAACTTCGTGAGATCGATTGAATTAAGTTGGACACCTGGTTGATTTTGTTGAATGATGTTGTCCATTCGAGGAAAATTAATGATTTCGACACCGCTTCCTTTAACTCGGTCGTCGATGTTGGTGGCCGTAATTTCTGAGGATTTTAACATACATGATTTAGGTATTGTTGCGAAATAGCTGCCGTGAAGTATTTCATATTTTTCGTGGGAACAGACGAGTTGAACTTTTGTAGGTTTTGGGAATGATATTATATAATGCTGACTGTCTAGTTCCGTAAGAGCTTCCTTATACATAGTAATAGGCGTTGAGGAACATGATTTGTCTATTTCTTGAGAATGAATAATTTCGTAGATGCAGTCCTTTTTGGTCTTCATTTGATGACGTAGTTTTTGCTCGCATATGTGCCACCTGTTGATCTTCGGACATTCTGTCTCTATGTACACAAATTCTTTAGTATTAGTTGCTACATATGGATAGGACGGGATAATTACCTGAGAATGTATATTAGGTACAGGACACAATCGATAAAGTTGGAATATTGAAGGTAAGGTAATAGGAAAGCTAAGGACAACCACTATTTTCCTGTCTATATAATATGAACCTAAGCTAATTATATCATAAAAGTTTCTTATCTCCAAATCTAAAATTTGATCTGTGCCATACAGATTTTTTAATTTTTCTTAACATTATTTTTAAATCATTAATATTTAATATAGAATGGTGCAAAGACATAGTGCGACTAAAAGCTAATATATTTTCTATTCTAATTATCTCATTATATAATTCCTGCACGTTATCGCTAATAATGTTGAATATTAGCGACAGGCGGGAGTATCGAATTACGCTTTGATTGTCCGAGTTAGACATGTTTATTATATAGTTAAGGGCTTTACTTAATTTTATTTGATTATCTGTTAAATTATTCAATACTTGAGTTTGTTGTATGCTATATTCTTTAAAAAGTGAAATATGTTGATTAAAACTAGAACTTAATTCTTTATTATTCGATTTTAAAATATGAATAGCTGTCTCATATCTCAGAGCGTCATTATGATCGAGATTCCCAGAAATAAACTTTATAAGAGTACCCAATGGATTAATGATGCCTCGTTTAACCCTGGAGTCGGGTTCGAATGATTTTAACTGTAACATAACTTTATTTAATTTATTATTAATATAGTCGGTTTGGCTCTTGAAACGTAATGAGTAACCGTTCGGTAGTCTATGAATAGTTTCAGTCAATTTTGTCTGCAAGTCAAGTACTTGTTGTTCTATTAGGTCTATGTTAATGTCTTTCAGGAAAACATGATGGTGAGAAATGATTTTAGTATCTCCTAATTTAAAGGGAAATAAGCCAGGTCCATTGTCAAGGCTGTCAAGTCGAATTTCTTGCGCTTGGGCTAGGGTTGTCAGAGTCAGGATTAGGTACCTGTAACAAAGTAGAATCTTTATGTGTCTTTTGTCGTTTTAATCTAGATTTTGCTACCGGTCCGCGTCTGCGTGAAGTATATATATGTATAGGTAAGTTAGCTATGACTTTATCTTGTGTATAGCGCGTGGCTAGCTTTTGTCTAGCTGCCATCGGATTTCGTACATATATCTCTTGGTCGGGTTCATACTGTACTTCGGGTTCTCTGTGAGTATTTCGTTGCGTCATAATCGCTTCGCGTTCGGCGAACGATGAGTCATGTATAAGTCGATATACTGTATCCATTTTACTATGATGGTTTTGCATATATTGTTGTAATAAACGTTCGGATAAATTTAAATCAGTGGGGTCTCTTGGGTCGTAATGTCCAGTGATTAAGTCATAGGGTCTACATTTAGTTAAACTATGTATGGAACTATTATATGCTAAAATTGCGTAAGGTACTAAATTGGTGGCAGATTCATTTTTATGTTTTAATTTTAATATTCGGAGATGTTCTAAGAGAGTACTATGGAAACGTTCTACCATGCCGTTTTCATTTGGGGTAATGTGCAGCGATCTTATGATGGTGTATTTTGTGAAGACGTAAAAATTCAGTTACAACTTGATTCGTAAACTCGGTTCCTTGGTCAGTAGTCAAGGACATCGGTGAACCGTGATGGGTGATGAACGTTAGCAATGATTTAACGATATTAGGGGCTGTACAGTCGCTTATACGATACGCCTGTGCATATCTGGAAAATGCGTCTATTAAAGTTAAATATTTTTCTTGTTCTATAGTTAATACATCTACATGTAGCATGTCAAAGGGTTTTGATGGCGGAGGTACAATTTTAAACTGTTGCTGTATTGGGTTGCGATCGTATTTCGCACAATTACATACTGAACATCGATTTATATATTCTGTTATATCTGATTTCATATTAGGCCAAAAATAACGTTGTGACAAAGAGTTATATGTCTCATTGATACCACGGTGGTTGGTTTTACCTTCGTGATATTTCCTAATAGTATCCTGTTGGTTTAGATAATCTGATACGTTCTCAGTCTGCCGTTTGACGAGTAATATTTTCATAGAGGAACTTCTAAAAGTTCTTTGAATAATAGGAACAATATGAAGCATTCTATCTATTGGCTGGACTAAAATTGCTGTACGGATATTTGGATCAACATATTTTTTTAATGAGGTCGATAGTTCCTTGTTCTAGGTTGTCTACATGAACTTGAACTGAAATGAGAGAGAATTTTTCGAATGGTTTACTAATGACGGGCTTCACTCTAGGTAAGTGATTAACTATATTAATTAATATCTGTCTGCGGAATTTATTTAAAGGGTCATCGCTAATAGGAATCTCAAGAATGGGATTTTCAGAGCTAGTATGAGCGGTTTCCGTATGCGACGAACTTTGTGGTGATTGGAATTCGCGTGTTTCAGGTGCTGTCAGAGTGGATGAGGAAGATTTGCTATTCTGTGAGGCTGCTGTAAGTGTCGATGAGGTACTATGACGACGCGGGTCCCATGACGTATTAACTATTAGGGACATAGCTTCGTCATTGTGTAATTCAATACGCGATAGCGCGTCCGCGTTCGTATTACACTTACCCTTTTTATATATTACAGTAAAATTGTACTCTGCGAGTTTCAGTTTCCACCTTGTTAAACGGGAATTTGGCTCCTTTAAATTCATAAGCCATTGCAAAGGCTTATGGTCGGTGACAATTCGAAACTTACGCCCAAAAGGTATGGCCTGAAATACTTAGTAGCCCAAACTATGGCTAATAACTCTTTCTCTATTGTTGAATAATTTTGTTCACTAGTATTTAGAGTCCTGGATGCGTATGCTATGGGTCTATCGCTACCTATTGAACCTTGGGATAAAACGGCTCCTAATGCGATATTTGATGCGTCTGTCGTTAGTATGAAATCTTTTGTAAAATCGGGGTACTGTAGGATAGGATCATTCATTAATAAAGTTTTGCAGTGTTCGAAACATTTGATATATTCCGGAGATAAGGTAATAGTAGCGCCTTTTTTTAGACATGATGTAAGAGGTTTAGTGATTTTTGCGAAATCAGAAATAAATTTTTTTATAGTAACCTAATAGTCCTAAAAAACCTTTAATTTGCTTTGTTGTTTTTGGTATGGGATAATTTGCTATGGCCTTGATCTTATCTGGGTTAGGTTTAACACCTTCGGTCGTAATTATATGACCTAAATAAGGGGTTTCTCGTTTAAGGAATTCGGATTTATCCATTTGGATTTTAAAGTTAGAATCTCTTAAGCGTTGAAATACTTCTTTAAGATTAGTCATCATTTCCTGAAGGAGGTACCAAACACTAAAATGTCATCGAGATAAATTACACATATCCTATTAACTAGACCTTGAAGAACATTGTCCGTAACACGTTGAAAAGTAGATGGAGAATTTTTTAGGCCCATGGGCATTCGAAGGAATTCGTAATGACCATGTTCTACGCTAAATGCAGTTTTGTGAATGTCTTTGGATGACATCTCCACTTGATGGAAGCCACTAGCCAAATCTAATGTACAGAAATATTGGCATTTACCTAATTTATCTAGAATGTCTGTAATATTTGGAATCGGATACTTGTCGTCAATCGTTTTATCATTTAACTTCCGAAAGTCAATGACTAATCGCCACTTAACTTTTCCAGATGCGTCACTTTTCTTTGGCACTATCCATATAGGAGCACTCCAAGCGGAGGTAGAAGGTCTAATTATACCTTGATCTAACATGTTTTTTATTTGATTTTGAACCTCGTCACGATGTATATATGGATATCTATAGGTTTTACTATGAACAGGCAATTCATCGGTCGTATTAATACAGTGTTTGATTTTATTAGTAAATGTCAAAGGTTCGTGTTCAAGATGAAAAATGTCTGAATACTGTCTACAAATACTTTTTATATTAGCTGTCTCCTCTGCGTTTAAATGATCTATGCGCAAACGCGATAAGACGTCGCAAGCTCGGGCATTGTTATTGAAAGTATCATATGACACTTGTTCATTAAATATATGAGCTTTAATGGGTTCCGTTAAATAAATTATAATATCACTGTTTGTGGGATTAGAGATTTCTAAAATTGCGTGATGATTATTTGCCGTGGTTATGCATTCGTTTATGTAACATTTCCCGACTTTTTGATCTTGAATACATATATCACCGTTGGATATAGAAGTAGGCACACGTATTAATTTCGAAGAATTAGCTGGAATTATAGCTTCACATAAATTCACACTATTGGACATGTACATATGAAGGGGGTTAGATGCAAACTTCGTAATTAATTTTCTAGATTCTAAATCAATTTTTGCCGACCATTTTTGAAGAAGATCACAACCAATTAGTCCATCGAAATAATTATGGAATTTATACACGAATAATTTTATCCATGCATTGTCTTTGAATTCTTTGAAACACGGTATATATATTGTATAATCATTCTTGGTAGTAGCATGCACGTTTGAAACAATAAATGGTTCGAAGTTTAAAGGAAAATTTGGAAAGTAAGTATCTATAGCTTCGGGTCTTATAAAAGATTGATTCGCACCTGTATCAATTAGAAATTTTAATGGTGGGAGATCTGGGTGAATTAGAACTTGAATAAATGGTAATTGTCTTTGATTTTGTATATTTAACTCTATTCGGGGAAAACTATCTTTCGATCCTTTGGAAAATCCTGTTTGGAAGGTTCTGGCACGTTGTTTTCAGAATTTATGGTATCCGGTTGTTCAGTGAACTCCGTTATATTATATTCATCGGTTGTTGAACAGTCATATGGTAAGTAGTTAGGGTCATATTGTTGAAAGTCACATGGATATTCGTCATTGTCATAGTCATAGTCGCTATAGAGATAAGGGTCATTTAATTCGTTATTATTAATCTGTCGAGTTTTAAAGTAATTGTTAGGGGGTGGATTACCATGAATCCTCCAGTCATGTCCAGTCTGAGTAGGTGGTAAAATTCGAGCAGCAGGGTGACTAATACCACTCATGGGTTGAGGGTAATTTTTCATAGGCATTGGTTGACGGGGTGGAATTCTAAATCCCGTAGACATATTCGACCTTGGCAAAGCTTTAAACATTTGTTGGGTCCTTGAAGGACCTTGTTGATGGTACATGTGAGGCTTATATGAATTGTTATTAAAATGTTGACCATTATTTAATCTTGGCAAGTTAAAAGGTTTTTGATACTGTGGATTAATATCGTATCTATAAGGTTTTAGAGTAGGCGAGCTAGATATTTGAGGTGTAAAATTTTGTCTCTTCGTATTTTTGTTTTGCAAGTAAATTATGTTCATCTCGTCTTTTGCATATTGCAACGCCACTTCTAATGTTTCTGGTCTCATACATCGTATGCGTGAGCCCAGAGGTTCCTCCAAACCTTTTAGATACGTTTTTAACGCGAGGCTATTGTATAAGTTACGTTTAGCCTGAATAGTTGTGTCTATTTTATCATGAATTTCTACATATGTAATGATTGTACTCAATAAATTTTGTATACGCTCATAAAATATATGTGGGCTATCTGATCCTTGAGTTAATTGCGACAAATCAGTATAAAGAGTAGACTCATCTCTGTGATCTGAGAAGCTATTAATTAGAGTGCTTCTTATGCCACTCCAATTTTGAGGGGCCCCATTTGTTGATAGGGCTCTGGCGAGCGCCAGTTATTTTATTAATTATTCCATTAATTAATGCTAAATTCGTAACATCATTACCCGGACTTGGCTTGGCATAAGTGACTACTAAAGTGTCACATAAGTTCAAAAATCTAGTTAAATTACACGCACTTCCGTCAAAGTTCGGCACAAATTTTAAAGCTCTTAAAATCCTATCTAATAATGCATCTTGTGCAATTGAAAAATTCTCAAGGGAAGCTTCGCGCTCCATTTTATCTTCTAAAATATCTTCTAAATTATCTAAATGACTATTGCGATCTCTCAGCTCGATGCGAGAGGCAACTCTTGGGGCTTCGATTCCCCGGTTTTTCCTAGGATGGAAAATTTTGGATGATTTGGGAACACACAGGAATGTAACAACCAATCGTTAAGAAATGTGTAACTTACATATGCATTTCGACGATGGTGGCACCTTTTGTCATCGATTTCTGGATGCGCCGTGTGTGGTCCGCTGTCCTCGGTTCTTGTGAATCGTCGATTAAAACTTGGAAGTCTATTAGTTCGCGTACTCTACGTAGGCGATCTACGGAGTATATTATTTAGTACGCGCACTGACTCGACGATCCTACCGACTGCGCCAATTAAGTGAGGGCCAGCGGTGGATTCCAAAAAAACCAAAATATATTAATATTACTTTAATTAATTACTTTTACAAATAATAAACTTAACTAAATACAATTATTTAATCGGCCCGATATTAGGTGCACGATAAATATATTATATAATAAACTTAACTACTTGAGACTTGACCGGTCCGATATGAGGTATCCGATCAAAAAGCTATTGGTTCTCTTGTCCCTTTCCTTATATATAGCGTAGTTTCGTAAGAGGTGACTTGTATTGGGTATGCGGGGCAAAGGGAGTGCAATGAATATGTAACAAGCTATTCTGTTGCGTTGTTATAAGCTTTATTATCTTATGTTTTAGTATCGTCTCCGTAACTTAAGAGATCCGCGATATCTGTAAACGCTTGGCAGGTAAAAATAGTTAATTAATTCAATATTACACAATACACAATATTATGTCGGAAGTGAAACTTCTTTGGCAAACAAATTTTTAACTCTTGTTCATATTTATACAAATCTTAAACTTTATATTTCCGAGACTTAGAGGGAGGGAAAAAGGAAGATATGTTAGGAATTTAATTGTCATTAAAATATTAAGTGTCGAAAATTAACACAAATAATCCCTAAATTAATTTTTTTAAATTTATTCTTTGATACTAAAAACACGTGGCATTTTAATTTACAATTCGTCATTTGAGATATAAAATACTAATATTTCTATAAATAAATAATTATATAAAATGACCCGTCCATCTTCACTTTAGTTGTCGTTATGCTGTTATTTATTTCCATGTTATATAAAATGTATAACCTCTAAAAAAACTTTTTACTTTTCCAAAGTAAAAAGGTTTTATAGCTTTAGCTTCAGGAATTTAATTGGGAAGTAACATAAGTAACCCTCCCTAATGTTAACATATCCAGTTGCTTCCAAATTAATGACAGGTGTGAATAAAAAAACATTCCCTATGCACTTTCAAAGGGCATTGTTCACAAGAATCAACGTTTTCTTTCCCGATCACTCTTTTCAAGAATTTATTATACTTTTATTTTTCTTACCTTATCGCTTAATTTATTTCCATTGCAGAAATTTAGATAACATATCGGAGCATGTCACAACGAAAAAAGCAATGGATCGAGAAGTTGGGGAAATGTTGCCAGTGGCAAGATAACGCTAAGGTTCACAAAGTGTGAGCCTTTTGTCTGAATTAAGGTACGTTTAAGGTGACCGTTTCTATATCTAAAATACCTTTCCTAATGGTTAGAAGTTAAGTTATTCAAATATTATTTTAGCTATATTGGATTGGATTCGTAGACAAATTTCAAACAATTACGTTTACTTCTATTTTGTATGAAGAATCCATGCTCTACAATTAAGTGCAATTAGAATCTTATCTTGTGCGAGATATTTCGAGTGTTATGAATTAGGACTAATTTTTCTATGTTTCCCCTCTTCAGGGCAGTTATACTAAAATTCATCAACGTGAAATCATAGCAAACGTTGCATTGTCAAAATGTGTGTTTTAACAAGCAATATAACGTTGATAATGATGACGATCATTCTATAAACCATCAGTTTCGGTAATTTTACCATAGAAAAAACCTTCACAGAAAATAATTATATAAATAAATGTATAATATGATTTTTTCAATCAACATCAGGTATGAGTAATAGTGAAAATGTCTATGAAAACAGCACCTTATCCCTAGGGCGAGCGGCGCGCGCATTCCGCCGCCATTTCTGCCTGCAGTCCGTAACTGTGCGTCGGTCTCGCGCCATGCTTCCGACAACATAACAAAAATTACATAATTTGAACCCCTATATTCGTTTAATTTCAGAAATACCAGTGATTAGTGACTTGAGTGAAGTGTTTCGTTCGTTTTGCGCGGTATATCACGACAGTCGATGGAAAACGTAAGTATAATCTATCTATACCTATCCCGTAGCGTAGTGTATCGTATACCGTAGTCCTGTTTCACAGTGCTACGCTCTCTGTCATTCTAAAAATTTAAAATGACGTTCCTATTTGGTAAGCTTTCATTGACGCCGTGTCAGGGACATGCGTTTTATTGATTTTGTCTTTAATTGCTCTGCTATTACTTAATTAGTTTGGCGTAGAATGTTATTTTATATTATAGTAATAGATAGCCGCCATTATTTACAGATTCTATATTGAAAACTTGTAATATATACACGGCAATACCCTTGTGTGACCCTTTTATAACATTTCAATTAGAAACGTAACGATCGAAATTTTTAAAATATTATTGTATAATCCGGAAAATGATCTTTTAACCTTTAAAGTATAAATGTCTTTGTTTCGCAGAATTTGTAACCGTGCATATAAATAAATGGAATATTAAGCTGCCTATTTGGAAAATGGCATTTTGACCAGTTCATAATGTAGTTCTTTAATCAATAGATTTACGATTTTAAATACTCGCAACATGTTATATCGAATTTATGTTTCAGATCTATATAGTGTTGCAGTAAGAACAAGAATTTAGACAAACCTTATTTTGCTCTTTTGTGTAAATTATAATAGAATTTGGTTTATAGTTGAGTAGTTAGAAATATTAATAAAATGTTTCAATTATCTTCACTAATATTTTTACATGTAAATAAAACAAAGCATATTTTAGTAACAAGATATATTCCATTACAAGGTTACATATAAGCTTAAATAACGTAATTTTTTTGTATTCGATTATTCATCGATAAACTTGGTTAATTATACTAAGGATATATTCACACTTTACTAGCTAGTATTAGGCGTAGTAATTACAAAAAATTACTTAACCATGTTTACAGCATGTATGTTAAGCAGTGTGCATTAATTTATTTAAAAAAGTAGCTAATCACAGAATATGTGTCTGAGAAATGTCGAATGTTGGTTACAAGATATGCCGGTCTCCTTCGTCTTACAGACAAAAGCCAGCTATAGCCTACAAATTAGCCGGGGTTAATGCTCTCGACTTCAGAGTTGAGAATTAAAGTTTAGACACTGATAGAGTCCGGCTAATGAAAGAAGATAACGAAAAAGCGCGGCAAATTCAATTTTTTTTTAGTATGGCATCCCTAACAGTTTGCTATATTTTATGCATTAAAGTTACTTGATACTTGATTTTATTTTATTATTTTTTACATTGATAGTAACGTACATTGATAGTAAAGTAGTAGATATTTCTATGAAATTAAATACTATACGTATTTAGTCTTTTACTATTGATACTTAAAATGAGCTAGCATTGCATGGAAAACGAAAACTATATTTAATATAAAACACAATTTTATTCGGAATAATCAAATCCTGCGAAAGAAACTAAATATTCTATCAAATAAAACAAAGTTTAGGCTATTATATCTGTTAAACATTGCCATCCGAAAGTTTTCAAATAATTCAATTATCTTCTTTCATTAGCCACACTATAATTTAAAAACAATACTTTACTGCTCTTGTGTTGCTACCGTCGTGTAAACTATTTGACGTAGCCAAAGTGCGTCAAACGGTTTATAACAGCGTTAAAACAATTTGACCGAAAGAAACGAAAGATAAGACAACCTTAGGAATCCTTATGAATTGTGTTTAAGATACAATATTAATGGTAAAATACTTATAGTTTTCTAAAGAAATGCTATTTATTGCACCGTATAGCTTAGCATACTTGTGAAGCGCTTGCAATTGAAACAATTCCGCAATTCCTTATAGGAATGGGCGGGCGGTTAGGTTAAATGCTACAATTGAACATTCCTCCTAAAATTTCTCGCTGAAATACATTTCATACTATTGGAGCCTTTAAAAGAAATTAAATATGATTAGGTCAACTTCGTTCTAGTTGTATCCTTTTCATGAATAAAAATAAGTATATGTAAGGTAGGTAAAATAATTATAAAAGAGAACTTTGTACATTTAAATGAATTTATATATATTTTTTCCATTATCGTTATTAGTAAGTTTCTTTTAGTTTGCCCTATTAGTGTGAAATATAATCTTCTTTAATTTATTTCTTTAGATCGGTTTTTCTTTACATTTAATGAAATGAACTCTTTAATATTAAATTGTTCAGGCGTAATTTGGTTCTGTAAAGTTTAGAACGCAGTATTTTACAGTCTATGGGTTGCAGTCTGCACGATAGGAATTTGCGCAATTTTCTTCTTTGACATAAAATGCTTTTTGAAGGTTTTATCTTAAGCATTACCGTTTAATTTATTTTGAAATTAAAATATTTTATTACATTCTTAATATTATCCGATGTGTCGATTGCTTTACAGAACTGTTTCGCTGACCAGTATTGCTGTCTATCATTTTAATCGTAGTGTAAATGGAAAAGTCGCGTATAAATTCATTAAGGAAATTTTATGTAAAATTAAAGTTGAGTTAATTTTCGAAAATTGGAATCTTACTATTTAAACATATTTTCTTTGAATCCCACTCATCACTTTCCAGATTCCACCCCATCGCTGCTGGATCACATATTTGTTTCTAACCCTAGCCTTATGCATCTACAAATTCCACCGTCCACCAAAAGTGAAACCACAAATTCTAATGCTACGTAACTTTACGGCATATATACAGAAAGTTTATCTGCTGATGCTACTGGGTTGGATTGGAACTTGGTGTATAATTAGAGAGATGTTCACATGAAAGTAATCCTTTTTAATTCATCGCTAACGCAACTGCGTTACACAACGTCGTACAACTGTACGACGTTCATGCTCCCATCGAGGCCGGTAAAAGTAAAACATTTACCTTCTCCATGGTTAACTGATGACATCAAATTAATCATAGAATCTAAAAATCATGCTAAAGCAAAGCTGAGGTTGTGTGTTTTTCTCCAATGCATGAGAAATACAAAAAAGTTCGGTATCGATGTAATACTTTGTGCCGTGATGCTCAGCGACTTCAAATACATAAGTCAGTAGAAAGTGGCGACCCTTCCGATTTATGGAAATTCCTTAAATAGCTTGAAATCGGAAAACAACAACAGCCACTTCCTACTTGGAACTTGACCTCCTGAATCAACATTTTACCCGACATCCCACTTTTGATCAAAACCATAAAACTCAAACCCTTGCATCTCTAAATATTTGTCCTTCTACGAATATTCCTTCTATTTCGTTCCAGTCGATTACTGAAAACGAAGTAGGGAGGAGCATCATGTCTGTCTCTTCTAAAACCATAGGTAATGACTGCATTAGTCGGGACATGATCCTTCCTACATACATTTTCAACACCTCCGTTTCCTCTTGTATCTTTCCTAATATCTGGAAAAATGTTATTCCTTTACCTAAAATCACAAACCCAGTATCCTTATCTGATTTTCGTCCTATTTTCATCCTACCTTTCCTTTACGATAAATAATATGTTCTAGAACGTATTATTTATCAGCAATTATGTATGTTCCTCAACAAACACACTCTTGTTAATCCAGTTCAATCCGGTTTTTTCGCCCTGGGTACAGTACGGCTGCTGCGCTCACTAAAATTATAGATGACATTAGTCATGGCATGTATAGTAAAAAATTTACAATTCTTACCCTATTGACTTTAGTAATGCCTTTAATTCGGTAGACATTGATGTTTTTCTTGCCTTGCTCCGTTTTATAAATATGTATCAGTGGTTAAATTGGTTGAAATGTCCTTTCGCCAGCAACGGATCAAATAATAAACCGAAAGCTTTTATCATGTTTCTGCTGGCCTACCACAGGGTGGTATCCGTTCTCCTCGCCTCTTCTCTATTTATAAATTCTAATCTTTCTTCCATCTCTCATCTGTATGCTGATGACCTTCAAATTTACAATCATTCAACTTTCGATGAATTGCCCTCTGCTTTACACGGCAAACATTTTGATTTGGACAAAGTTGTTGAATGGAGTAAATAATATAAATATATAATAAATAGGTCCATTATCATTGGAAGTGCATCGTATATCATGAGAATAAACTGATCAACTTTACCCCAAATAACTAAAGATAATACCGTCATTCCATTATGCTCCACTGTTAGGAACCTAGGAACCTGGGCATTACTTTCTGGCGGTAGTTTTGATTTCCGTTCCCTTGACATTCTAATTCTTGAAACTCCTTCTCATAAAACTGAATTGCTATCACTTCTCCTTTACTGTGCAAAGTATCCTGCTATGGAATTTCTGCTGCTTGTATCAGACGAGCTCAGTCTTTAAATTTATTTAAAAATCTTGGTTTTGATCATTTTTCTTCTGCCTCGTAATTAGCTACTTTAGCTATTATATTAATTGTTACTCAACTCACCCTTGGATTAGCTTTTAAATTTTTTTATACATATTATTATTGTTTATTTATTTATTTTTTGTTTTTTGTTTAGATTTTACTTTATTTTAGCTATAGGTAGTGTTATATGTTATGTTCTCTTTTGTTAATTATTTGAGCACTTCTTGTACTTTACCTTCTATATGTGTTTCTTTTTTTATTTTTCCATACTAGGGTTGCCTGGAAGAAATCGCTTGTTAGTGATAAGGCCTTCCGTTGCCTAATAACTTATGTACCCAGCTCTTTAATATGTATGAGAACGACAAACTTAAAAACATATACCCAAACGCGGCTAAATTCTCGCTAAACGTTGGTTAATAGTTTATTTTAAAAACTTTTCCTACACCATATTTAAAGCACGTTTACAATAAATTCCATTTCCCGAATATAACGGGTTTATAATAGTTTGTAAACAAGTCTGGATTACATTCCACAGTGGAATGCGAAGCCGCGAGTTCCAATCGCCCCGACGCTTCAGTTTGTGAACTCCACTGGAAAATTGCTGAAATAAAACCAGCTTAACTAGGCTTACACGATATTGTTTTTCTAATCCAACCGCATGTTTATGGAACCAATCACAACTAATAATTTGATACTCTGCTTCTTTAGCAAACTCTAAAAATCATGTAAACCGAATTTTAAAATTAAATATATGTGATACGCATAATTTATATTACTATTATGCATTATTCAGTAGCCATTCGGGTAATTTCAACCCGTGTCAAACCCTATTGTTAATGACGATGGCTATAAATAAATACATATTTACGGTTAGTGGTAAATTGCTACTTCTCTTCGTTGTATGGAATGTATTACTTTGACATTTTGTGTTATCAACACACATGTTTGATTTGTGGCCCGTAATAATACGGTTTTATGATTCCAAGCTCTTTCTTAGAGTTTCTTGATTGGCACCAATATAATATTGTCTTTGGTTTAGTCGAGTACTTCATAATCTTAATCTTAATATATATAAATCACGTGTCACGTTGTTTGTCCGCGATGGACTCCTAAACTACTGAACTGATTTTAAATCAAATTTGCACACAGTGTGCAGTTTGATCTAACTTAAAAGATATGATGGCTTACATCTCAATTTAAACCAGCAATATTATTTTATTGCAAATTATCTGTTTATTATTTGATAGTCACAATTCTAACAGATGGCGCTGTGTTGAAAGTACCAACGTTTCACATAAGCTACTATTTAATGGCATAACCACCAAAAAAGCATGGTGGTCCCCATGACTGGTCTTACCGTTTCTCTTGGATAGTTTACTACTATGTAATATAACAAAAACCTTAGCCACAGCAACGCTTGGCCGGGTCTACTAGTTTAGTATATTTTTTAGATAACTTAACGTGCTTTGTGATTGCAAGCCACCATTGGTGAGAAGTACTCGTAACTTTAAGTATTGTTAAATGTAAAATATTCCTAAATCAAATAACATAAAAAGTATAAAGTCGAACGCCTCGGATATTTTTTCGTTCCAATCTTGAAAAAAATGTAGATAGTTGTCTAAATTGTAAGCAAGCTCTTCAACGTTTTCACAAATTCAATATTGTATTTTTCACTAAGTTTTTTGATACGAAGCCAAAGAGGTTGCCTAAGGTGTGACTAGGGCCTACTTCCGACGAAGGCACGTTTCTACGGGGTAAAGTAGACACTTCATAGGACTTTGTACTCTCATCATCGCCGAGTACGAGGTTTTTTAAAGGATCACTATTTAGGCTTGAATTCCTCAGTATTTTACCCTGAAATTTTAATATAATCTATATTCAGGTATCGCATGAAAATGATAGATGACATTTGGCTCTAACTGGTCATATCAGAATGATAAAACATCTTTTTTATCATCATTTAATTCGAAATAACAAGCTTAGCGGTATTTTATCATTGCTACTAGACAAACAGAACAGGCAGTTTAGCTATTTTTGTATAAGCTTTATAATATTTGTCAGAGATTTTATGATCTATCTTTGGAACACACCTTATAAAGGTAAATTTAACTTGTTAAACATTATATAAATATATACTAAGTGCAATTATATAATCACTTTAGTTTATAGTTTAATTAAAACGGGCGAGAGTGCAGTATCTGGAAAATGCAAAAACTTTCTAAATATGTCACAGGGAGCTCTCAAAGTTCCCTCCAAGTTTGAGGGTATTTCAAAAAAATATAAAAGAAATTTCTACGTTTGATGTTATAATTTTTGTTTGAATAGAATCTGATTTTATAATAAAGCCCTTTTTACAACGTTGTCCTTAATAATATATTTAATTTGGCGAAATCGAATATGAAGCGCCTTTAATGATTTCTCTATCTGAAATATTTATAGAAAAATACACAGACGAAGGGTTATAGTATCAGTGTGTTCTTTTAATAAAATCGAGATGTAGTATTAGAATATTACCTTATAATACGATGTTCTAGTATGTAAGATGTTGAGCAGCTATGAGATTACATTACGTATGCAAGAGCGTTGTTTAGCCGATTTGCAGTGAATAATGGTCTGACGTGCCGCATCGCAAGATTGATGGTAGCTATGTAAGTCCGTCATTCTATTACTATACTGAATTTATCAGTTTGACTAGTTAAGTTATGATAAAGATTCAGTATAAAAAGTATTTATAACGTCCATAAACAACAACTTATAGAAGTCTAGAAAATCCGATCAATGAGTAATTGTTTGTTTCTCCAAGGTAAGAAATGTTTTTTATATTTTTTAAACTAAGAATGTCTGACGTTTTATAGTTAAAAGTTGGGTTGTTAATGTGTACTCGGGTAAGTACAGTCACCAAATTATCAAATATTCCAAGGCTCAATTTGCCACTATAGAAACTAGACACCGATTTAAGAAAATAGTAGAGTATATACTCAACTTATCAAAATTTATTTGAATCTCGAACATGCAGATTAATTAAAAACTTGTCAAATCTGGCGCGAGAGAGTTGGCGCGAACGACTACTTGAAAAATGGACAAAAAGCATGAATCGGCGGGAGGTTGCCAAGTTGTGGAGCTTTGGAGAAACTACCTTCGTTAGTCTAAGTGATTAACTATGAATGAGCTCCGCAAGTGCAGCCTATTTCTGCATACCTTGCGTTAGCCAAATAATGACTTCTTTTTAGGTTAAATTCCGTGTAAAAATGAGAGATAAAATGAGTCTTTAGTCAACAATTTTAATACTTGACAGGGTACGGGATTTTCACTGAAAATTTAGAAATAATAGCTAAAATATTTGTTTTTATTTTCATACAAATTTTATGAGTCTTTTACATTTTTAGAACTTTTGTTTTTTTTTAATTAAAAGTCGTAAAAACGTTATAAGTACATTCTAAATTCTTAATGAAAATTAAGCATAATCACCCAAAAGATACCCATTAGATGTTTTCTTAGAGTTAAAGACCTAATACCTTGATAATAAATGTATTGGTTAATTAACAAGGTAGGATAGTGTGTTTGACTTTGTTCACCACGACTGTATTTTATCATTGGTGAAATATTTTGAGTATTTAGATTCTAGTAAAACATATCGTGCGTTATCTCGGCCTAGTTTAAAACTTTTGTTGCTTTGAGTGCCTTTTCTCTGAACGTTTACTCCTTACAAATTTTCAGATGGACTTGTTTCCATTCTTTGGATGAGTTCTACCACCGAATGTTTATTGTTCACGTTCGGATATTATAACTGTTACATCAGTACTTTCAAAAATACTTATATATCTATTTTAATAGTCACATCAAATCGGCAGAATTTATTGATGTAAATAACTTGTGACTTCAAAGTAAAGTTAACTTACTAATTATAATAATAATTTATTTATTTAGGTAACACAATGTACACTTATGAACGTCAATAAAGAAATACATATTAAATGCTTCAAATTTTACATTTACTGCCAGTTCTCAAATCAAAGGCGTAGAATGGACGAGAAGAACTGGCAATAAACTCTCCGCCACTCTTTTTAATCGCCAAGTTTTTTGTTTTACAAAATATTTGTAAGGCTGCAACCATTACACCATGTTCCACATGACATCTTTAAGTAAGAAACTATACTCATAAAAAAAACAAAGTTTTGTCCTCTATCAGCAGTAGGCTTGGTGAAATAGGAGCATGCATTTACATTCTCGTGGGACACGCAATATTCAATTCCTAGTTACACTTTTATTCTTCCCGTTAAACGATATCTTGCTTTAACGTTCTTTTTATTTAAAGTTTAGATCGAATAACACAGCTACAAGAGATCAATAACCCTTTATATCGTCGCTTCGAAGTTGGATATTGGATAAAAGGTTTTATTTTTACTTGCTTCTAAAAGCGTGAATTTGAACCCTGTGAAGAACAGTTGAATTTCAGTGACTGTTTGTCATGATGACATTAAATACTTGTTGTAAGAAGTTATTTTTTTTAAAAAGATATTTTTCATCTATTTCAGGTAATTAAGAAATGAAACGCAAACGGGCGCACTCATCGGGCGTCGCATGATAGCTGCCGCACACACATGTACCTCGCAATCAGAAAGATGCGTTATTTCCTCTTTTGTCTCCTTTCTCTATCCCTTCACATAAACTTCGCGTTCGTTCTCGACAAACAGAATCCATATTCGCAGTTCAGAAAATGGGATGCCGCTCTTAATGGCACATTGGAGCTTGAATTTAAAACGGATCAACCCAACGGTCTACTATTGTATACAGATGACGGCGGCACGTATGACTTTTTCGAATTGAAATTAGTGAATGGTGCGTTAAGGTTGCGATACAATTTGGGTGGTGGTGCGCAAATTATAACCGTTGGAAGCAATTTGAACGATGGACATTGGCATAAAGTTCAGGTTAGTTTAATTATTTGTAATATCATTTAGGTAATTTTACTTACTCGATACTGAAAATAGTAATAGTCTTTTTCAATGAACGTAGGATTTCAGTATTTTGAATTTCGAACAACTGAGGCTGTAAGTATTTTTTAGGCTACCTGGTAGTAAACTAAGTTTCTTAATATATGTATAGCTATTTTTTTTTGTACTTAATAGTAATTTTCATACATAATACAAATTTTCTTAGTAATAATTTTTTTCTGACAGGTCCACTTGTGTTTATTATTTAGCTGTTTTTAACTCCCAGGTTGCTAGACGTGACGAACACACCTCTCTAACAGTGGATGGAAGCACGCAGAGCAAAACGTCGAGAGGCAAAGAGTTTAACTTTGGAAAATTCAATAGTAACTCCGATGTCTTCGTTGGCGGTATACCTGCTTCGTAAGTATTTGATTTATTTTTAAGGGTTTTTATCACGATAAACTCACGAGTTTAACTATTTTTTTACGGGATTCTTAAGGACATCTTTCGCTTCGAATTAAGTGCCTAAGTGAATTCTTGTTATTAATCAGGTCTCTTTTTTTAAAAAAAAAAATATAAAAAAAATTGTTTATTATGGAACATAAGATACATGTTATCACTTATTCCACGTCATTAAATTTGAAGGCATCCCTACTCATCGGCAAAGAAGACAGAGGGTGTAGGCCGAGAGAAAAAGCCGGCGTAAAAAATCTCGGTACTCTTTTAAAACAGCAAATCATCAAACAACACTTATTTAAAACAAATATCGCAAATTGATTAGAAGTAGCCTGTCTAGATAGTAGGCCCTTTTATCAACTAGATAATCGTTGACTTTATAGTAAGCCTTTTTACACAGCTTTTCTTTAATACATTTCTTAAATTTATTGAAAGGCAGTGATAAAAGAGCCTCTGGGATTTTATTAAAGAAGAAGTATCCCTTTCCCCAAAAAAAGAATTACTAACTTTAGATAGTCTAGTACGGGGAAATTGCAGCCTGGTTTGTTCCGTGTATTAACATTGTGCGTATGTTCTATTCTAGTAAACTTATCACTATTTTTGTATACATACATAATATTTTCATAAATATATTGGAGGGAAAGGTAAGTATATTAATTTCCTTGAATTTATCTCTAAGAGATTCCCTACATTTTAAATTATAGATTGAGAATAGCCCTCTTCTGAGGATGAAAATAGTTTGACATAGAGATGACCCCATAATAATAAGCCATAAGTCATTAAGCTATGAAAGTAACTAAAATAAACAAGTCTAGCTGTATCGACATCAGTTAGTGAGGAATTTTTTTACGCGGTAGGTGCAGAACTAAGTCTCTTGCCAATCCGTTAATATGAGGGGACCACTGAAGTTTTGAATCCATGGTGATTCCGAGAAATAAGTTGATATAGATTCAATTCCTCACTGTTTATAATTGGTCTAGTATCCATAACCCTTGATTTTTGACAAAAATTTAATGCATTTTGTCTTTTTGCATTAAGTAGAAGGTTATTCATACTAAACCAATGACAATGAAGAAAGATTGTTCACATCGTCAAAATTTGTTATTTGTGTTTGATTTTAAAAATAAGGACGTGTCATCAGCAAACAAAACTATCTGATTTTTCTCTCTACATAAAGGTAGATCATTTATATAAACAAGAAAGAGGAAAGGGCCAAGAATTGAGCCCTGTGGTACCCCATATCTACTGGAAGAGGACCTCTTACCATTCACTTCAACCTTCTGATTCTTCCGTGTAAATAGGAAGTCAGAAGATTAGTGCGGTATTTTGATGCATAGTGGGGAGTTTCGATAAGGTTGGTTGGACACAATAAATGCTTTGATAAGTGAGAAAAACTAAAGGTATGGACTCCTCCCAAGCCTTAACTATATATCTATATAACTAAACCGGCATCGGCTGTGAGCGACCCTTGGTAAAACCAACTGATTATTATGTAATAATTTTTTATTAAAATATTAATTATTTAATATAATTTTTTCAAATATTTTACTACAAGTAGGTAGTAGGAAATTTTAATTAGAAACCTGTTTAATAATTACATTTGACTTTATTATATTTATATATTTATTGTAACTGACTGACGTAATTATTTTATAACTTGATTGTCCAACATAACAAGAAATTTTATGTATTATTCAGTTAAGTACCCACAAATTATAAAAAGGCATATAGGCTAACTTCCTTTATTTCTGAGCATGTGTGCGTATTTTCTCTTATATTATGTGCTGCTATGAGCGTATTGTTTATGCGGCTGGATGTCTAACAAACGAACATTTATTAAAATAATCGTAGGCCCTTAAATGCTATCGGCCGGGCTTGCTGGCCAATGCGTTGGAGGTCTTTGTGCCTCTTTTCTTAAATCCTACTCGATCAGTTAATACTCTACAACTGTTACAAACAAATCAGTCAATTTACAATCATGCTAAAGATCGGTTAGAATATTCTTAAACTGAGTGAACCTGCTACGTCGAGCGTGGTATGTAGACGATATTATCGATTAGGTCATTAGTAATCGTCTGCACCGTTAGATCTCCTTTATATAGTTTGTAAGACTTCTCAAAGGAATCCGATCCGGTACTGGCAGTCTTTCCACTATGGCTATAGAAAGTAAAGTATACGAAATTAGTTTTATAGCAATATTATTCAGGTACAGAGGTTCAAAACGCTTAAACAGGCGTTTTTTAGGGTTCTGTGTGTTATCGTAGAAGCCTACGCTTTTTCCTGTTCCCGGATGTAGCGGGTATCTTTAAAAGCTAATCCCTTAATATAGTGATCAAATAATAATCCAGGTGAGAATGTGCATAATATGACCAAAACTATAAATTGTAATCAAATATAAACTATTTGTGTTACATAAAATACTTTTTGGATGGTGAAATTACTGTTTTCAATTTTAATGTTATGTCTTTTCTTGTTTTTTCTTGTTGCCTTCTCTTTACCTACAGAAAAATAGGCTACAACAAAAGGCCAGGCAAGAAAACAGTCCCTTCTAATAAAAAATTATGTTGTACTATTCAATGCCCCAGCGAAAGTGTAAAAAAAAGTAGTTTGGAAGGCTCGATTTCAAGAAAACAATAATTATTACGGTTGGATCTGCCAACTTTTCCCATCAAAATAACATTATTAATATCAATGCATAAACCTTGATAGTGTTCGCATATTGTGTGGTTTGCTTATCAATTTAAAGTAAGGTAAGTTTTCATTTAAGCTGAAAATAAAATAACTTATAGGCATATGAATATAATATTAAAGTGATTGTGAGATATCTATCGATAGGTATGCTATCCCAATTCAAGCTACGTTGTAGAAAAAAATATAAAAGATATTTAATATTTATACCTGTTTTCTTTGAATGAGCAATGCAACTATATGAAACGGTATTTTGAAATCCACGTATTTCTCCTAAACATGCAACTTGAATGAAAACAATTTTTGGTGAATAAAAAAATTTCAGTAATTTAACATAGTGAAGAGAGAGTATGTAATATTCTTTCATATGTGGTTCACACACATGTACAGTGACACTTTAGTAGATTTATTATGATTTTAGTAATAAAAATATAACTTATTAATATAGCATAACTTTACATCAGCTTGTCTTATGAGATACGGGAAATAGTAGAAGTGGATCCGTTTGGACTACGCCTACGATTCTTTTTGCTAGATGGACTTTGATACAGTAATATCATACGAAGGCGGTGTAATACATATTTTACTTTTCATTTCTTTTTCTGCTTAAGTTCTCTAACTCACTTCGAATCCGATTTACTCAAGCTAAGACAATATACTGAGCTAACTACAGCGTCCCTGGGGGGAGGGGGGGCCCCCCCCCCCCCGCCCCAAAAAAAAAACCGGGGGGGCCCCCCCAACACAACCCTTTTGTGTTTTTTTTTTTTTTTGAAAAAGGGAAAAAATTTTTTTTTTTGTTTGTGGGGGAAAAAAAAAAGGGGGGGGGGGGGGGGGGGGGGCGGGGGGGGGGGGGGGGGTTAAACCAAAAAAAGGGGGGGGGGGGGGGGTTGGGGGGGGGGGGCCCCCTTTTTTTTTAAAAGGGGGGGGGGAAAATTTTTTTTTTTAAAAAAATTTTGGGGGGGGGGGAAAAAAAACCCCCCCCCCCCCCCCCCCCCAAAGGGGGTTTTTTTTTGGGGGAAAAAAATATTAAAAAAAAAAGAAAAAAAAAAAAAAAAAAATTTTTTTTTTTTTTTTTTCCCCCCCCCCTTTTTAAAAAAAAACCCCGCGGGCGCGCGAAAAACTCTTTTTTTTTTTTTCCCCCCTCCCCCCCCGCAAAGTTTGAAAGGGGGTTGTCAAAAGTGAATTCAAAAAAGAAAAGTCTGTGTAATGTATTCCATCTCTTTCTACATAACGCCTCAACTTTTCGTGTCTTACTACATAACGCCTCAACTTTTCGTGTTACACTTGATTTTACTCCTCATAAAATTTCCGTACCGGGCCTTAGCCTTCAAATCGGGCCGAAAAAAAAAAAAAAATTTTTAAAAAAAAAAAAAAAAAAAGAAAGGGGAGGGGGAGGGGGAGGGGGTGGAAAAAAAAAAAAAAAAAAAAGGGGGGGGGGGGGGCACCGGCCGGGGGTGGGGGGGGCGGCAAAAAACGGGGGAAAAAAAAAATGCCTCATTTATTAATATAAATTTTACTATTTGACTATTTGGATTTCATTGATTCTTCCTCCCTTTGGATTCTATGAAATTCTTTTCATGTGGCCACTATTCATACCAGAAGCATAACGTAGCTTTGCGTAGCAAACCGTATATATTATAATAGTTATAATATATACATAATAGCCAAAAACGGAATAAATATTTTTTTGTCAGAAATAAAAGTCTGATCCCTAACTTACCTGTTAGGAAATAAAATTTCATGACATAGACACAGAAATATAAGTTCAAAGGTGGTAGCACCGCTATTTTAGGTTCATTTATTTGCATATAGTACATTTAAAATAAAATTTACCGAATATAAAATTATTTTTAACAAATCAACTATTTCAATGCAACGTAAATAAAGATCTCTTCCAGGCAATTTAAATAATAATTATTATGTGGATAAAATACAGTCACTCAAATATAAATATGCGTTATATTTAATGAAATAAACTCAAGTTTAATATTTCAAGAGACAAGTTGTACTACTTACAAAAAGTTTCTGAGACAATTTGAGACATTTATATATCGTAACGACCTCAACATATGTTCGACCCACATTCAGTATACGGGCAATAATCTTGGCTTAGGGAAAAAGTTCTATCAACTATTTATAAAGATAGAATTATAGAAATAATTGTTAAAAATAAAATAATAATAAATCCTCGCAGTTGGATAATGTTTATGATATTGGATACTAATTAAAAATTAATTACGATGGAATATAAAAAAATAATCTTGCTACTTAATACCTTAACCATAATACTGCGAGCGACTCTCGGTCCTTACTAGATGCCATCACGGGTGACGCTCTCTCGATCTCCAAGTACATTCACTAGAGCCTGGAAGAGCAATGAAAAAATCGAACTCTTTTATATGAAGGCTCACGTTAGCGCACCGGGACACGAGAGGGCGGATACCATCGGGAAGGCAGGGATGCGAATAGGGTACGACGCGTATCCGCTTTCCAATTGCAACGACTGACCAGATTCAAGACGTTAGACACCTGGACCAAGTGCTATGTGGGGAGCGAAAAAGCCTCACAAAAAGACGAAGCACCACGCACCTCACATGGCACAGATTCTGACTGGCCACGGGGCTTTTGGACACACAGATTCAAACTGAAGACAAGCCCGCGTGAGACTGTGACGATAGAACCGACCAAGGACGAACAGACGACCGACTGTGGCTTATTTATTATCGACTGTCCGACTGAACCAGGTGCGACCTGGAGCTCGAGACTGGCATATCCGACATGTTGCTTCACCACGGATTGAAGCTGGAAAAATTCTGCCCTAAAATTGTAAAATATATCGGATAGATAAAGCACAAGAGGTAACGTGGGTCCCGCTGCGGGCTCCAACTTGCACATAAATATCTAAAGGATAATTCCGGATTAGATGCCACCCGGTTTCAGCGGGAGACAGAAATAAAGCAAGTAAAGTCTCTTTTTTGGAAAGGGGAGATTTGACACTCCCATGCTGTCTAGCTTCTCGGCCACAGATCTGATCTGATCCGCTGATCGCGTGCCTGTTAGGCTACTATGTAAGGGTACTATCCTATAAATAAAAAACCATAATACTGCATAAAACTTGTTTACCAACGTAAAATTATTGTTTTAAGATAATCCAACACGTATTTGGCGTAACCTAAAAAAACGGGAAATAAAGAATAAAGCTAACGCTGCCTTGAGCTGTTTCAAATGTTGAATAGTCTCTAATGAAGCCTGCTGCTGCAGAGAAACCTATATAATGCTTTGCGGTTCTACTTCTACTGATAGAACTAAGTTAATATAAAATAGGTATGATTTATTAGTGTCGGT